>CM062808.1:353168970-353495163 GCA_031772625.1 Pinus tabuliformis | reverse complement strand
TACAAAAGCAGAGGTGTCAACACGGTGGGTGATTAGGTAGTGATGTGTTCTATGTGACTGATTCAACTGGAAACCCAGTTGATGCAAGACAGTAGAAGCTATTCACCAAGAAATTGGACTAACAATCTTGCAAGTAAAAGACGATTGTATGCATACAAAAATCTCCTCCAAGGGAACCTGCCATCTGATTCTCCCTTGGTGATCACACTCAAATCAAAGTCAGAGCGTTTTCTCTATAGTCTTGGATTGATAAAATCCTATCTTAGATGTTTTTTTTGGGCCTCTTGACAGCAAAATTAGTAATTGTGTTTGAAGGTTTATGTATGGACGATGGTTCTCTTAAAAACCATCATCGTTCATCTGTTTTTCACTGTGAACAATTACCTTGCTAAAGACAGAAATTGGGACAATCAATGCCAGGATCTGGAAAGCACAATACCACTGGGATTTGCCAAAATATGATTTGTTGTTCATCGAACAGAAGACCAAGCAATGGAGAACTATTCACCACAGGCCGAACATGGCCCTGTCATTGTAGACCCAGGGAATTGTGAAATTGACCTCATCATAGAGGAAGTGTGCAAATTGGTAGAACTAAAAGATAGCCAATGCTAATTACAGTGGTGGTAGGAGAAAGGAACTAAATCCACCTAATCTAGAATTTCTTATACAAGTTGTACAAATTACAAGTTGATAAATAGTCTTTGTTCTACAGAATGACAACTCTTCAAACTACACAGGTAAAGACCATTTATGAATCACAGTGTTAACATAGATTCCAGTGCTTGGCATAGATTCTTAGCGCTTCTTGGCCTTGTAGGAAGTAAAATACTCCTTTTAGCCACTAGAGGTTTTCTTTGAAAGTAGAAGGCATGATCCCAAGTCTATCTGCAAGAATTGGGCAGACTGATGGAGAAGGCGTTGGATACTACTAGACTTCTTGCTGAACATCTGAATTTAAATGAAGTGTGATTTGGTAGGAGATTGGTACATCACGAGGTGACAATTTGGGGCAATTGTTGGTATTTTTTGCTTTCCTTCATCGAATAGGAACTGCACCCCACCTTTCTATTTAGAGATTCCTGGTCAGTGGTATGTTTTCACTGGATCAGATAATACAGTGCTTCCCCATTCTTTCTTAAATCATTTGAATCCACTGGCACTTATGATCACTTCCACTTCTTATACCATTGTATTGATGATGCAAAATATGTAAATAATTGTATAGAAAATTCAATGGAGTTGGCCTCTGGATGATCATAGTTCATTGTTTATGATTGACTTGACTGGGGGTTTGCCTTTGTATAGCTCTGTATCCTCTTTTTCTTTATCAGCCCATAATAATAAAAGTTTATTACAAATGGGTGTGGTGCTTCTTTGTGCTATTGTTCTTTCTATTATGTTTGGCACTTTTTATGAAGTAACTGCGATGATGATACTTTAGGTATTTCATGGCAATGTTGATTTTCTCTGTCTGATTTATAAGATTTATGTTGTTATTTCACGGGAGGTTGCTATGCACTGTATCATCTCCAAGTGCAGCCGAGGATAGTTAACAACAAATCGTGAACTCCTATGGAAAATGAGCTTTCAAAGGATCTAAAGAAAGTGAATTCTCAAGGAATTTATGTCTTATTTTTAAAACTAGGGTTTTAAGTATATCACAATGTTCTTTAAATGTCCTCAAGTCAATGGTAATGGTTGTTAGAGAGCTGTGGAGTTACAGGAAAGACGAATAATGAATTTCAAGAAAATGTTGTGTTCAAAGATATCTTTATAGTGTTGAAGTACAAGTAAGCATTGCCTGACATAAAAAGGATAACTAAATAATTTTAATGATAAGACAATCTGTATGATTTATATATGGCTTAAAATTAAAAGTATCTCATCTAAAATAGGAAAAAGCAATCAACATTAATCATCTTAAATGAATTTGGATCTTCATCTCAGATACTTTGATTTGCAAAGCTTGGGGACCTATCTTAGATACTTTGACTTGCAAAGCTTGGGGACCTATCTTAGATACTTCGACTTGCATAACTTGGGGACCTTGGACGAATCTAACCAATTAGTAATTTGACCTTCCATTGTGAATCAACAATATCCATAAAAGGTCAAATTATATGATGAAATTGAAGTTTCAAAGCTCATTTGTCAACACAACTATCTGAAACTTTTTAGAGGTGAAATTGTCTTATGTACACTCTACCATGATTGCAATTTTTTTAATCCAAAACATAGTTCAAAGTTTCGTAAACTTGTCTTTTGTTAATGACTCTGCAAAAATATTAATGATGTGATTACTTATCTTGCAATAAATAAGATTCACAATATATTTATTTTGTCAAATAATGGGCATGAAGCCTCCACATACACTATTTTACTATGAACAAGAAGATTCACAATATCTTTATTTTGTCAAATAATGGGCATGAAGACTCCACATACACTATTTTACTATGAACAAGAAGATTTTGTATTACATAATACATTGGAATTTATTGCTCAAACGAGAAGCCAACCTCATCCATTATGTGGATTCACATTGATTTTGTCAACATTAAATGCACCTTTATATTCAATTTTAGTGGTCAATAGTTCTGCCTGCTTCTTACAAGACCAAAGTAACTGACTAGTTTCATATTCTTAATGCAGTACTTCATACTGTGCTAATATGTATCTTTCATAAGCAATCCTTTTTGTGGCCTCTAAGCAGCTCTCTTTCATATCCTACATGAATTTGTAGACCACACTAACATCAAATAATATATCAAATCTGCTATGAATCAAGTAAATGAGGCTCCAGTAGTCCTCTTGTAGAGAGTACCATTAATTTTCAAAGGCGCACTCAGTCAATTTCTCTCTTGATTGATATGGTGCCAAAAATGGTTTATAGTGTTCCATCCTAAACATGTATAATGAATGGTGATTTATATTTAGGTAAATAAACATATTGTTATCCATTTTCAAAACTTGGCTTCCATAAGGAAAAATACAACACACTCAGGTTTGTAATTCTAAATATCTTTGTTTATTGTTTTTTCAAACCCAAAATTAGGTTGACACTACTTCAATTTATGATTAAGTCACCATCATGTAAATATTATCACTTGCACATTTATGATTAAGTCACCAACATGTAAGTGTCATCATTTGCAAAATATAAACACTACAATCAAATTCATGATGCTTGAAACCAAAACTAATAATCAATCAATCTTCTTATACCACACTATGGAGGCTTGCTTCAAAGTGTAAAAGGATTTCTTTAGTAGACAAACAAGATTGTGGCCCTTCTCAAAGCCTTGGGTTGCTCCATATAAATCTCCTCATTGAACACACCATGTAAAAAAATTGCTCCATATAAATCTCCTTAGTGAGAACACCATGTAAAAGAACACTATTGACATCCAATTGATGTATGTTATAACTCTTATACACAATGAATAACTTGTGAAAGAATAAGTAGATAAGAGTTCATATTTGCAATAGGTGCAAAGATTTCAATGTAGTCAATATGAATATGATCTTGTTGAGAGAAGATTTTTGTGACGAGTAAATTTATGTTTCTCAATAACACTTGCAGATGGTAAATTTAGTCTTGTAGACCATTAGACATTTCATCACATTCTTTCTTTATGCCTGGGGAACTAAGTCTCAACTTTTATTTTTCATCAAAGGAATTGCACTCTTTAGTCATATCATTCTCCCATTTAGATTAAACTTGTGCATCTGAATGTCTATTGAGATCAATTCCTTTAGGATACATGCCATGAAAGAAACACTAACACACTATTTCTATCAAGTCTTTCTTGATTCATTTATCGTACCTACATTAACATCGACAATTTCAATTGTCTTAGTCAACCATTGGAGAAGACAAATGTCCCTTATAGATGGAATTTTTGTATCAGATTCATCATGAGAATTCGTAGTCAAATGATTAGATAAGCCATTTCTTGTAGTTAATTACGTTGGGAAAGATCCACTCGAAGTGAAATCTGTTACACTAGTTGATTGCCTAGTGGAAAAGCTAGTCAATGCATTAGTTAAGGTTGTATAATAATATGCTGATATAGAATTTGTCCTATTATCAAATGCATCATTGCTTAATAATCCATATGGGGACTTTAGTCTGGCAACCCTCAGAAGTCTACTTGTTAAAAGACAACATCCCACCTGCAAATAACTTTTCATTTTATTAGAATGAACAATTTGTAGGCATTTTCCAATTTGTAGCAATTTGTAACCTTCATGGCCAACCTTCAAGCAACAAAATTTGTTACAATTAGATGATTTATCAAATAAAGAACAGAGCTTCATACATGTATGATTTTTATTTTTGCAATCATGACTCCCATCATAACCTTCCAAATTTCGGCATTCCTCCAATTCATTTCCTTGGTGTGATTCAAGAGAGCAATATGTGCACTTTTCATTGCAACAATGGTTACCCATACAAGAGTGATTAGAGGAATGGCCCTTCTCTAGAGCACATCGCCAAAAACATATAAAAATTTACAAACACATACAGAGAGTCCCTATTTCAGTTCTGCAAGTGATAAAATTGCCTCCAGTTGCAAATTTTGTACATCAGTATTCCCAGAAAATTCTGCAGTGTTGCAGTGAAGCCACTTTTCAACATGATCACGTTGTCTATCAGACAATGCCATTAAGAAGTCGAGAAATTTAGAGTGCCAAAAATCACCATTTTTGCCTCTCCTTTCCAAGACACATTCTAGTTTCGATCTGAGACGATACAAATTTTTCCATTTGACGTAGATTCATCCAGAGCTGCAAGCTCCAAGCCAGTGTCTTGCAAATCAAGAAGGAGATCCCCAATTACCATTGGAGCATCACTTACCTCTTCCTCTGAGTCAAATTGGCAGCCTCCAAACATTGAATCATGATTAGATAAGCCATTGCTTGTAGTCAATTATGCATGGATTCATTTGACTATGAATTGGCTGTAGATAATACAAATGTATTGCGTGCATTCCAAATTGTGCTCAAGGAGATTTACAGTAATGTGAGCAAGAAAATGTTGAATTCAGATTCCTATAAGTCTCAATTGTCTCTCAACAGAGTTAATATTATGGATGTATATGGAGATGGGGATGGAGTGGAACCACCCAAGACAAATAATTCTTGCTGCTGAGGATTCAGAGAAAAAGCTCCTTTGTTTCTAGGCCTTCTTCAAATAATTGTCTGTGTGTCCTTAATTGGAAGAAAAAATATGTAGCATAAGCTATCAGCATGATGATGCTGCTGACTGTAGACAGTTGTAATGTTGATACAGTTTCTTCACTATATGCCATAGATTGTTGAAGGGCCAAGGGTAGCATGAGACACAGTGAAGCCATCATGAGAAGACTGGAGTCGATTCCAGAAATAACCTACGTCATATAGCAATACAACACCCATGGTTAGGCCCTAATGAATGAATATCATGAGCAAGTCGGACTTGTTTTGGTGTCCTAGGTTGTTAAAGAAAAACTAAAAATATATCACATGCCTTGTCAAACCATTGTTCTTTTTTCATGTTGGCAATTCCTCCACAAAAGAGAGATGTGCCAAGCACAAAAAGTAAGTTGGAAAGCATAGAGCCTAGTAGAGAATACTTGACCACATTGGTCTTGCCATGGTAAAGTGCAAACACTGCAATGAGCATCTATGTTGCATTTCCACATGTGGCGTTGAGCAGCCCACCAACTATAGGAGAATTAATTAACAATATATTTTCATCAGTTACTTCAAAATGTCAAACAGTTTCTCATATATATCAATTAGCTCATATCTTTTATCCACAAATATGAGTACATAGTCCATATACATATAAGAATCTCACTTGTTGGTCTAGTGTAGAATGCAATTTGTCTGCAACAATTTACAACAAAACATCAAATCGTAGAACCAACAAACATAATATTTTATGAAGCCACTACACTGCAGTGACCATTCCAAGTGTATAAAAAATTGCAGTACAAGGTATAGATTACACGTAACCTATGTACATATACCATGCAATTTTTCACTTACTCGGTGACAAAGCCTATATGTTCAGCAAGAGGTGCAAGGCCAAGCAAACTTATGATGAACACCCAAACCTGCAAACAAAAGAATGTGGAAAATGATGCCAGAAAAATTTACAGAATATGTCAGAAATGATAAACTTTCAAGTAGCATGAACCCTCTGTCCTTTCTATTGATAAACTTACAAAAATGATGCTACTTTCAATAAAGAGCTTGAAAGATAACATTTTATTGTTAGATTGCTTACAATAGATGGGCTGGAGCTTCCATTTCTGGTTGCTCTGTTTCTTCCACTCAAAGAGGATGAGTTCATTTCCATCACGTATTCCTCCAACATGGCTATCTGCAGCTTTCGCATCCATATTCAAATTAGTGTTGTCCCAGGCCTCAGACATTGATACCTATTTCCAACATCTGCACTTAAGGTCCACAGAACAGACTACTCTGCCTTGTCATGATTATAATCTGCCAAGTATATATGTTCAACAACATTCAACAAAAACTATGGATTAGGGGACCACCATTGTAAACAGCTCTGTTGCAGCCCATAATGCCCAAGACCCTGGCATTCTGAAACCCTGAGTTAAGGTGGTTTATAGCATTGCAGTGAATAAGACTTCTCTACATATCCAGAGGAGAGGCTATATTAAACAATGAAACTAAAAGGAAAAGGGAAATAGAAAGTTTTACCTGGTCCCATTCTTTATCCCCGTGTTTCAGAGCATGTCTGGTGGCCTTGTTCACCAAGGCAAATGCTGGGAAGCTAGCTTCATCCTTGACTCGAAGGCCCCATGAATCTACTTTGATCCATTGCTGACAAAAGGTTCCATCAAATAGGGGAATAAGGATAGTGATCAATCATCAATTATTAGATGAAAAAATGCTTTTAGCAGGAGCTTCAAATAAAGTAGCTCAAACTGATGAACATACCTGATGAGGATCATGTGGGTTTTCCAGTACAAGCACTGCAACATCACCACGAGCAGCCAAGAAAAACTTTGGGTTGGCTTCATAATGGATCTTAACCATATGTCCTTGTGGCTCGACATTAGCCTGTGGTGGATAGAATGAACTCTGCTCACCTCATGGTGGATGGACTCCTTGTGAAGCACCCATTATTCAATTTACCAACAAATATTAAAAATCAGCACTCACCCAATTACGCCTGAACCTGAAGGTGACATCCCCTGGGTGGTGAGCTGCAGAGCAGAGGAATTGCTTGGGCTGGAGTTTTGTGGTGAGCTGCAGGCGCCGAGTCGAGGAGGAAGGTGAGTGAGCTGCAGGGGCCGAGTTGTGTTGGTTGGGGGAGTAGCCCGCGGTTTAGCAATTCCTCCATTTCGAATTGGAAAGGGCATCAACTCTCCGCTGCGGCAATTCCAGTGCTGATCCAATCTATCAGAGAATGTCAGGATTGCCATCTTCGATCCGATCCATCAGGAAATGTCAGGAAATGAATGTGGAGCGGTGGACGGGGGGTGGCGGAGCTACGGGAGGGTGGCGGAGGACGGAGGAATTACTGACGACCAGAGCCGGACAATTTTCTGGGCAGCGACAGAAACCAGGAAAATCCTTCGCCTAGGTAGACTACTCCAAAAAAATAAATTGTGTAAATACAAACAACACACCCTACAAAGTGATGTCTTCTTGAATATTCATCAATATGAATGATTTTCCTTTCACAGTTGTTGTGTTTTGATTCTTTATGAATAGGAATTGATTCATTCAACTAAAATTGGTATTGTTGATTTGGATGGCACTTTTGTTGTCCAGCTTGATGATTGGGTGCTGTGCCGAATTTATAAGAAAAATGGTCATTCTCAGAGAGTACAAGGGGTAGAACGAGATGAATCACCAAATGCGGATGAAGTGATGGCTTCTTTGCCTGATATTGATCAGCAAAACAAACTGCAACTGCCCAAAATTGCCTCTTTCAGTGGGTTGTTGGAGAGTGACAATCCTTTTGTAGATGGTTTTTAAACGATGAAACCATGGATGGCAATGGAAACAACAGCAGACTACCTCCAGTCCAGTCCTCTAACCTCTCTTAAAACAATTTCAGAAATAACAATGACAACAATAGCGATTGCCAATATGAAGTTGTCCCAAAACAAGAAGAATTAGCAGTGGAGAACGACAACAAATTCAATTCTCTCAAGAGGACCCTCTCCTTAGCATATGGGGACGATGAAACCAACCCTGCAAAGAGATTCAACAACATGCAGAACAACTACAGCTACAACGTCAACAATAATGTTTCAGCCTTGCTTAATTCAATGCAGCCCAATCAAACTTTCCAACAATAGAACTTCCTAAGCGCATTGAATGACAGTCAACACAATTTTAGACTTCCCTACATTCAGAACATGCATTGGCCCACCTAAGAAAACAGAAAAAAATACTTCAATTCCAGACGCACAGGTATGCAAATGCGTTTGGCCTTGATGGCAGCTGTATATCAGAAACAACTTCGGCTGTCTAGTCTAGGAAGACGAAGACATGCCACTGGTGAGATTGTAAACTACATAGTTGTAGATGTATATCGTTTTGGAGAGTTTCAGTGGTGGCTGCATTGGGGTTGGACCGTCCCTTTGCAAATTTGTGTAGAAATTGGCATCCTTTTTGCCACAGTTGGATGGGCAGCTATTCCAGGTTTGCTCATCATCATTCTTACTCTCATTCTAAACAAACCTCTAGCCAAAACCCTCCAGAAGTGCCAAAACTCTAGCCAAAAACTCTGCTGGCTCTAATTCTTTAGGGCATTCAGACTTCTGGATACTCTGCAGAAAAACAATTCAATGCCTATGAAAAAAATTGCAGTGTAGCATGAAAATCAGATTATGCTTGTTTAAACTGATATAATATGCAGCTTTCATCATAAAAATTAAAATGCTAGCACATACTACTTGACAGAGAATTACCATTTAGAATAACCATAATTGTCCAAAAAGACATAGTTGGCACAAATGCCGCTTGAATGAAAATAACGTTGAAGCACAATTCCCATTCTAAAATCTAATTTCTGCATCCCTGTAATAAAAGTGGCATCATATAGAATGTTTCAAGATAGGTCTGCAATTAGCTAAGTAATTGGACTGTTGAGATGCCATGATGGATGAAAGTTGTATATATTATTATTCTCCAAGGACCATGGAGCTAACTAAAATCCATTTTTATATGATTTGTGACACAGGCAGAGTTAGTCAATATTACCATGCTAGGAGTAATGAGCAAGAGATGTCTCTGTGTACGATGTTTCCATGGAATATAATAGGCATAGGAACAGTGTGGGTTGGAGGACAATACAAAGCTCCTTCATGAGCCCAAGCATTTGTTTTCACCTCCTTATCAACCACCTGTGGCTTCTCTGTGTCATAAGGAATATATCCTAGCGGGGATTCAGTTCATCACAATGTGATATGATTTAAGGTCTTCATATTTCAAGGGAAATACATTAGAATGTTGTTTGAAAAGATTAACATACCTCTCCATAAAATTTTGTATATCAATATGGATACCTAGTTGTTGTTCGCGTGAATTCATTTGTTTAACTTCACCTTCAACTAGGCAATCTTTAAGGTATCTAAACAAGTTCAATGGATATTTATGACTACTTTTATTCTATTTCATAGCCACTTTAACCGCAGAATAGGGTTTTCGGCATGACTTCCTCAATTCAAACTCATTATCATCGACCCTTGCTTTCAAAAAACCCCATTCACATTTCAATATTCTTCCACACACTATGCCTTACGTTTCCTTTGCAACATTAGATGCAAATGCTAGTAATAATTGTTTGATCAATATTTGCTTTTATTCATCAATTATTTGATCAATATTTGCTTTTATTTATCATATTAAATTAGGGTTTAATCTAAATTCTTTAGCCTTGAAACCCCATTCACATTTCAATATTCTTCCACACACTATGCCTTAAGTTTCCTTTGCAACATTAGATGCAAATGCTAGTAATAATTGTTTGATCAATATTTGCTTTTATTCATCAATTATTTGATCAATATTTACTTTTAGGGTTTAATCTAAATTCTTTAGCCTTGAATCAATCAGCTAATTTTGACAACATTAGCTTATTTTTATCCGACTAATATCCGAGTAAATTAGGGTTTAATAAAAATTCTTTATTGCCCGCAATTTAGGGCCAAGTAATTGGTTCCAGTTAAATACGATAAACAAGATAAAGTTTATATGGATTATTTTATTAATAATTATTAGGTTGCGCTGTTCGTCCCACACAACTTTGAATAAGTATATATCTCCAAAGACCCTGCAAAAGTCTGTCATTTGTTTCTTGCATTTACTCCACGCATAAAGTGAGTTCGTGTATTTATTGCTGCCTTCTTGCCGTGCAGGGATATTTTGGAAGCTTATTCAGCCGATGTTTTGAAGTTGTGTAGAACTATCCTCCGCCTCATTGCCGAGAATCTCCATCTGAAGCCCGACTTCTTTAACCACATGTTTGGAGAAAACGTACAAGCGGTGCGCATAAATTACTACCCGCCCTGCAGCAGGCCTGACCTTGTTCTAGGTTTAAGCGCTCACTCGGACGGTAGTGCTCTCAGTGTATTGCTCCAAGGCGATGAGCCAACAGACCTGCAAATTCTTAACAACAACCGTTGGATTTCTGCGAAACCAATACCCGGTCCACTGGTCGTCAATATCGGTGACACTTTAGAGGTTAGTATATATCTATAAACCCAAAAGACCATATATTCTTATAGACCCAAAAGCAATATAAATCCATGGTTTCCAGCAATGAATACTCTCACGAAACTTTTGTGAACCCAAAGTAGTACAAGTCCATGTTTGCAGCAATTTGCGACTTTTGTTATTCAATTGTCTTTGTCATCACTTGAATCACAATTGGAAAAGTAATGCTCTTTTCAATCTTTTGAGATTTTTGCTGCTCAATTCAGTCTTCATTGACATTTGAAGTTTATTGGCAAATGTTATATGTAGGTCTTGACTAATGGAAAATTCAAGAGTATTGAACACAGGGCAGTGAGAAACATGAAGAAGGAAAGATTGTCTATGGTCACATTCCATGCTCCAAGTTATGATGTGGATGTAGGTCCTTTGCCCCAGTTTATAGATGAAGATCATCCACGTCTCTACAGAACATATAAACATGCAGACTACAATCGCCATTATCTTTCCAATAAGCTATCTGGCAAAAAATCACTGGAGTTTGCCAAGATAAATCCTTCAAAATGATAAATTTTATCGTTAATCACTCAACCTTCTGCGAACATAGTTTTTCCATTTCCATGTAATTACTAGATCTCATAATGTTTTGCTCTAGGCATTATCATGTTGTTCTCATTACCGTAATCAATATATTTAATAAAATTGTGCTGTACTCGTTATTATTCTGTTACCTTACTTTCCATTTCATCGGTTAAGGTTCATAAGGTCACATTTGCTTCATTGCCAGTTATTCAACAATGTTATGTAAAAGAATTCATTGTTTTCAGTATTAGGAATGAGAAATAAAAACATTGAGGAGAAAAAATTTCCGCGTATAGCTTTTTTTATATATATCAAGCATAATAAAAGGAAATAAACTTCTAAAACTAACAATCGGATTTGATCTGATCGTGGAGGTAATTGTCTAATCTTTTAAGCTTGTAACCCTAACCACCGTTATAAATAGCACTGGATACGATTACAGAGTAGAAAGAAAACAATTTCGAAATAAAACATAATTGGATTAGAATAGTTGAGGAAATTGGTTAGAATTTATTTTAAATATAAATCATGTTTTTCCCGGTAAAGTGAAGCATTATGCATGATGTCACATTTTTGACGTACATTCAAAGCATTATGCATGAACAGTCAATGCATTAAGCGGGAGAGTAACATAGAATTTTTGTCAGTAGAAATTTCATTTGTTTTAAGGACCGAGGAAACAAATAAATATTCAGTTATAGTTGGTTAATTATAAATAAAAATCAATAACAATTTCTTGAGATCACTATTTAAATTATTTAAGAATTAAAGAATAACTATACACAAATGTTTATGAATAATTTTTTTTGAAAAGATTTTGTAAGTAGATTTAGTAATTTTAATGTTTACATGCACAATAAACTCTTTACTAAGTGTATGCGTTCTGCATGCAACTACATGTATCTACATGCACACTTAGAATAATCATATCCAGCAACATGGATCTACAGAGGAGGAATAATGATATCCATCACTCCCCTTAACAATATTTGAAATTATGTCTAAAAACTTGTTTTGCAATTCACTATATCTTGTATTGTTTTTTTTTCTTTACAATTTTTTTCATTCTCTTTCTCCAAAATTTATATTATACCTATTGTTTCTTTTTTCTTACCTTGAGATTTACTTTAATCTTTTTCTTCAATATTTCTTTATCTTATATATATAACTTCTTTTTGCGTCTTAGCTATTGTTTGTTGAAACTTTTGTCAATCTCTATAACATAAAAAGATATCTTCATTTTCTTTAGTCTCCATTTCCACTCTTGCAAAAGATTCAACTATTTTGATGATTTTCTCTTCCTTTTTTTTGTTCCTCTACTTACCACACCAATTTTCATCTCCGTCATATTCTTCTTCTGAAGCCAATCCTCAAAGAATATTAATTCAATTCATAATCAAATTAAACCATCATTGCTAAATTCTCTTCATTTTTCTCATTTTCTTCCAATAGTAGTTTCAATTTCATCCTCTACATATTTACCTACACAATAGGATTCACTTTATTCTTCACCTTTTTTTGGAGTCACATTTTACTTCTACAAAATTTCAACACCAGTCCCACATACCTCCTTGACCCAATATAAACAACCACATGCAATGCTCCAATCACTACATCTAACTTTGATTTCACTTTGATTTCTTTTATATATGCATTAGTTCTGACATGCATAAGTATTAAATTAGTTTACACACAAAGATATAACATGCAATTATACTCATATGCTTAAAGATTTGACAACATAACATAAAGAGTAAAGAGGCAACATATAGAACATCCAATGCACTTAAAACAACTCAGATGAGAAGAAATAATGTCACTTGGAAAACCAAGCACCCACATACAACCTATAACTGACTTCTTTCAGTTCACCCACGAGATGAGAGTTCTTTCCATGGATCAACTGCCTCTTGTTGATCTCTTCAATGGGTATTTAATACCCTATTTCATGATACAGTTTCCTTTAGCGGTGTCCCGCTTTTATGGATCCTTTTATCCATTTGCCGAGGCTTTTCCAATAAAAGTCCGCCTTTCTCTCTCACGAGGCTTTTCGTCATAAAAGCTTGCCTTTCTCTCCCACAATGCTTTTATGTTTTTCTTAAACTTAGCATCTTTCTCCAGCTAGGTAACTTAATGGATATTTATCTCCCAATCCATTAAGCTTATCTAGAATTGGATCTAGAAGTCTTATCATGAAAGAATTATCCATTCCCATTCACTAATGTGATTTCGTTTGTCAAGAATCTCATATCTTGGTGTCTCGTATTCCAAGTGATTAAATTATCTTTTTTATTTGATGGCAAAGTATTTACTTTCATTCTTAAACCTCAAACCTAACTTCTCTATTACAACTCAGTCTTAGCTTAGGTCCATCATGATAACAATAGAGTGTTACATACAATGGAGGGGTGTTACATACTCCCCCCATTAAATTTACATCGACCTTGGTGTAGTACTGCTTCTTACAATTTATTTACTCACTCACAGGTAGTTGATTCTGAATTTACAGGTTCCAATGGCCTTTCCACTTGAATCATATCTTTTGATATATAGGTTGCAAAGGAGTTCTACCAGTAAATATCCTTCCATTGCTACTTCTAACATTTGCTTCAATCAATTTTGTGAGAGATTTCAGATGTAGAAAAACTCAATTTTTTACCACAGTTAGTATCATAACTTTATATCACCGTACTACTATGTGAGTAACTACGGGTTAATTTTTCCCTCCATGTAGCTATGATTCCTCATTTTCAGTTTAATTGTCTTTAAACAATAAGAGGAAATGCATATTCTTCCCATGCATTTTTGTTCTTTCTGAACACTTGCTTCCTGCAGTCTCCTTGCATTAATCACAACAAGTCAAACTAGCACATTTGACTAATCAACATGTATAAAATATCACATGAGGTTAGCTCATAACCATCAAAATGATAAGCCATATGTAACCATCAATCATAGATCACATGTAATCATCATAGATTAGAATCATAAATCAGATGCAAACGAAACTGGAACAAAACATTGATACTTATCCTTGAATTACTCCTTAGCTTCCACCTTTGTCTTTCTTTAGTAAGCACTCTATATTGGTTGCCACACCAGGAAATCACCAAGTGCCTTCTCCTCAACCATGTGTACCTCACACACATAGTGTGCATCAGACACCTACTTTCACGCCCCTACACCTGCGGTAGTCTTCCAACTGCTTGTAGCAAGGTGCGGCACCACCGAATGCTTTCTTTTCACCAATACTAACATTCGTGGAGTACGCCTAATTTCACATCAACATTACTTAGCTTGTGTTTCGCAACCAAGTAAATACACAATTATCCTTTATACTTAATTAAGCCCATACTCATTCATTATCGTCATGCAATTATAACAAGAACATCAACAATTGCAACAAGTATAAAGGGGAGGGGCAATGCCCCGTAATGTGAGTCTGCCCGACAATTTATTAAGAATATCAGTTTACAATAAACAAGTGTGTCTTGGCCAAACCAAGTCTCACACTTAACCAAATAATACAAAGAGAGGCAACCTTGCCTTTTACAACAGTCTTGTGCACCTCTTGCACAAAGGACGGTGCTCACCCGAGCCACCCAAAATCCTATGCCAAGTCTTACACCAAACTGCACCTTACAATCCACCCCAGGCACGCTTGCCCAACCTTCAAATTAATCCCAAGACTTCAACCCAAGTGTATAACCTCTTAACGGTAGAGCGCATGAGCTATGCGCATCTCCCTACCTTTTCTGTGCACTTGTTCTTCTTGTCCCCTTGCGAAGATGAGATTGAATGATTCGTTGATGATTATGAGCTCTCATGCTCCCCTTATATATATGCTTCTTGCGTGGGTTTACATGTGGGTGGCAGCCCCTTGGCCGACCCCCAAAACACCCACAACGCACTTTCAAAATGCTCCTTTACCGTCGGCCATGCCTCAATGCACGCCTTCTCCAAGTCGCAATATAAAACTCCCAGCACTTAGCTGCATTTCCCAAGTGTTGCACATCGTTTTTGGTTTTGTCACTTGTAACTCGCACAAACATCGCTTTGTCATTTAGCCCGTGCCTGCGCGCCCGCCCGCGCCCTCGTGCACGACTTCGCCGGCGCCCGTCGCACTTGCCTCCAGAGGTCCTTACATCCTCCTCCACCTCAAATCGTTGTCACCCTCGACAACATACCATCTCGATAGCCATCCACCAAGATCATCATTATCCATGATGTTGACCCCTCCACACAAAGCAAACATCCTTGCAACATATGTAGAGCCACATCTCCATCATGCCTCGACTTAGTGACCAACTGCCACCAAGCTCACCATACCAAGGTATGCACCTCAACGGTATGCTCTCCATCAGATGTCATCTCGATCCATGATTACCTGACCCTTCTATCTTCATCATGTGTCCTCATGTGAACTGTTGCCATGATACTCCAACATAATGCTAACACATCTCTGCCCACTGCATGCCCTCGTGTCTCGAACTAGTCGAGTGATCAGTCCAACTATCACGCTCAAACCATGAGAGTGAACATCCTCATGCCACCATCAGTTGTTTCTCAAAACATCCTGCCACATCCTTGACTCATGAAGAATCTATCTCCATAATCCATGCTCACGTCCATGGAACTCCATCCATCTCATCTACAACATGCTGTCCATGATGTTTGGTGTCAATGTGTTACATGAAATCAGCCACATCTATCCCAACATCATCATCTATGTGTGTCTCCTCCATATGAAGAGACCCTCTCCTCAAACATCGACTCTCGATGTGCCACATCCAGATCCATGAAGCAACCTCCATCATATCTGCAATGTGCCATCCCTCAAGTCTACCATCGAAACAAGTATGCACTTGTCTCATCTATCCATGTGCTGCCCATGATCCTGGATCAATCAGCTCCCATGTGTCAAAAGTAGTCGAGCCTCAGCTCAACCCATGCCCAAGTCAAAGCATCATCATCATCGTAACTCCATCACTCCAAAGTGTCTCATATCGATCCTCCACATCAACTCACTCTTCCAAGCCATGCCCATACATGTACTTTGAAAGTATGCATCCCATACTTCATCAAAGTCTCTTGACCTCAGCTCCTCAATGCATTAGATCCTCCAAGTCCACCATATGTCAAGTCCCTAAAAGTCACAACAAGCTCATGTCATCATGAGCTCCATAATCTGCTCACAAATCCAGCCAAGTCCATGGCCTTGTTGTACAAGAGTGCACAACCTCTCCATCAACTCATAAGTAACAAGTCTCCATGTCACACTAGCAAATCCATCTGCACAACATCCCTGCCTTGGCACTCTTCCTTGGATGTCCATGACACCTCTACAAGTGCTCCCACACAATGTCCCTGCATAAGACTGCCATGCTCCATGTCTCCAACCCGATGTCCATGACTAAGTTGTCCATGTAGTCCAACCAAGTAGACCCATCACAACAATCGATCATCCTCATCCAAGTCTACAATCTTCGGTTTAGTGAACTCGGTCACCCAACCATATCATCATGTCATGAGTCCCTTCATCATAGCTCCTCCACCAAAGTGTCCACTCTTAGTCTCGGCCATGAGAAGTCCACCCAAGCATCATCAAATGTGTGCCCTCCTCAATCTGTCCATGAGTCATGCCGGGCACTTAGCCAAATCTCCATATGGCTAAAGCATGACCCAATCCTCCACAATGATTATCAAGTTCCACCCTTTTCAAGGGCCTTTGCACCTTCTACCGTAAGGTAACAAACAACCCCAACAAGTCCTGCAACAATCAACAATCCTTGCTTCTCCATACAAGGTCTCATCATAGACATCCATGGCAAGATCCTCCATAGCATAGGAAAATTGGCTTTGCCTCTCCCTGCATACGGTCCATCCACCAAATGCCCAAATGAAACACAAGTACCAACACTTACTTCATCATCATGAGGCTCCTCCATGTGAATGTCCTCATCCATGCATATTTGCAAACTGCACGATCCTGGTCCAACTTGATCAATCTCAAGTTCATCCTCCATCATAGTCATATCTGCAACATCTTCAATCATCATCACTTCCTCTTCCTTGCTGGCACAATCTGCAACTTCATCTTGCTCCATTTTCCAACCAAGTTGAAGAAGTTCATCTTCAACAGTCTTCTCCAAGACTGTAAGCTTCTCTTGAATCCGGGGATTCTCTTCTTTCAACCACTTCAACCTGTATAAGGTAAGCAAGAGCTTCCCTTCACCTTCTCCCAAACTTGCCATGCCTTGTCGTTCAGCTTGGTCCAAGCACTAAGCTTCACCTCTACTAACCTGCTTCCACTGTCACGAGCAACCTTGCTCAAACCAAGTCTTGAAACTACCTTCAACACCTGAACTTGTTCAAGCCTCAATATCACCTGTCATCAACTGTCATACACTTGGAAGTTCACTTACTTCAGCCAGCTTCTTGCAAGACTTCTCCAAGTCTTCAGACATGCTCTGATACCACCTGTCACACCCCTACACCTGCGGTAGTCTTCCAACCACTTGTAGCAAGGTGCAGCACCACCGAACGCTTTCTTTTCACCAATACTTTCACATCAACATTAATTAGCTTGTGTTTCGCAACCAAGTAAACATACAATTATCCTTTATACTTAATGAAGCCCATACTCATTCATTATCGTCATGCAATTATAATAAGAACATGAACAATTGCAACAAGTATAAAGGGGAGGGGCAACTGCCCATAATGTGAGTCTGCCCGACAATTTATTAAGAATATCAGTTTGCAATAAACAAGTGTGTCTTGGCCGAACCAAGTCTCACACTTAACCAAATAATACAAAGAGAGGCAACCTTGCCTTTTACAACAATCTTGTGCACCTCTTGCACAAAGGACAATGCTCACCCGAGCCACCTAAAATCCTATGCCAAGTCTTACACCAAAACCACACCTTAGAATCCACCCCGGGCATGCTTGCCCAACCTTTGACTTAATCCCAAGACTTCAACCCAAGTGTACAACCTCTTAAGGGTAAAGCGCATGAGCTATGCGCATCTCCCTACCTTTTCTGTGCACTTGTTCTTCTTGTCCCCTTGCGAAGATGAGAGTGAATGATTCGTTGATGATTATGAGCTCTCATGCTCCCCTTATATATATGCTTCTTGCGTGGGTTTACATGTGGGTGGAAGCCCCTTGGCCGACCCCCAAAACACCCACAACGCACTTTTAAAATGCTCCTTTACCATTGGCCATGCCTCAATGCACGCCTTCTCCAAGTCGCAATATAAAACTCCCAACACCTAGCCGCATTTCCCAAGAATCGCACATCGTTTTTGGTTTTTTCACTTGTAACTCGCACAAACGTCACTTTCTCGTTCAGCCTGCGCCCACACACCCGCCCGTGCACCTGCGCGCCTGCCCGCGCCCTCGTGCACGACTTCTCTCGGCGCCCGTCGCACTTGCCTCCGGAGGTCCTTACACCTACAGTTGTACATGTCATATAACATCATGCAATACATGCACGAGTACCATATGTACCGCTTGTACGCAATACCACCTGTACAACATGTAAACGATACCAATTGTCCATAGAATCACTTGCACGACATATATTTCATCCCCATGTGTTAAACTATGTTAGTATTATATTATGCTAAAAATTACTTAAATTATTCATATTACCTTTAGGCAAGCCCAATCAAACCGTACTTGGTTTGTCGATTGGAGAATAAGGAATTCATGGTCCTGTTCAACTTCTGTAACCAGAGTATAACTGAATAATTTTATGCCAAGTATTCAAGTGCTTTTATTTAGTTGATATTTTTCATGTATCTTGTGGTTGCAGGAAATTTTTAGCAAATTATAACATAAAGGTAACTTTGAATAATAAAATTTTACAATTCCAATAATTTGAGTTTTGGATTGAATCTGTCTCTATACCAGGTCTTATTAACAGTGAAATATGACATCCACCCAAGCATAGAGCAATATTTTTATAGCTAATATAGTATGGCCTTTAGTATTATACTTGAAGTTTAATAACAACTTTTAGCCTTGTCTTTAGCCAAGAAAATAATTTTTTTGTATTCAAAAGTATTCTACACATAAACTAGTCATGTGATATGATTTCCTGTTGCTCATTTTAACACTACTTCCAACACCTTGTTGGCCATGAATAATTCAGTGTATGTCCAAAACCAGTTGAACAATTAGTATGAAAGTACCTACATCTCCCATACATGAGTTATAAATGAAGGTTACAATGTTCTCAGTTTCACACCCGTTAATTTTTTTAGGCACCATGTGTACCTAAGTCATTAGCATTTTGATACCCTACTTTAACACTAGATCATGACCTGGTATTGTTAAATTCCTTAAAAAAATTTGTTTATGCAATAATTGTTGTGTTGTCATATTCAAAACGAGACAACACTATTAAAGCAATCTGACAAGTAGACTTGTCTCATATTGCTTGATAGGATATAGTAGTACAAATTATGCATTTCATATTGTATAATTGTCAATTTATTTGAATAGATTGCTAGATATCATTTTATCAAAACCAATTATTTTTGTACACAACAATCTCGATTACCAATACCACGTTTCCATCAATATGGTTGAAGCATCCCACTTATTTAATAATGATTTGTTGCATGGTGTGTTATCCTCTCTTTTCATCACCTAGAATTTTTTATACATCACACCTTACTTCGTGCATGTGTTATTTTACTACTAGCATAAGATTCTTAGATCATTATAAGATGTATTAATGTAAAAATCTTTTTGTTTACCAAAAAATTATTTATTAGTTCGGACAAGTCATGTTTTGATTCTAGTGTACAATTCCTACTAGTCATTAGGCTGCTCTGAATTTATCTAATGCATCAAGCACCACCATATCTAGTCTGCCAATATACTTTGTTCGTATAAGGTAGAACCACACAGATTATTTTAATCTTATCACTTCCCACAAGAAGTACATTTATAAGATCTGCAATCATTCTACAAGAAGCATCTTCTTCTTTCTATGAGATATTACTAACAGAACCCCATCTATATCTAAATTTATATGCACATCAAGTTTGTGGAGTTTGAGGTTGCATACTTTGAGATATAATAATTGACACATTGGAATTTGAGTGAACTTGTGAATGTGCCCTATGGCTAGTATTTAATATTATCCTTCTTCTATTAATCTAGAAGTACTAGGATATTATTTTACACTCCCCTTTATGTATTTACACTAGATTTACTTTTCATGTCAGTCCCATTGACCTTCTTATTAGAGTCATAAATTATTAATGTATGGTGTCTTCTCCAACATGCATGCAGTGATTTGTATTGAATTTGTGCACACTCTTCACAACTCTAACCCTATTTCAGTCTAGATTGGAAATATAACTTTTGCCTCTTACATATCTAAGTTACGATTATAAGGATATTGTTTTATGCAAAAAGAAACTTGTAAGTTCCAAACTATGCATATCTAATTAAATATGAATGTTGCTGTTGAATATTTGAATAATGAGCTCGCAGGGTTTTCTTTTATTCAACAGTGTATATTTGGAGCATTTTCCCACTAAGGGTGAATTAAACGGTTCAACCAATGGCAAAACGATACCCAAATTTGAACTGCATCATTACATGTAGATGCACTAGGTAACACAAAAATATGAAATTGAAAGACAATTTTAGAAATATATATTATCATACCACATACAAAGACCTGTCTTTCATGAGCTTAACGATATTTCATGCGAACTTCATGAATAAATACAATTAAATAAATCCTTTAGAATCTTTTCAAGGTTATAAATCAATTAATTAACCATTGATTTCTAGATTGGAAATCAATTAGTTAACCATTGATTTGAGTTACTTTTTTATTTCCTATGACTTATATAAATTCGATCTATATTCTTTTATTTTAATCTTTCCTCGTGTTCACCATGATCTATGGAAAGAGAAATTGTCATTTTATCTATTTTTTCTTGCCACCTACCTCATAAAAGTTCAACATTTCTTCCCTTCATATTTCATCCTTTCCTAATATCTCTATAAGTATAAACCTCCTTCTGTTAACAAAATATTCTCTTCTACTACTACAATAATGCTAAAAGATTCAACTTGACGTTCATTGTATTAGTATCTCTTTCACTATCTTCAAAAATATCTCAAACTTATTTAGCCCCGTTTGTTGATATAATTTTGTAAAAATACCATGATCTAAACCTTGTTAAATATGAAATAATGTTGATACATCATCCTTCTTCTAGTTCACACTAATGTTTCCACCTCATCCTTGATTTTTCCCATCTTTGAGTGATGACTCGTATGTTATCATACGTGTGGTTCGTTCAAATCCATTTAAACTAAAATTCAAAAAAATATTATATACTCCATTGGCAAATCACGATTTTTACCCCAAAAAAAATAAAGAAGTGGTAGAAATCTAGGTTGATAATTCATTTCCCCTCCAAAAATTTTCGCACTAAATATGTGACTTTACTACTTTATTCCACAATTAGTTTCTCTTATATGTAAATGAATTCTTAATTATTCCATAATTAGTTTCTCTCCTAGGTAAATGAATTCTTGATTTAAATTGTGTGTGACTGGATATAAGCTATGTGTGAACAAATGTTGTGTGCTAGGTAGACACTTCAATAAATATATTATGATATAGAGTATTAAAAGAGAATTTAATCAAACTTAATAAATTAGAGAAAAAGAAAAATGTTTATTATTTGAGTAGAATTAGAATAAATTAGATTAAAAGAGATGAATAATCGAAAGATGAAAACATAGAAGAAAAAAGTTCAAAAACTAAAGAGTAAGAGAAGGTGCAAAGAAAGATAATAAGGGAGAGCTAGAATTGCGAATCGATTAAGATGGAGGGAGAATTTAAGAATAATTTACAAATTAAGGTAAAAATGAATATCAAAATAAAGAGTTTAAAGTTACTAAACGACGGGGAAAAAAACAATTAAAATTAAGGAGTAAGTGAAGAGACGAAGTGGGAAGAGGAGAGGAGGAAAAATAAAGTGAAGAAAAGGAAATAAGAGAAAAGAATAGAATAAGAGATTAAGGAGGAGCATAAGTAAAAAAAGGGTGTTAGGTGGGAGGAGGGATGAAAGCTACCTTGGGAGGGAGGAAAGAATAAAGCTAGCACAAGGAATAAAGAAAAGAGGAAATTAGTGGGAGAGAATAAGAATAGCATGATCAAGAAAGTAAAAAGGAGGAAATTAGTGACTAATTTGGTGAATAGTAGGTTTTGAAAAATGATTCACTTTGTAGCTCTCTTCACAATTGAAATTATTTGAGATTTTTTTCAATTTCAATATCATCTAAGATAGGGTATAGTCTAACGGTTCCAACGCTGATATTTTCACATTACCAAAGAAAATGTCGTTGGATTTAGCATTATCAAATCAGCCATAGTTAAACATTGACATAAATTATACTACCACATTTGATCCATTGATCATAAAATCTTTGCCTCAAAACCTTTCTATTATACTCTAATCATCTTAAAATTTATCAAAATTGAAAAAAACCCAAATAATTTTAACCATTAAAACCTTCTTATTATCTCCTCATCTCCTCTCTTCTTCCCACACCTCCTTTACTTATCCTTTGACCACTTCTAATTCCCCACCTCCTATTTTCTCCCCCACCTCCTCTTTTCCAGCCCCACCCCACAAATTTTACCTATCTTCCTCCACATTGTCATTTCTTAATCTATTCTTTTCCCATAATCCCTCTAGTTCACTTTCATTTTTCCCTTTTATCCCATCCACTCCTCACCTTCCCCCTTTCTCCACTAATTGTTCCTTAATTTTTTATTTGTTTCTCTTTTTTTTCATCCTTTTTGTAATTTTAATATCATTTAGTTTAATTTTTATCTTTATCTATATGTTTAATTTATTAATTATTTTCTTAAATTTTTAACTACTTCTATGGTAATCATATTTTTTTGGCTTCTTTATAATTAAATAATTTTTTTCCTTTAACATTTTAATTATTATATTATTTTTTTTAATTCTTTTTAGAGTTAGTATGTCTCTGTCTTAAAATTAAAAATAATAAAATAAACATTCCTAAGAGTAAACTAATATTTACTATAATAAAAAATAAATAAATATGAATATACATGTTTGGTCAGTTTTAATTAAAAGTAGTATAAAATATCAATAACCCCAACGTCCCCATGCTTACTCTATTTGTTGTTGATATTCCAACGGTAGTTGGTAAAAATATTTCACTCACCCTCAATCATAAATAAAATATTGTTGTTGATATGACAACCCAATATGGTAAAAATATTTCATAGAGATAATATGATTTTTTATCAACTTTAAATAGAGATAAAGTAATTAAAAGTAAAAAAAATGAACAAAATAATTAAATTTAATACTTAAAAAAATCAACACAAAATTTAATAAACTATTTAAAGACCTATCTTGACTAATTTAAGTGAATATTAATTAACTATATATAATGCTAAAAAATATATTATATATAATAAAATATGCAATACCCACCATGTCATGCCCCCAAGCCGACGGTAGTCTTTCAACCGCTCTTAGCGAGGTGCAGCACCACCAAACACTTTCTTTTCACCAATACTTATGTTCGTGGACTACGCCTAACCATTTACTCCTACTTAGTTTGTGTTTCGCAACCAACTATTATTATGTTATCCTTTATACCAATGAACACCCATACACATTCATTAACATCAACAATTATAAATGAAGGACACAATTGCACAGTATAAAGGGAGGGGAAACTCCCTGAACGATGAGTCTGCCCAAATAATATATTATACAACAGTTTACAAAGCTTTACAGGTATACTTAGAAAAAATCAAATTTCATACAACCAAATTTACAATCCAAGGCAAAACTCGGTTGCCTAGCTCGTCGGCACCTCTGCACAGTCGCCGCATGACTCACCAACACTTCTTTCACCTTGTTGCACGATCATGTTGTTTTCCCAACTTAGGCATGCCTCCAAGTCACCACACATGGGCGCCTCTACTCGAGACACACCTCAGTTCACAATGTCAACACTTCACCAAGTCACTGTGCACACTTGCACGCCGGGCGGGCGCTCACTCGAGTCGCCAAGACACCTGCGCCAAGTCGTCAAACAAACCAGACGCCACACACCTGTTCATGCCTCAACCGTCCATCAGGCGCCACACACCCGTGCACGCCCTCACCCAACCACCGTGCGCTCCTGCCCGCACCTTCACCCACAACCGAGACAAAGCGAGT
Organism: Pinus tabuliformis; assembly: GCA_031772625.1. NCBI lineage: Eukaryota > Viridiplantae > Streptophyta > Pinopsida > Pinales > Pinaceae > Pinus > Pinus tabuliformis. Next base: position 353,470,624 of record CM062808.1, on the reverse strand, counting down.
CAGCTTCATGAAACCGTGCCCAAGAATGGGCGCATCCAAATCTGCGCCTTCCTTTTGGTACTGCGCAATAAACCTGCACCTTTCTCCCTTATAGTGAATAAGATGAGCGAGTGAGTTGTTTTCAAATTAGAGCCAACACTCTACAATATATATGCATAGTAGGGGAGGTCCTGGTTTGCCCAGCCGACCTCTCCCACGCCCTTGCTCCATCGCAAAAGCCCCTAAGTCATCCTGTTGGCCTCCATATGTATTAACATATGTCCCACGCCATATAAACATGTCCAAGCTCCCTTCCTTGTGCGCATTATCTCACATAACCATCACACATCCAAGTCATAAGCTTGTTCTCCAACCGAACCGCAGGTCACACTATTCATCTGCACACACGCATCGTCCACCCGCGCATCCAGGAACCGCAGGTCATTACATCCTCCTCCACTTGAAATCATTATCATCCTCGACAAAATACCATCTTGGTAGCCATCCACTAAGATCATCATCAATTTTTGTCTCATCCTCGGTCCATGATGTCAATTCCTCCACATACTGCAAACATCCCTGCAACATATGTAGAACTCCATCTCCACCATGTATCGTCCTCATCCTGTGAACTGTCCTCCTCGTCTGCCTGATGCCAGCATCTCTCCATGCACTCTTAGACCCCATGTCTGAATTAGTTGGATAGCTAATCCAACTGTCATGCTCAAGCGATGAGAGTGAACATCCTTATGCCTTCACCAGTCTATCTTGGATTCTACCACATCTCGGACTCACCAAGAATCTCACCACCATGCTCAGGTCCATGGAACCTCCATCCCATCTGCAACATGTCATGATGCTTGATGCAAAACCATCCCTGCACCATCTGTCATACTTGCTCAACCTATTTTAAGGACTCACTGCCATGAGCAGCTAACAATGAGCCCCATCATCTATGTCATCTAAGAAGATGTGGAGGGAGTATAGCCTGAAGGCTCACCCTCACTAATCATCTCAATCCATCTATCAGGATCTTCTATCTCCATCCTCTGTAGATAAGTGACCCGATCCTCCTTCCGGACATTCGGCCTCACATATGCCTCATCATCATCATCATCATCCTCGACCACTTCTAGCCTTCTTGACAAATCCAAGATACTATCTGAAAGAGTCCTGATGACCAATGACTGCTTGGTAAGCTTTGTCTCAACCGTGGACAACTGCTTACTCATGTCTTCCATTCACTTCTCGTCCTCCATTTGCATCATTGGCAACTTACAATCAGGCCTTGTCACTCCGATGGTTGGTACACCAATGGGTACATCTTCCCTTCCATAGTAAATGTACAGCTTCCTCAAATGTGGAACAATCATAACATCAAATTGTTTCATGAATTCCATTCCTAGCATAGCCTCATAGTCATCAATCTGCACTATAGTGAAGTCGACCTTCCCTGTCCACTCACCAAGTGTCGTGTCCACCTTTTCAGCTACACCAAGAACATTATCAGGAGGAGAATTTACTGTCTTCATCTGTTCCTTCATCGGTACAAATTTCAGCCGAATTCTTCTCGTAGTATCTTCTCCCATGAAGTTGTGAGAGGCCCCACTATCCACCATAGTGAGTATATCAGCACCTCCAACCTTCATTGGAACATACTACAAACTATTCCTCTCAGGATCCCTCCGAGAGACCACCTCTGTAGCAGAAGCAGCACCAAGTATCTGCATCATCCCCACAGAAGCTTCTTCATTATTCGCATTAGATTGTACAATCGCAACCACTTTCAGTCTAGAAGGACAATTCTTCACCGTATGTGGTCCAGCACATATCCAAGACTTCAAGGCTTTCTTCATCTTCGAATTGTCATCCGATTTCGAAGCATCATCCTTCTTCTTCTCTTTTAGCTTATCGGACTTCTTCTTCCCATCATCAGAAGTCTCATCATAATGCTCCACCAACCTATCCACAACTGCAAAAGCTTCCTCAGGTGTTCTGATCCTCTGCCTCTTCACTTCATTGCGTGCCCAAGGCTTCAACCCAGTAATGAATTTGAACACCTTGTCCCTCTCCGCCATGTCAGGAAGTTCCAGAACCACACTTGCAAACTCCCGTTGATATGTCTGAAGGTTCTTGGTCTGCTTTATGAACTCAATTTTCATCCTTGCTTCACGTTTCATCCTGAGGACTGAAATGGGTCTGCAAAGCTTTCTTCATTTCATCCGACGAAGTAATGTCACGAGCACTGCCATTGGAAATCTGATCCATCTTCCTTCGCCACCACATCTTAGCATCCTTAGTTAAGAACTAAGCAGCTACCTTGATCTTCGTCTCATCATCAGATAGACCTAATCATTCCAAGTACTGCTCCATGTCCCATAGAAAGTTGCCAAGAGTCTTTGCACTCCTCGTACCATCATAAGATTCCAGTTCCTTGACTTTCACATGAGGCACTCGTCCACCTGAGTTATACCTCACGACCTTCTTCAATACCATGATCTCATCTCTTGCTTCGTTAAGAGATTTTCGCAAGCCCATGATCTTTGCAAGACCTTGGTCTCTTGCCTCTTCAACCTCCTCGACCCTTACTTCAAGTTGTGTACACATAAGATCAATGTACTCGTGTTGAATTTGGAGTTCATCGAGCTCTTCCTTCATCTTCGAATTGGCCTCTTGCTCCTTATCGAACAAGTCCATCTTCTTATTCCAAAAAGTCTCTAAGTCCTCCATCCTTTCCAACACTTTTTCCATAAGTGCTATAATAGCATCCTGCACACCGTGGCTAGACCCAGCCTGAGATTCAGCTGCCATTGCTAACAACTTCCTTATTTTTTTCGATCTAGTTTCGACCATCCAACACCTTCACCAAGATACCTGCAACCTGAACCAGCCTTTGTTCCACTTGTGTGTGAAACAGCTTCCTTCAGCTGCAAGTACCTGCTTCACTGCATAAGATAAATTGTCAAAATGTTCCAAATGAAATTTTATTACAATCTTTGGACCTCGCCAACATAAAATTCACCATTATGGATGATGAGCCCCAATATCACAACAAGGTTGTTGAGAATCCAAGGGCTACCAACTTTAATTATCAACACGGGGTTCATATAAGATTAAGAGGTGACAGTGTTATATGCACAATAGGTCAAGCTTTGTTGATGTCACCCTTAGTCAACGAATCATATTAGGGCATACACAGACCACTCCTTTTACTATCTTTCAAAAATAACTTGCATGAAAAGCCAAGAGTCTACTCTAATTGCGGGAAGGTAAAAATTACCCTTGTTGCATAAATGAAAGTGTCATTCATCAAATGTAAACAATAACTCCAGTTGCATGAAGGTAAATGATTGTACTATTTGCAGAGATGGAATTTTCCAGTCTACTTGCAGGTGTAAATCAAGATTCTACTTGTGGAATTTAAATTATTACTCTACTTTGAGATTGTGAAAGAAAATTGCTTGAAAAAGGAAACTTGATCTAAACCATATGACTAGAAAATCCAAGAGCATAACTTCAAAAAGTAGGTCTAATCTACTTGCATTGAAGGTTTTCCCTTCTTATCACTGTGTTCAAGATAATTTAGTTTTAGTAACATAGTCCTTACACATTACATAAAAGAATGATTTTTGTGATTTAATTGTGGAAATTTGTATACTAATTCTAATTGATGTTTTATAATTGCAATGAAGGTAGGATAGGTCTAAAGTGGTCCTTATTCTTCCCCAATCAGAGATTCAAAGCCTAGTGGTCATTTTTCAATCCCAAGATGAAAAAATAAATCTCTTAGAGCAAATATGTTCAAGTTTAGATATTGTTATAGGATTACACAAGATTTCTATAGGATGTTACAAGATTGCCCTATTTTTCTATAGTACTGAATCTGAGAGCATCCTGAGAGTAGGGAAGGTTTTCGGGCATACGAAGGATTTTTGTGGCCTTTTTACAAGCTTACAATCCCTCGGAGGCCCATATTGCACAAAAGGACATGCTCACGGTGTCTCCAATGACCCTAAAAAGATGATCTTGGCGGAAACATTTGAGAGTAGTATGAGGTGTCAAGGAGAGGATGGTGTTGACAGAATGTACGAAGGATGAGTGTGCCAATCCATACAAGTCACTGGTAGTACCTGCATACTAACACTCAATATCTTCTCACTCTTGGAAAGAACATAAATCTAGTGATCAAATTGCAGCAAAACAAATCATGATGGAAAGGATGAGTTGCATTTTATTTCATTAAGAACTACTCTATCCCACAACATGCATATAATCCATGTGCAAAGGCATGATCTTAAATTCTAGGATGCATAAACAAAGTATGCAAGGGAACTATAAATTGAAGCCTAACAAATTTCAGAGGAAAACAAACACATAGTTTTTAATTGTTGTTTCAGACTCCTCAACGACACTTCCACAAGAGAGATTAGAGCCTTTGGGTTGAGCCCTAACCCAAGGGTCTCAATCCTCCAAAGCTAACTCAGATGTAGATCAAAAATGAGCCTTTCATTAATCAGGAAATAGAGTTTAAATACATCATATCAAAATGGAAATAGTAGTCCCAAGTACTTGCCTCTTAATAGTTCTTCCTATCTCCAAAGTTTTGAATCCTAATGAGCCATTAGGCCTATTTATTTATAGAAAACATGACAGAGGGGAACCTCGAAAATAGTGGATCTAGCTCCATTAGTTCCTCTCATTCACTTGATTTGATCAACTGCCAGTGGACCTAGAGCTGTAGGTGAGAGTAGATGAGTGATTCTAGGGATCACTTCGAGTCAAAGGAGAGTAAATGTAGGGGAGATGCCTCCTACACTTCCTCTAGCTACTTCCAATGTCCCTTTGCATCATAAATATACTCAAAAATGCTCTTTCACCTCCACATAAGCCACATTAAGCCACAAAGAATGGAAAGAACCATTACGTCTTCCCACTAAGCTCATTATAACAAAAACATATACATTAATGTGAGGAAAGAAATAATTTATGGGCTGGAGGATAGAAAAATGGGCTAATATAATCAGGAAGTCGTAATATTTTCAACCAAATAGATCCAATTCCTGAAGTATTTACTTGTGATTTATAAACAAACTAAACTACTCCATCAATATTATCATTGAAATTTTCAAATAAATCTCTTCTCAAGTTATATAACAAGATGAGTATCAAATACCAAGTATCTCGCCAATGAGATAAAATAGTGCTAAAAAAATCATTTATACTAAAATTACAATATGAGACAATATAGTGGGTAGACGTTGGTGTTTTTCCTTTATGAGGAGGATGATTCTCTTTCTTTTCACTAAATTGTTTTGTCTTCTCACTAACCTTTACCCAAGGAGTGCAACAATTCATTGCGATATGACCCAAGGAGTACAACTATTTGTTTATCATTCTAGAATTTTTTTTGTTTCTTATCACTTCGATTGTAACCCCCTTACTTGTCATTTTGATGATAACCCCCATGCCTCTAAATTGTTTATTACCATGACATCTACTATTTTTTCCACTTCTAGTAGACTCTCCTTGAGACTTATGTTCCTTTTGTGCAAGACATAAGGACTCAACATTGCAATTGGGAGGTGACTCTTTCTTCCCAAAGGATTTCTCTCTCTTCGAAATTTTTCCTACAAGATTATCAAAGGTAATTTCTTTCATTTGCCCACTAGCTTGAAGTGATTCCAAGTATTGTGAATAGGAAGGGTATAAGGATTTAATGAATGTAGTCAGTTGTAAATCAACTTTGACACCAGTTGAATCAATATCATGATAAATAACTTTAATTCATGAAGCCAACCTCATGGGATCATTATCTGTCAATTCTAAATTAAATAACTTCATCAATAATCGTATGATTTCCAGCTTTGAATGGGAGCAAAAATTTTTAATTTTTATAATGCTGTAAATGTTGTGGTGCTAGGAATAATATGTTGACTTACCTCTTTTGTTATTGATGCATAAATCAAAACATATGCATTTTTATCCTTATTCCTCCAAATTGTAAGTTTCTTTTTGTCTTCAGGATGTTCTGGTTCATTGTCATTCTTTCCTTCACAAACACCTTCCCATAAATTGTTAAAAATATAATTATTCTTTATTTTCCATAACCATTCTTGATAGTTTTCTTTTCCACTAAGAATAAGACCCACTATAGAGATCAATGAATTCATTTTTATTATGAAGGAAAAAAAAATTCTATCTATGTAGAGGAATTTTGTTCAATCCACTTCAATTAAAAAATATATATATTGAAAAAATATACTTGATATCTACTTATCAGTAATCTCATAAATTAGTATCTTGGCTCTAAAAATTTGAAAGCCCAAAATTTTATAGTTTTTACTTTTTCTCTTCAACCTTGAATTGTACATAAATTTACAACCGACTAATTGATTGTGCTTGAGCTTATTTTCAAAAAGAAGAAAAATCTTATGCTTCCACACACTTGTTGGTGGCACAACAAAACTCAAATCCTTCACTTGCACAGACCACAAAAACAGTGCCTCACTTTATTCTCCCTATGCAGGTACCACTGTTTAGAACCATATCTCAATGATACTGTCTCAACCTCTCGCTCTAGGTGGGCAACTCATGTCTGCATTTCGAATGGTAGAAAAAGAGTCATTCCCAAATGAACTACATCTTTAATGTGAATATAGGTGTGGTTTCGACCCCTAGCTAGCATTCTTTCCTCGAACCACTATAATCAACTACCTCTTTGACCTTGCCTCAGTTGTTCTCTTCTGTGGGAGAATCTACAAATTTTGAAATGGAATGTGGAAAAATCTACGGTGTCTTTCTATAGTAAAAATACAATAGCGATATATGACCTTCTTTGTAGGCCCTTTTTTTTTCAATTATAGAAAACTATTGTAAAATTATCAAACCATCCTTGTCCATTTATTTTCTGACAATTCCTCTTTTTAAATATAAACTTGAATAATTACTTTAATAACTCATTTTATTTTTTGTAAGCTAGGTGAATATATTTATATTATAAAAATACTGATTTTACATTGATAACAATCATGTCCCAAAAAAATGCATGGGAACTGAAACAGTAATAGACCTTCCATAACTTGTTCCTAGTGATCAACTTTGAACCAAAAGAGAGCTAAACAAACTTAACACCATGCTCACTACATAGCCCTTCAAAAGCTCCATACAATGGGTATATCGAGCTTGACAAAAAAGATAAATAAAATCATAAACACATATAGTCTAAAGCACCATAAAGACATAAATACTGCATAGTAGACATAACCAAAACTAGACCAAAATCTAGTGCCGAAGTTAATAATCTAAAACAATAACTAGAGAGATAGCATGAGAGTTTCTTGGAGTTGTTTCTTCTCTTGGTGCATTAACAACACTTGGAGTGTGTGGCTACGATCCGGAGCCCAAATCAGAATCAAACAACAATGAACTTTACACCTAAGTCATCCAGATTGTACATTATGTCCTAGAGAATTATTTTAATCTCTTCTTGCCCTTCAAATATTTGATAATATTCTCGTTCTTAAGCATTGTCTGTAAAAATGTTTCCATCAATTTCTTCTTCATTTTTCCTTCAAGAAGAATTTTTATTCCAACTATGGCTTTTTATTCTTCATCATCATAAATGTGAGCCACACAGATTTTTAATTTCTGTTATAGATCAGGATCCTCTTTAGAGATATATTTAGAATCTGACTCAGAACTGTTGCAATGGAAATTGTTTGAATCTGTACATTTGTAATGGTCAGCAACAAATACTGCATCATGATCTTCTGAATATTCTAAGTCAGAAAGACTAAAACTTGAAGTCTCAGTAGAATCACAACAATTTTGTCCTATAACATGTATTTCTTCTTTAATATGAATATTAGGACAATTTTCTACTTTGTGGAATTTGGACCCACATTTATAGCATTGAACTGAGGTTAGTGATTTTCCTTCTTCTCTCCTTTGTCTGTCTTGCTGATATTTCTTAGAAAATTCTTGTGACCTTTTCCCTCTATGTAGCTTAGATTCTTCCCCTTGTGGACATTTATTTGAGGTATGGCCCTGTTTCCCACATAGCCAGAAAGTAAGTTTGTTCCAGGATTCTTGCTTGTGTGTTCCTAGATGGATGTCTTGTGGACCATAGTAATGGGATCTAGGAATTATTTTGTAATATCCCTTTGTTCGTTTTTTCTTTTTCATGGCCTTTTTCACTCTCTTTCTTTGTACAACTGGGTCATCTAAAGACATACCATATTTATTGCATATAGATTTTCTATCAGGTAGCCTTGAAAGTTTTTGTATGGAATTGTTTACTTTCATATTTGTACAGAGGCCTACTAGGGATTTAGTTATAATATTGTATATCTCCCCCCAAGTATAGGACTCATAGGGGTTCTGGAAAAAAATATTGTTTTCAAATAATCTACAAACTTTGAAGGAAGTGATGCAAGATAAACATGTTTCCATAAAATATTTTTACTATCTTTTACTTCATAGATTCTTTGGACCCAATCTCTATGGAAATATTCATATTGTGACATTCTTTTGCATTTAAGGTTCATTAACACTAGAGAATTCTTGTCATAAATCTTTGTTTCTGTACTGCACCAATGTTTAAGGATAAAATATGCCAGTGGTCCGATCGTGTTTCTTTCTGGACTTCCATCTATATTATGTATAATATCACTAGCTTCATCTTTCACTATTTCTTCTACCATTTTATTTACAAGTGTTGGGGAATATTCTACTTCCCACCATCTTTGAAGGGTACCAATAAAACACTAAATTAATGTCTTACATGCTTCCACTTCACTTTTTCCTCTCATGCACATTAGCTTATACTCAATAAACATCTGATCTATCAATTGTCTTATTTGTCCTAAACTCAAGTTATCAATATTCCATTCCTTATGAGCATCAATAAAAATGTTTGAGTCTCAGGAAACTTTCCCTTACCACTTAGATCAGGTGAAGGGTATCGAGAGTATTGGCTGGGAAGTGGTTCAAAAACTACTAGGATATGGGACTCAAATGAAGCCTCTAGTTTTTGTGCTTTTTCTTTTGGAAACGAGGTAGGAAATTTATCTATAGATTTTTGAATATATTTTATTTGTACAGGATGGTTGAAAAGTAATGAAGACAAAGTTTATTTGTCTTTGTTTGTCAAATACATTTTTGCAAATTGGGAAGAAAGGTCATCAATCTTTTCATGGGTTGAGACAAATCCTCTATGTACTTCATTTCCAATTTCTTCAAAATGGTTTTCCATTTTTGCAGATAATGTCTTTGCTTCATTATATCCTTCTCTGACAAATCCTTCTATAGTAGAGATGGAAAATTGAAATTCATTCAAACTTTTATTTACACTATTTACAAAAACTTGAAGAGTGTCTACTTGATCTTTTTGTGCACTAGTTGTAGATGAATACACTGTTACATTTTTTAAGGAAATATTGGTCTAGTTTACTTTTTCATTTGCCTTCTATATTCTGGCCTCAGTCCCTATGGAAAAATCATCTTTTAGAACTAAAGGTATTGCTTTGGCAACTTTTCCTATCTCTTCAAGAGTGATTCCTTTGTATGGAGGAAATATAGTGGGAGATTCAATTTTTGTATTGTCTATGACTATTCACTGGTGTTTAGAAGAGGTAGATGAGGATTCTGAAGATATCATTTACACATCCATGTTATCCTTTGTTCTCTTCCACTCATAGAAGGAAATCCATACATTGTTCTGATCCATATAATCTTTCCAGGATAATGAAATATTATTCTTTTCTTCTAAAGATGTGGAGATGTTAAATTATTTTGTGTTTAGATGAGTAAATAAATCCTAGTTTAACATTCTTTTCATACAGCCTGTATCAACTTTGTGTTTTGGGCAGCCTCCCATAAGAGAAAAAAAATATACATCTTAGGTTTTGATGGCTTTTAACAATCGTTTGGAATAGGATTTTTGAATCTACAAGATGGAATAAGCTCATCCATTTGTTCTAAGTATCCAAGTCGATATATCGGCATGCTAAAAGGTGTAATTTTTCTAAACATCTCAGTTAACCATGGGTCTTCATTTGCAAGGGAAAAAAATTCATCTATTACTAGGACAAAATCATGAGGAAATGAGATATCACTACATTTGGGATTTGGACATGAATTTTTTAGCATGGAGGATGGTACTTCACCCATTCTTGGGTTGTGGTTCTCATGAGTGCCAATATGTATAAGAGACTATAAGTTAACCAATAACTAACAGGAAGGACATTTAACTACTAACTTAGAAAAATTTAAAACTTGAGCAAGCTCAAACAACTTGGTATGGACATAATTTGTACAGGCGAATGATGAATATGTTGTGGATGCTTTAGAAAAATTGGGTTGTGAGTTTATGTATTCTTCTATTTATCTTTATATCCTTATTCATGGAATGGTATAACGTCTTGGAAAGGAAAGGATAGTAGAGGAGGAATCTTCTTTTATCTAAGCAGAAGTTATATTCTAAATTCTAGGAGTTTTGGGTATATCAACTACCCAATTCTCAGGGAAACTCAACTCCTCCCATTTTATCATTTGGTGTTCTATTTTCTAATTCTATGAATCCGTGATAACTACAACACTTGACTTAGAATCCTGGCTTGGGGAATGTAAAATTGTAGGATAAAGTGTATTTGTGTGTCGAAAGAAACCCCTTGTATGTATTGAAATAATTTTCATTTTCCTCTTTACATCAAACCCGAAGGTATTTATCTACAATTGTAAAATATCTTTGATGTGTTCATCAAATATGTACATGGAAAATTTTGGATAATAGCCAAATCAAACTAGGCCATTTGAAAGGGGAGCAAAAATCCCACCAAACAGGGAGTCTGTGTATTTATTATGTGTCAAATCTCTAATTGTAGCCAACAAAAAAGTATTCAACCCTCTATGGGTTAAGGCAAAGATTCCTACTCTTATACACCCAAGATGGACATAAGATGTGTTATGCTTTTGGGTTTCTTTCTGTAGTTCTTTGGGATCTAGTAAAGGAATTGTCTGGATGGATTCTGCATTCTCTTGAATTTGGATGACACATTATTTGACAAACACTCTAGTAATGTCTTTTAAATGGAACACAATAAATTTGAGTATACTTTAGAAGGATTAATTGAAGGAAGTTTCCAGCATGAAGAGGGTTGGTTTTCAACAATCTCTAATTCAAAAGCATTTATCATAGAAGAAGAATCCTTATCAAAAAGATTTTGTATATCAAGACTATAAGTATCTTGTTATTTTTCATGTATATCATGAAAATATACAAATCTTCTTCCAACTTCCATTTTTAATAAGAAGAAGGTGTTTTATAATTACCCAATGAATCAGACATTATTGACTCTCATACCACAAAACTACAGAAGGAAGTCCAAAATCATAACACATATTGTGTCCATCTTGGGTGTATAAGAGTAGGAATCTATGCTTTAATGCATAAGGGGTTGAATACTTTTGTGTTGGATACAATCAGAGATTCGAAACATAATAGATACACTGATTCCCTTCTTGGTTAGATTGCTTCTCCGCTTTAAAATGGATAAGTTTCGTTTGACTATTATCCAAACTTTTTCATCTGTGTCTTTGATAAACACATCAAAGATATTTTACAATTGCAAATCAAAACCTCCCAGCTTAAACAAACGTAATAGATTCAATATTCAAATCTTATCATTATATCTTAAATAACCACACCGTTTATCAATTATAATCACATTTATAAAATAGGTTGTAGTTTAATGAAATTATTCAAATGGGTAAGAATTTTTTGGGAAAGACTTTGAACAATTTAAGTATTGAATAAAAAAAAATCTCAAAAAATTAGAATAACTAAATTATAAAATACAATATAACAACCTTTCAATAAATATAGGTGTGTGTTTACTTTTTAGAGCTTTTAGAAATATTATGTGCACAAATTTACTAAAAATTAAGGATTTTCCCAAAAAAAAAAAAAAACTTTGAACTATCCAAATACTTTGTTTATATATATATATATATATATATATATATATATCCAAAATTTAGAATGGCCAAATTCCAAATCGGAATATAACAACCTTTAAATAAATATCAATTCTTTATTTTATTTTTAAAATAGTCAAATTATTAAAAAAAATAAAAAAAAAATGTAATAAGAATTTAATAAAACTTTATATATTTATAATTATAACGTAATGATTTTTAAACAAATATCAATGCTCTACCTTACTTATTAAACATGCACATCAACTATTAAAAAAAAAATTAAAACAGAAGCCATTTCCAATATACACTAACGACTGCTTTCTGGGGACAAATAAATTTCCTTATAATTCCTTAGAAACAATCCTTTGACATTGTTAATGTGCATAGTGGCGAAGTATGTTTCTCATCTAGACTAAATTAGATTTGTCAAATTAGATCTGTTAAATGGAGATTCATTATTTGCATTATGATTTTTTGTCGAAAGCTATAGAAGACTATATTTCCTGTATTCAAGCTTCTATGATCCATAATGAATTAGGCAAAGTATTTTGGTCGAAAAGAAGTGTGGTTCATTATCAGGACTAGATGAAGACGAATACCCTCACAAAGGATTAAATAGAGAGCAATGTAGAGACATAATTTCAAGTAATGTCTATATTTGAATAATAATATTTAAATTATGATATTAATTTATTAAGATATTAAAAACAAATATTGTTAAGTAACAGTTATATTAAACAGCCAGTTTTTTTAAAAATTGAATAATGATATTAATTTATTAAAAATATGAATAGGTAACAGCTATATTAAATAGCTTTGAAAAATAATATTTAAATTAATTTGTTAAAACCAAATATTACTAATTATGAAAAATAATATTTAAATTATGAAATTAGTTTATTAATGTGTTAATTTATTAAAAACAAATATTAATAAGTAACCACTATATTAAACAGCTAATTTTTGAGAAATATATCTCAAATCGAAAACTGATTTTGACCCAAATGTTTCTTCGTAGTTATTAGTCCCTACCTACGGCACCTATGACAATGCAGGGACTGTGGTGAAGTAAAATTCCAAGTGTGGACACAAACAATTCCTGTAGCTTCATAGCAGGTCTAGCCACAAACAAGACATTCTATGGAAGATTTCCTTAGGTTAGAACCAATTAAGAGGGCCTACCTCTTAGTATGCTTATCCTATTTGATGATGACCTTGCTTGCTCGCTCCAACTATCTCCCATTTCCTTCTTCGAACACCTGAAACAAGTAAACAACAACAAACAACAACCATGATAATAGAAAAATTGTAATTCAACATACTTAACAAGTCAAGAAGAATTAAGCCATAAACATGTGAGATGACACATTATGTAGGAAATCAATCGATATTTTCATATATATTAAAACAAGAAAATATTACAACAATTTCCTTGACATTGTTGTTCTCCTCTGACAAAAACAAGCTCTCACACACTTGCGTTAGCATTCCATGGTGGCCTCAACAATGATAGTTTTAAGGCTCTCCCCTTTAGTCTTCACACTAAACCAAATTCACACTTCTTCCTCACACATAACTAGAGAGCTACAACTATGAATAACTTGCTGGTTACTCCAAACTTAATTAGCACTAACAAACAAACATTAACACTAGCATGTGCTTGGGAAAAAGGGAGGTTTATATAGCATGAAAGGATGAGAGACGGTTCCTCTTCTCGTGGGAGAAGTTCTTATCTCTTGAGGTAGTTCCATCCTAATAGGGGAAATCAGCCCAAACTGACATCCTCGACTCCATCCAGCTAGACCATTTACCAAACTTCTCTTATGAAGCTTCTAGAGTTGGAAGCTTCATCTGCTTATTTAAAAAACTTTCCAAAAGAGGATCAACACAATTGGAACAAGGCTCAATCACTCCAGTCGGCACTAGGGACAGTTATAATCCCTTGATATCAGCGTGAGAAGAACAAGGACCATTAACATCGGTCTTGTAAACTGGGAAAAACAGAATATTGGTGGGAAAAGATGCAAAAGGGAATTGTTCTGCTCATGAAGAGGGACACAATGGGAGTTTCTTCATTAAGGGGAAGCATGTAGGGTTCACTGTAGAGGTCCTCCAGGATCATCGAACAAGGAGTACAGAGACAGTGAAAAAATACTGTGTAACATGTTAGTGTCAGTATTTGCATCCTGCCATCAGTGAAGAAAAATCCTCTTTTCATATCATTTTAAGGGTTTGATTCAACAATTTTTTTTATCATTCCACTAGGTCATGCAAAAAATTAGTCACTGATGGTAGTCCTAGTCCAAAAACATCACTCTTCCCTAAATGTTATTACTTGCTGGCATAGTTTCATATCTTTTTGACTACACATCATCCATAAAGTTATTTTTATCATGCCTTTTGTATCAGTCATGAGGTCATTATGTCATCTTGAAATTCAGTCCTTTAAGGTCTCATTAGGTCTTTAGGGTTTTTCAAGGTCTCATTAGGTATTTAGGGTTTTTCAAGGTTTCATTAGGTCATTAGGGTTGTCAAGGTTCCATTCCATTGCATAAGACCAACAAGTAAAGGGTGATCAAATAACATCCCTTCACCATGTGAAGATCATTTGTAAAGAGAAATGCTTACTTCATTATGTAATTTTATGTCTTTCAAATGTAATAATTTCACCATCCCAAGCTGTTAACTTAGCGTTACAAAGATGCCAAAACATCAAAATATCAATTTTTCAAAGGAAATAATCAATTGAAAGGGTAAAGTTTCAAATGGTTAAGTGGATGCCAAAGGAAGTTGTTTTTCCCAGGGGTGTCCAAATCATTACCTTCCACAAGCACTAAACCCTAATTTCATCACCCATTGAGCTAGGGTTGGCTATGAAATTAGATACATCTGAGTATATGAGGCATAAGATAGGTAATTTCAGCGAGTATGAGGCCATTCCAACTCATACACATCATGTCTCCATCATTTTTCAATAAGTCATTCCAAGGGACAAATCATTTGCCACACATAGGGCCGATTTTTCTTCAAACTATGTTTTGGACCAGACAGGGAAGAATTTGGAAAAAGTGAGAGATGCTTTTGTCCACAATAAGCCAAAGAAGAAAATTATGCTTCACTTTTTACACCAGTGTCATGGTTTTAGAGAAATTCCAAAAAGACAGTTGCCTCAAGAGAGTTGATGCACTTCTGGAGTGACCTTGGGAAAATAAATATTTCTCCTATATAGGGTGACCAAATGACTTTCTTGATGAGTCAAAGGATAACTAGACGTAGAGATTTTTCCAATGAGTTATCATGAGCTCAATTTGAAGTTGATAACGACCTCCAAACGTTGACTGGAACAACACCTTGCATTTTGGCAGCCTAATTCTGTATATTTTTCCTAGTCTTGGGAGATTGAGCTTTTGAAAGGGAAAATGAGCTCCAAATTAAAAAATTCAAGATGTTATAGACATTAGAATCCACACACTTTACAATGAGCTATCCTATGCCCAATTTGGACATCAGGAAGGTATTCAAACATGGGTTTTAAGTGGCACTTC
This sequence comes from Pinus tabuliformis, assembly GCA_031772625.1. NCBI lineage: Eukaryota > Viridiplantae > Streptophyta > Pinopsida > Pinales > Pinaceae > Pinus > Pinus tabuliformis. The sequence goes on along the minus strand of CM062808.1, from coordinate 353,455,121 downwards.
ACTTTTGGCCGAATTTCATAGTGCAAATTTACACAGGCGCTGCGCTTCTGGCTTGGCGCTGCGCTTCTGAGCATTGGCACTGTGCTTTTGGTAGGAGAGCTTAAAAAACTCCCAAACCCTCAATGAAACTCCAAAATTTCCCTTGCCCTCCATCATACAAGTAAGTGGACATCCCTAGCCTTGGTTTTGATTTACAAATCTAAATTATAAGCATTATTTTCCATGTTTAATAATAAACCCTAAAATATCTCTAATGATGCTTAAACCCTAAATCCTCACTATTCATCCTAGTACCTATCCCTATAGCTCTAAATTCCCCTATCCGTATTCCCCTATCACCTTATCCTTTCATTTCCATTTGCCCCTATACCATATCATTCATATTCCCTTTATGCCTCTTCCCCAAAAGCAAATTCTCAAGAAAACAGGCCCTCCCCCTCATTTCCTACTCCTCCATTCATTTCCTAGTCACAAGATCATCTCCCATCCCCTCATTCCTAAAAACAGTTTCACTCATTCGCTTCATACACCTCAACCTTGTAAACATGGTCAAGGAAGACCTTCTAGCAGTGCTCAGGTGGAGACAGATGAGAAGGCCAAAGAGACTAGAGCTACTGAGGTGTCGGGTACCTGCATGACATATCAGAGGGACACAAGGAGATTTTTTGCAGCTGATAAGATGGCCTACCACTACAGGGCTCGAAACAAGATTTGCAACAGGAGGGTTAGGAAGATGAAAGCTAGGCTAAGGCGGGATTTGAACGGAGAAAAGGAGGAGGATAGACTTCGGATGTTGGCTGAAGCTTCCTTGGCTCAGCAGAGCACATGTTGATGGTTCTTCTCACCAATTTTGGGCAATCTTAGAGAAAATTTTTTCATTTGCAAATTTTGGATTTCAATACACAAAAAAACTGCCTTAAAGTGCAGCACCACCAACACTGCGCTTTTCCTAGGGGCACCCATTGAGGAAATGGTTTACATTTTTGGATTCAGAGTGATAAGGACATGCACCCTAGCAATTTTCAAAGTTTTTGGGGTAGAACGGGTCCACCAAAAGGTCAAAAAAACACCCTAAAAATGACATTTCTGCCACTTTTTGGACACACAGAACCAGTCTTGGGAGAATCAAGCTTTTAAGGGTCAAATGAGCCCCAAATTAATAAATTCAAGGCTTTTTGGAAGGTAGACTTGAAGACCTTTCGAATGTGATATCATGGGCTCAATTTAGATGCCGAGAAGGCCTCCAAAAGGGACCTGAAAGTGGTGCTACGCTTTTGACCACTAGCATTGCACTTTTGACAGTTTTTGCTCAGGGTTGCTATTCTTCTAGTTTTTTACTGTAATCATGGATTCTCTCTCATGGTGGATGATCTACTATTGTAAATGATGAATTGGCATGTAACTATGGTAGATAAATGGTGATAGATGGTAGATATTTCTTTAGGAGTTAGTTTGAGCTCAAATGGATCAGTTTTTCACTTTTAGAGGTAAGTTGTTAATGATGACTATATTCTTGTTTCTTGTTCAATATTAGTCAAATTAGCTCCTCATCTTAGGGATTAGACCCCTGAGGATGGGAGGAGGTTGAAATCATGTCTATATCTTCTTCTTCTTTCTCTTTTTAAAGGGTTGGACTCAGCTGGAGGCTCAGACTTTGATTGTTCACCTTTTGTAAGTAGTTTGGCAGGAGTTAATTAGAATTGTAACTATTTTTGTGGGATCGATGTGGCATCAATTATAGTACAGTTTCTCCTTCTTTAATCATATTTTAATGTTTTTTATGTGTTTCTCTAATCAGTTCATTGCTTCTAGCTAAATTTTTTCAAGTTTGATAGGTGGAATTCATTTCATTAGTGCTCTGCCTTGTGAAACCATTCATCATTTCATGTTTTCTGCAGTCTAGGAAGGATCCATAGATTTCACATGCCCTTCTTAGCCTCTCACCAGTCTAAAAAATTTCACCCCATCAAGCCCAATAGCTAAAACCTCTACCTACCTTTACCCATAGAACACCCTGCATTTCTGACCTAATTTCCCAGACCTAAATTGCCCAGCTCCTCTTGATCCAACAAAACCTCTACAAAATCCAATCAAAACTTTTCAGCTACTATACCAAGCCTAAAATCCTTTACTTGATCCACTCATCTTGATTAAGATTCTTATAGAGAGAGCCCTCCCCTAACCTAGTAGGGCTAGCTACTTGGCTAAGCTTGGTTTGTGGTTACCCTGGCATTGCCTCCCTTCAAATTGAGGTCAATCTAGGTGATAACATAGTGGCCACCATACAGGGGAATGTAGTTTTATGTTCCTCAACAAAATATATCAAGTTTAGATCTTCTTGTTGATGGTGGACAATGATTAGACACAAGAAGGTTGAAATCGTTCACCTGGCGACTCTAAATCAGTTTCGAGATCAGATCTAAGGACTCCACTGAAGAATGAACCTGACCAGCAGAAACATGAAAGGACAATATGGAAAGATCAAGTATTCAAGTTGGAATTTCATCCAAGAAATTATGTTCTTTGTTATGAATTATTTCTTCTCTTTTCCCGATAATGTCAAGAAGGCTTTACAAAGTATATTGTATTTGAGAAAAGATCGTAGACCCGCATTTGATTCTTTCCCTTTGAAGATTGTGAATACAAAATATTTGCATGGATTTGACCTTGATCAAGACCCTTCTTCCAAGTCTTACAATGACCGTCTTCAAACTTATGAGCTTCAAGAGATCAAGAATAATTCTACACCTTCTATACATATTCCTATACCTTGTAAAATTCTAGATAGGTACAAGCCTATGATTTTACCTCCTATATCCCATGCTTTCCCTAAAAATCATTACCTATATATAACAAGATTTGATGGTGAATGTGACAACATAACTGCTGAGAGACATGTACTGAATTTTGAGTCTTTTCTTGACCTTTTTGAAGTTGATGAAGAGGAGGTTAGTATTAGGCTTTTTGCTCTTTCTTTGCAAGGAAAAGTCAAGAGTTGGTTCATAACCCTGCCTAATATGAGCATCTCAGATTTCCAGCAATTCATCAAAGTTTTCCTCGACAAGTGGGTGGTAAAACAAAACCCTTTCTTGATTCTAGAAGAGTAAAACCAGCTGAAAAAATAGTTAGGGGAGACAGTACAACATTTTTCTACCAAGGTTAACCAAAGTCTATTTTTTGATGCCTGCTAATCTAAGGCCTCTTCCTAGATCCACTCTCTTACACTACCCAGAAGCCTTTGATCTGAAAATGGAGTTTCAGCTGAGAGAAATGAACCTTGCAACACTTGAAGAGATGCATAATAGTGAAGTAGATGTAAAGGTGAATCTGCTAATCAAAAGGGAAAAGTTGAAGGAAGAAGAGAGGAAGAAAATAGATCCAGAGGAATCGACATATTTAGAGGTATTCCTCAACATTTTGGTAAGCTTAGTGGAAGAGATGGTGCAAAAGATCACCACAAAGGATGGGTATGATGTTCAAGACCATGGCTCGCTGATTGAAGAAAGACAAATGGCTGATCCAAAACATTTCCTTTCTTGTCCCAATTGTCATAAATCTGATAATTATTGTTTTATAGATCAGCTTCTAGAAGAGAGATCTGTTGATCTGACATGTATGCTTGATGATGTGTTTTATATTGATGATTTTCCTAAGTTTGATTAGTATGATCATGATTATGTTCTCCAAAAAGACAAATCAACAGCTGGTTTATGGAAGGAGGAAATTCACTTTTAGCAACTCGGTGATCAGTCAATGCATATCAGCTATGGAAGTGAGGAGGAAAGTGTAGAAAATTTTGAAGTAAGTGAAGGATCTTTGCCTATTTGTTTTATTTCATTTCAGTTCATTAGAGACAACTTTCGTGCAAGCAGAAATCAATCATCAATAAGTTTTGATCTAGACCATCCTAAGGGCAATGAAATCCTTGTTCAAGACTTCTCATATATAGATTTGTAGCCCCCGAATGCCATTGAATGTCAGGTTGCAGATGAATACTTGGATGGTGGAACGTATGATTAAATGATGCGAGATGATTTCATACCATGATGTTTTGAATCATTTCAGTTTTTGAAGGGAATTTTGCATAGTATATCTTCAAATGAGCAGCCTATAGAAAGTCATACAATCTCATTGGAACCAATAGAAAATGGGTTGCAACAGTCTTTTCATGTTTTTCACGATCCAATAGATGATGTGTTGGATGATGTCTGCAGTCAAAGTCCTTCTCCATTAGCTAACTATGAGCTTGAAAAAAGTATTGATACAAACCTGATCTGGCAGCCGATATCTTTATCATTTTCAGCAAGAGTCTCTTCACAAAGCTCAGATGAAATTTTTCATTCATGGTATGAGGAGAAGCAACATAATCCATTGGATGAGCTTAAGTCCCAGTGCCATGAATTTCAAGATCCTCATGCAGTATTTTTGGATTCAGATAGAGAATCCATATTATTCAATCTAGGAAAATTTGGATATGTTTACAATTTTTCATGGGATTTTCATTTCAGTATTTCTCTCTTCTTTCTCATAAACGAGCACTTCTGGAGAATTCAAACAGCATCCAGAATGCTTACTTGGTTGCATTGGTTGTTTCATTTCACTTGATCAGGTGATGAATGGAATAGTTAGTGTAGGTTTTATTGAATAACCTCCATTTTGAGCATCTTTTCCAACTTGTCAGTTGTGTTTTAATGTTGAGTCAGTTTTTAGTTGAGTAAAAGTTAGTTTGTGTCGTCAAGTCGTTATTTTTCAGTCATGCATCTCAATTTAAGTTTTTTACCATATTGGCCCACATGGTTAGGCACTTGGTCTATGGCATTATTGACACCTCCAAGGAGCTGCCATCCCCAATAAGGCCGACATTAGTGTCGGTATTTACATCTTGCCATCAGTGATAAAAAATCCTCTTTTCATATCATTTTAAGGGTCTGATTCAGCAATTTTTTTTATCATTCCACCAGGTCATGCAGAAATTAGTCATTGATGGTAGTCCTAGTCCAAAAACATCACTCTTCCCTAAATGTTATTACTTGTTGGCATAGTTTCATAACTTGTTGACTCTACATCATCCATAAAGTTTTTTTTATCATGCCATTTGTATCAGTCATGAGGTCATTATGTCATCTTGAAATTCAGTCCTTCAAGGTCTCATTAGGTCTTTAGGGTTTTTCAAGGTTTCATTACGTCATTAGGGTTTCCAAGGTTCCATTCCATTGCATAACACCAGCAAGTAAAGGGTGATCAAATAACATCCCTTGACCATGTGAAGATCATTTGTAAAGAGAAATTCTTATTTTGTTATGTAAATTTATGTCTTCCAAATGTAATAATTTCACCATCCAAAGTTGTTAACTCAGTGTTCCAAAGATGGCAGAACATCAAAAGATCAATTTTTCAAAGGAAATAGTCAAGTGAAAGGGTAAAGTTTCAAAGGATTAGGTGCATGCCAAAGGGAGTTGTTTTTTCCCAACGGTGTCCAAATCATCATTTTCCACAAGCACTAAACCCTAATTTCCTCACCCATTGAGCTAGGGTTGGTTATGAAATCAGAGACATCTAAGTATATGAGGCATAAGGGAGGCCATTTCAGTGATTATGAGGCCATTCTAGCTCATACACATCATGTCGGCATCATTTTTCAATAAGTCATTCCAAGGGACAAACCATTTGCCACACATAGGGCTGATTTTTCTTCAAACTATGTCTTAGACCAAAAGGGGAAGAATTTGGAAAATATGAGAGAGGTTTCTGTCCACAAGAGGCCAAAGTATAAAAAAATCCTTCACTTTTTACATAGGTGTCATGGTTTTAGAGAAATTCCAAAAATACAGTTGCCTCAAGAGAGTTGATGCACTTCTAGAGTGACCTTGCGAAAATCAAGATTTCTCCAAGCTAGGATGACAAAATGACATGCTTGATGAGTCAAATGATAACGTGACATAGATATATTTCCAATGAGCTATCATGAGTTCAATTTGGAGTTGAGGAAGACCTCCAAAAGATGACTGGAAGAACACTCTACATTTTGGTAGCCTCCTTCTACACATTTTGACCACTCTTGGGAGATTGAGATTTTGACAGGGAAAATGAGCACCAAATTAAAAAATTCAAGATGTCATGGAAAGTAGACTCAACAAGCTTTCCAATGAGCTATCTCATGCCCAATTTGAACATAGGGAAGGTAGTAAAACGTGGGTTTGAAGTGGCGTTGCGATTTTGGCCGAATTTCACAGTGCAAATTTACACAGGCACTGCACTTTTGGCCTGGCGCTACGCTTCTGAGCGTTGGCGCTATGCTTTTGGTAGAAGAGCCTAAAAAACCCCCAAACCCTCAATGGAACTCAAAAAATTCTCTTGCCCTCCATCATACAAGTAAGTGGACATCCCTAGCCTTGGTTTTGATTTGCAAATCTAAATTATAAGCATCATTTTCCATGTTTAATAATAAACCCTAAAAACTCTCTAATGATGCTTAAACCCTAAATCCTCATTGTTCATCCTAGTAATTATCCCTATAGCTCTAAATTCCCCTATCCGTATTCCCCTATCACCTTATCCTTTCATTTCCATTTTCCCTATACCATATCATTCATATTCCCTTTATGCCTCTTCCCCAAAAGAAAATTCTCAAGAAAATAGGCACTCCCCCTCATTTCCTACTCCTCCATTCATTTCCTAGTCACAAGCTCATCTCCCATCCACTCATTCCTAAAAACAGTTTCACTCATTCGCTTCATACACCTCAACCTTGTAAACATGGACAAGGAAGACCTTCTAGCAGTGCTCAGGTGAAGACAAATGAGAAGGCCAAAGAGACTAGAGCTACTGAGGTGTCGGGTACCTGCATGACATATCAGAGGGACACAAGGAGATTGTTTTCAGCTGATAAGATGGCCTACCACTACAGGGCTCGAAACAAGATTTGCAACAGGAGGGTTAGGAAGATGAAATCTAGGCTAAGGCGGGCTTTGAACGGAAAAAAGGAGGAGGATAGACTTAGGATGTTATCTGAAGCTTCCTCGGCTCATCAGAGCACATGTTGATGGTGCTTCTCACTGATTTTGGGCAATTTTTAAGCAAATTTTGGATTTCAATACACAGGAAAGCTATCTAAAAGCGGCATTGTGCTTTTCCTAGGGTCACCCATTGAACAAATGGATTACATTTTTGGATTTAGAGTGATGAGGACATGCACCCTAGCAAGTTTCAAAGTTTTTGGGGTAGAACTGGTCCACCAAAAGGTCAAAAAACGCGCTAAAATGACTTTTTTGGCACTTTTTGGACACACAGAAGTAGTCTTGGGTGAATCAAGCTTTGAAGGGTCAGCTAAGCTCCAAATGTAGAAATTCTAGGTGTTTTGGAAAGTAGACGTGAATATCTTTCCAATGAGATATCATGGATTTAGTTTGAATATCTTTCCAATGACCTGAAATTGGCCCTATGCTTTTGACCAGTGGCACTGCACTTTTGACAGATTTTGCTCAAGGTTGCTATTCTTCCAGTTTTTTATTGTAATCATGGATTCTCTCTCATGGTGGATGATTTACCATTGTAAATGATGACTTGGATGTAATTATGATAGATAAATGGTGATAGAGGGTATATTCATTGCTTTAGGAGTTAGTTTGAGCTCAAATGATTCCGTTTTTCACTTTTAGAGGCAAGTTGTTGATGATGCCTATGTTCTTATTTCTTGTTTAGTACTAGTTAGATTAGCTCCTCATCTTAGGGATTCGACACATGAGAATGGGAGGAGGTTGAAATCATGTCTATATCTTCTTATTTGTCTTTGTAAAGTGTTGGACTCAACTGGAGGCTCAGACTTTGATTGTTCGCCTCTTCTAAGTAGTTTGGCAAGAGTTAATAAGAATTGCAGCTATTTTTGTGGGATCCATGTGGTATGAGTTCTAGTACAATTTCTCCTGCTGTAATCATATGTTAATGTGTTTTGTATGCTTCTCTAATCAGTTCATTGCTTCTAGTCGAATGTTTTCAAGTTTGATAGGTGGAATTCATTTAATTAGTGCTCTGCCTTGGGAAACAATTCATCATTTCATGTTTTCTACAGTGTAGGAGGGATCCATGGTTTTCACATGCCCTTCTTAGTTTATCACTAGTCTAAAACATCTCACCCCATCAAGCCCAAGGGTGATCAAACCTCTGCCTACCTTGCTCCATTGAACACAATGCATTTCTAACCTAACTTCCCAGACCTAAACTACCCAGCTCCTCCTAATCCAGTAAAACCTCCACAAAATCCAATATAAACTTTCAAGCTACTATACCTAGCCTAAAATCCTTTACCTAATCCAGTCATCTTGACTGAGATCCTTACAGAGAGAGCCCTCTCTCGACCTAGTACGGCTAGCTACTTGGCTATGCTTGGTTTGTGGTTACCCTGGCATTGCCTCCCTTCAGCCTGAGGTCAATCTAGGTGATAACATAACAGATGGCCCGTAAACCATGAAGGCCAAGCTACAGTGAGGGATGAAATTCTTTATGAATTAGTGTGGGGAACTGGAGTCTATCGTCGGAAATCTTGCAAGCAATTACAGATACATATACATAACTGAAAGCTCTGCCAAATGATACATGAATCACGGGATGGATGCAGCCATCCAGAGAAATATCATGCAAATGGATCTAGGTATGGGTGCAGTAATCTAATCAAGAGGATCATATCAAAGCCAATGTATGGTCACAACCATCTATCTGAGAAAGACATATATATCAACACAACCATGTCACATCGCCTCACAGCTTGGACTTTTGTTATCTAAGCCCAGGGTCTTGTGCTTCAACACGACCTGATCAAAGTACAAATTCTAACATGTGAATAGATGTGTTGACCTCGAACATGCTAAAAAACGCTCGATTACTAGTGAACTCTTAACAAGCATGAGAGAAAACACCAATAATGACAATCGTCCGCAAGGTACTATCAGCAGAATTCATAGAATGTGAATAAAGGAAATGAAGTCGAACAACCGTGAAATCACTCAATTGAAAGCCAATGATGTGAACCTGTCATTGAGTGTGAAGATCTTGTCATTAGGGCATGCAAGTTGTAAGGTACTAGAAGGGAGTCTCTTGGTCAACTTCCCGGATAATGAGCTGAAGTCGAGAGGAAGCGACTGTGTCAAAGGAGGGCCAAAGTGTATCACACATCATCGACATGAGACAAAGGGATGTAAAATGATTTTGGATGATTCAGAGAATGAGGGGTAAGTGTAACTGCACAAGGAAAACTCTTGAACATATCTACGACATGACTAGAAATTTGCCAACTTTTGGATCCATAGGATCAATGGTCATGATGACACGGTAGAGATCAAATGGAAGGAAAAAAATAAATGGCCCAACCCAACAAGATCAATGATAAAAGGAGGATATCCCAACCCAACGTGAAGCAGAAAGTGTCATGTTCAAGAGTGAGCTGCCGACACAACTGACTGGATTTCCAAATTTTCCCTCACCCTTTCTGGCAGGTACCCCAATTATGTTTTTAATCGCAAGCTTGAAGTGGATAGCATATGCTTGCACTGTAAGTTGATCCTTCAGATGAATCCAACCTAGTAATTTTAATGAGCAGTAGGAAGGAGAAGCTCATGTTCATCATGGCGACACATCCAATGATGTTTAATGTTTTAACAAGTCCAACAAAGGTGTAACTCGGTCCCTTTTCGTACATTTGTGTCTCTCGAGCCCGAAAAGGTAGAAAATGATACCTGAGAGAACCACTTGACCATTTCAGTCAAGGAATACCTTTCTGTTAAATAGTGCATCCCAACCTGAAAAAGGGGTAAACATATGTTGGGTGCACGACATTTCCCATTCATTAATGAGTTGAAAATGAGAAGAGCTCGGAAATATTTTTGTGTTTAAAGGGTTGGAAAAGAGCTTGAAAGAGGACCCCCCATTTTATTCTCTTTTATGAGTCAAAAGGGAAAAGTACTTGGCAATCTTTTCATTTTAGTTTTACAAGTCGAGAAGAGCTGAAATGTGACTTAGCACCTTCGTTGAACATCCATCACCTGTTGTTGTGCAAAAAGGTAAAGTGAATTATCCAATTGTTGAGGCAAAATAGGTAAAAAATAATTAAAAACCATATTTTGTGAAAACCTAAATAAAAAGAGGTAAAAGTAAATATTTTTTACCATTTACCGTTTTACCTTCTTGTGAAAAAAAATTCACCCACTTTTGCCCTAATTTTTCTGGAGGAGATTGCGGGAGATCCAGGAGGTCATTCGCCGAGACGCCAAGTAAGAGCCAAGTCCATAAGCTCCATTTCCATACTATTTATTCATGTTTTTTTCCATTTTTTGGATTTCTGAGGGAGGTTTTGGCAAAGAAAATTGTCCCTCAGTCTGTGTGATTTCGGGCATGAAATCGCGCATGTCGAGGGTTGTTAAAATGCCCAACCATGTCTTTGGCGCAACTATTTTTAAAACTAGCGCGTTGACACCGTGAACAAAGAAAAATCCATTTTTCTCACAAATCCACCATTTGAATTGAAATTTTAATTGCCAAAAGTCATTATTGACTTGAATACTTGGTTTTTGTAGGAAAGAATCATCAAAAATGGCAGACTGGAAAGAATGTGAGCACAAAGATGTGGACACCCAGGTAATGAATGATCCAAATTGCTTGGACGCCTTGAGGAACTATGGGCTCCTCAAGTTCTTTCTCAGACCATGGATGCAGGCTCAACCTGAGATACTTTGATACTTGATTATTCTCTGGGACATAAATCAGGAAATATTTATCATCGGTGACCAAGAGCTGGAGTTATAAAATTTAGACATCTATTTCATCACAGGACTATCTCGGAGAGGGGAACTAGTCAATCTATATGGGCCATGACTGATTGGGGCAAGCATATCCATGCTACTTGCCAAACATTTCCCAGAAGACCTCAAATCCAAGAGCAGCAATATTGAGATTGCCATTGTGTGAGATCTGACATTAAAAGTGCTATTGTTGACTATCAATAGAGTGGTTAGGTCCCAACTAGAGCACGAGACTAACAATTCAAAATTTTTATATGCTATCGACCATACAACACCGACGGTCTTCAATTTGGCGGGAGCCATGAAGATCAACATGAAGCACTAGCTGTCAAAAGCTAAGGCAGGGAATCTGGAGCAATTTTGCTTCGGATCTATACTAGTGACCTTATTCTTGGAACGAGTTCTACTATTCCAGTACTAGCTGACTCAGGTAGATCCGTCGATGCCACGACACCCACAGATGGTTCGTTAAAGTCATTTGATGCCTAGGATCAGTGGGGGTTGGCCTAGGTCCTACAAGCTAGCCTTTGTTTCATGGCTATGATGACAACTGATCGTAGTGGAGGATTGGCCATACATCTGTGTTGACTTCCAGGAGATTTTGACATGCCACTGCCAGATGGGGAGGATTTCGACGATGAAGGTAAGAAATCAATTTTTAATCTTTGGATTTTCAATTGGTTTTGATATATATGTGTTTATAACATTTTTTTTATCAATGCAGATGTTGGACCAGAGTTTCCTTTCGAGATGTCCCCAATAGCTAGCCGTGTCACTCGTCAGTTTGATGTTGCTCCTTATTAGGGGGGAGTGTCAACGAGGACGAGATCACGAGGAGCCTTGAACGGTTGGCTCATGGAATACTAGACTATGCCCCGATGGGGGACATCCCGCGCCAGTACCAGAGGCATACAATGGGGGTATTGGACCGGATTCACTGATTTCTAACTCGTGTTGCATGAGCAGTTTCATGTTACCATGATCACCATGCTGATTAGTTCCTAGTTCCAACATTCACATTATTGAGGCTAGTGTGCCACATATATATGAGGCCTATGAGTCGCTGATGTTATTTGAACACACATATTAATTTTTGGGGTTTTGATGCATCAAACATTATCACTATATATATATATATATATATATATATATATATGTTGTATTTTTTTCTTACTATGGTAGAAATGATTTGTTTTAGCTTTTCACATTTTTTGTAAATGTCTATCCAACACATAATTAGCTAATGCATCTGTCAAATGTATTCATGCGTCTAGGAATATGATGATATGTAATGTAATCAAAATTTCTGTCCAGTAGATGAATAAATAGATACATTCTCAATATCTGAGGGTTTCTGATGGAATATTTCCCATTGAGTTGAACGACAACAAGCTATGAATCCAAGTTGACAACCAATTCCGGAATTTTACGAGTGATGGCCTCTAACAATAATTCAATGATTGCGTTGTATTCAAAAATGTTATTAGTTGTGCGACCTAAAAAAATACCATGAAGATCAATCAACTCACCATGAGGGTCATAAATGGCCCATTCCGTGAAGGATAGATTATGGGTACTACGACAAGCACCATCAACGAAACCGATGTGAGGAGCCACATACATCTGCAAATCAGGGGAAAACATAGTAAACAGGAAAGTTGTTTGAGAACTAACACACCAAACCACACTGCATAAAAATGAATGAAACACTAATGTACACAAGTAACCATGCAAGATAACCTAAGCATAGTACTTTTTGAGATAAAGCCCATTTCCGGGCTTGTCCAAAGGATTGCCTTCATAATCAATTAACTCATAGGCCCCTTTTTGCAATACTCTTTTAACAATTTAGGGCCCATGCCACATGGATTCGAACTTTCCTACCCCCAGCTTATCATTAGCTTGATCATATAGTAAAACCAAATCAACCTCGGAGAACGCGCGAGGGGAGATCGACTTATCGAAATGGGACTTGACTAGCTTCTTTTGTGCTTTGATGACCAAAGAAACAAGACAAGGAGCCTCATCGAGCCATTCTAAATATAAGAGATGCTCTTCTTGAGGTGACGCTTCGGGGAGAAGTTCCACAACTAGCTTGATTGAAGGAATTTTTCATTCAATTGGTAATGTTGCTTCCATACCGTAGACGAGCTGGAATGGTGTGAAACCAATTGCGTCCTTGGTTCATGTTTGATAAGCCCACAGAGCTAAAAAGAGCATGAGATGCCAATTGGACTTGTGCATCCCAATAGTACATTGAAGCATCGTAACCAAAAATTTGTTCACAACTTCAACTTAACCATTGACTTGAGGCTAATATGGGGTTAAGCCATCATGGTGCAAACCCAATGTAGAGGTTAGCTCAACCATCATGTAATCTCGGAAATGGGAGCCACGGTCATTGACAATGGCTTGAGGTAGTTGATCCTGGAAATAACATGATTGAATAGAAATTGAGTCATTGTTTTATCATCTGGAGGAGGCATTTCTTCAGTCCATTCGGTGAAATAATCCATAGCAACGATAATATAACCATGCCCCTTAGCCGAACGAGGGTACATGTCATATTGTCAATGCCCCATTTGGGAAAAGGACCAATGATAATGATGGGGTGTAGGTGAGCGGGCAGGGTGTGCATCTTTCACTGGTAAATTTGGCATTCATAGCACTTGCAAACAGCAAGGATGCAATCCTTAAAAATGGACGGCCAGAAATAACTAGTGTGAAGGATTTTTTGAGTAGTAGTGTAGCCAGACATATGACTACCACATGCCCCAAAATTCCAGTCATTGAGAACTCTCTTAGCCTCCTCGAGAGTAAGACATCGGTAAAGAACTGAGTTGACACTGACACAGTATAAAGTATCTCCAATAATATGGTAGGGTTGGGAGTGATGTCGGATCTATCGACAATCATCCTAGGTCAATGGGGATCAAAACATGCACGTCTGGAGAGGCATGATGATATCATTGTACCACGAATCAAGGGTTCTTAGATTTGGCAGTAGTAAACACCAAATTGAATTCTTGAAAGATGGCAATCCATTTAGAATAATTACCCCCTAGCAACTGACGAGTCAGGATGTAGGTCATGGGGTTGCATTCAGAAATCACAGTACTAGTGTGTAAGAGAATGTAGTGCCAAAAACGTTGAACAGCCTATACGACAGCCAAAGCCAACTTCTCGACATGGGCATAATGTGTTTCAGTGTCGATGAGATTGAAAGTAAGGCAGTAGATAACGTGTTCGTCATCTTCACCATTACCTTGTACCAATAGCATAACAATGGTGCTAGGGGCTGCAACTAGATAATGGAAGTAATCACAATGATAATCCAGGGGATGTAGCAAAGGAGCATCTATAAGGACAATCTTAATGTCATTGAAAGACTTTTGGGCAACCTCATCCCAAACAAAGGGTGTTCCATTCTTAAGCAACCGGGTAAATCCTAAAGTAAGCCTAGCGTAATTGAGTATGAAATGACGGAGGAAAATTTCTTTTCCGTGCAGGCTCTGCAATTGGTGCAACAAAGATTGGGGGGGTAAATTAACAATGGCCTTGAATTTAAGCAAAATCAAGGGGAATAATTTCCTTGTAAATGATAAAGCCAAGGATACGTTTGGATTCGACACAGAAAACACATCTATGTGGGTTTAACTGAATGTTGTAGTGTCTACAGAGAAGAAAAATTGGCTAAAGATGGTCAAGATGATCTTGGCGCTTACAATAATGAGCGGGAAGGTCATCCAAGTAAGGTAGAATGATGTTGTGAATGTCGTGAAATGCATAGGACATCGCCCTATGAAATTTAGCCCCAAAAGTTTTTAGGCCAAAAGGGAGATTTTTGTACGCGGAAGTAGCCCATGGATAGATAAAAGTTGTCCTTTCTTGAACGGCCGACACAACGTTAATATGGTTGTAGCTAGAAAAAATGTCCATAAAGGAAAAAATTTCACTCCCAACAAATTCATCAATGATGTGATACACGAAGGTAGTGGGATAGTTATCCTTAGGACAGGCACGATTTACATCACAGTAATCAACACAAATGTGGATCGTGCCTTGTTTCTTTGTCACTGGTACAATATTTGACACCCAATCTATAAGAGGGATCGGATAAATAAATCTTTCTTTGAGAAGTTTTTCAACTTCACCCTTGATAGTTGTTGCTTTCCTAGGGAGCACTGGGTGGAGCCGTTGGCAAACAGGCTTCACGTGAGGATAAGTTGGTATGCATGAAGATGCTAGGATCAATACTAGGCATTTCCTCATACAACCACGCAAACACATCACAAAATTCTTGAAAAAGACGAGTATAGATCTTGATCTCATCTGGAGAACAAGTTACCCCGATATGGACATTTTCAATGATACCAGGCTTGACAGAAATATCAATTGGCATCGTTTGGGTAATATTACCCAAATTTCCTTTCAACCATACTTCATGAGTCATGATCAGCGCTTGAAGCAGTAGGGAAGGAAACTGAGAAAAGAACTCCTCGAGACAAGTAGACATGACTGTCGGGCTAGGCAGGAATGAGGAATAATGATGAGTATCATTCCAAGGTGGTTCCTTTAGAGACATTACTTCCATGATACTCTCATGAGCAAGAAAAGTCTCGGCTAAGGGATCTGGAGATTTTGAAGCACCGAGCCACAAGGATTGAGAATACGTATCAAGGAAAGTCCTCAAAATAGGAAAATCAGAGGATATGGAACTTGAGGCCGAAACAATTTCCACGTAATGAATTTTGGAAGGACTAAGTAGCATAACCTCGCCCCATGTATAAACAAGATCTGGTGAAGGTATGATGCAAGGATCATATCTGACCGATATCATGTTAACATAGGCAACATGAGGAGGTGGGTGTTGTGGGGAAAAATGCCTATGCAGGACGATCCTATCCACCTAAGGTGTGACAACGCCTTAGCAACAAACGAATACAGTTATTATGATTTCTTCCTTTATGAAATGTGAAAGAGGGGAGATTGGCAGACTTACCGTTGTCTTCTAGTTGTCCCTCGATCTAGATCCTCTTCTCTTTGTGTGTCCACAGCTACTTGTCTCCTTGCTTGCCCAAGAGAACAGCTACTTGAATCCCACGAGATCACAAGAGAATAGCTACCTGTGACAAGAGAACAGCTACTTGCGACAAGAGAAGGACACAATGCAAAGGCAAATATACATATTCATAAATGATTCAGGATTAGAAGTAAATCAAATACACTAATGCAATCATACAAAATACACCAGCATATAGGAAAGGATCAAGATAGCGTTATTGATAAGTAACAGGGTTCAGGAAGAGATACAACCCATAGGGCTCCAATCCAGCATCTCCTTCCCAGCAGAATGGAATTCCTTCTTCAGCTCCCTTCAAAGCATTAAGCACCCAATGTTTCCAGCCACAAACCAACAACAATTCTTTGCAATCACCAAATTCCAGCCTCTAGATCCCATGGAGGAGAGATCTATATATAGATGTTTGGAGAGAGGATGAGTCAGCTTGAGATCTGACTAGTGTCCTCTCCCTCTCTTAGTTCTTTTGTCCACTTGGAGGTTCTTGCTTCCACATGGAGATTTGGAACCTCTTACTCATCACCAGTCGAATTCCTTGATGCAAGTGTCATTTTGGAAGCTTCCTGGGCATTGACACCTTAAGGAATGACTCTGCCACATGTCCAAAATTGCTCAGCGCAGGTAGCTAGTGTTGGAGTTGACATTCAACGCAGGTAGCCAGTGTAGCAGTTGACATTCAGCGCAGATGCTCAGTGGAGCAGTTGACATGATCCAGAATTGGCTTGTTTTTGAGTGTTTTCAGGTGGAGAACTTTTGTGAATTTGTGTGGTTAGTTTGCCTTATTCCTCTAGGGGTAGGAACAACATATTTAGGGACTTTGGATCCCTTAGATTATGGACATTTCGTGCTCGAGGCTGTAAGGCACAAAAATGTCTATAAAAGTTGCCCCATAAAGTATGAGGCTGTTTATCGGGTGAAATGCTTTATCCAGGAGGGTCCGAAGTTCATCCATCTGCTGGGAGGAGACCTGTAATAAAATACAATACAATACATTACGATTCATACTGCTTTCATGATCTAGCTGAGGCGGGCATTCCCATGCTCAGCTTTATAAATTCATTTTTGTACATAGAACAGACGATCGTCTGATGGTAGACTGATAATTTTGGCTAAATTATCATCCTTTGAGTAGGATGATCATCTGCTGCAATGATGTACATGTCAAATGTCTTTATCTTTCCTGAATATATATCGCAGCCCAAATGGATGAAACTAGATCCGGGGTCTTCAAACTCGTTCGATCTTCACTCTAAGTACAAGCCGATCCATGTGAGAATTGCGCTGAAGTCGAACATGGAAAGACATCGCTTTATTACCGGTCAATGATGTAAACCGTTAACAAGTGCGAGAGGAATCACCGATAATGATAATGACCCTCAAGGTACTGCAGTACAATTCACGTGGTGTGAATAAAGGACTTGGCGTCGAACACCACGCAAAATCTTCTGGTCGAAGGTCATTGATGTATACCTATCGCCGGAAGTGAGAAAATTGCCATTGAGGCATGCAAGCTTCAAAGTACCGAAGGGGTTGTTCCTAGATCAACTTCTTGGATAATGAGCTGATGTCCACAAGAAGCGATCCGTCACAGGAGGGCCTTACACTACAACAAAACCAACGATTAGCGTCCCTTTTTACTTCTTTTTTTGCATCTAGAGCCCATTTTCGGTGCTATTTGCATCCATTTATCAAATATGGTGCAAAACTTGACACAAAATTTGCATCAAGTTTTGCACCAAATCTTACACCAAGTTTAGCACCAGGTATTGCAATAGGTTTTGCACCACGTTTTGCACCAAATTTTATGCCAAGTTTTGTGTCATCCTTTACACCAGGTTTTGCATCAAGTTTGGCACCTAATTTTGTTTGACATACTTTTGCATCCTCATTTGCATCCACTTTTTGCACCTACACTTGCATCAACTTTTGCATTGACTTTTGCATCCTTTTTTGCATCCTTTTTTAAATCATTTTTTGCATCCATTTTTTCATCCATTTGTGCATCCCTTTTGCGCCAAGTTTTACATCGTGTTTTGTGTCTAGTTTTGCATAAAATTTTGCATCTACTTTTGTTGCATCCACTTTTCCCTCTTGTTTGGCATCCATATTTACATCCTCTTTTGCATCTATTATTGTACCCACTATTGCATCTAATATTTTTGTGCCACAATTAGCGCCTAGTTTGGCACCTCCTTTTGCACCCGCTTTTGATCATAATTTTGCATCCTCATTTGCGTCTAGGTTTTCATCAACTACTACGTCTATTTTTGCATCCCTTTTTGTATCCAATTTTGGACTGGGATTTGCATCGGGTTTTGTGTCTCGTTTTGCATCTACTTTTGCATCGAATTCTATTGCATCCACTTTTGCACACAATTTTTCATCCACTGTTGCACTCATTTTAAATTTCACTTTTTGCATCCCTTTTTACATCTTAATTTGCATCATACTTTGATTCTTTTTTTTGCATCTATCATTACATCCACTTTTGTTATGCCACAATTTGCACCATGTTTTGCACTCACTGTTGTATCCACGTTTGCTTCCAATTTTGCATCCATGTTCACATCCTCTTTTGCATCAAATATTGCATCTATTTTTGCATCTACTTTTATGTCAGGTTTATGCATTGGGTTTTGCATCTCGTTTTGTATCTACTTTTGCATCTACTTACATTATATCCATTTTTTGCATCCAATTTTGTTTTGCCTGTTGCATCAATGTTTGCTTCCACTTTTACATCCATTTTTGCATCTTATTTTGCATATTTTTTGTCTATTGTTACATCCACTTTTGTTGCACCATATCTTACGCCTACCATTGCAACCACATTTGCTTCCACATTTGCATCCACTTTTGTTTCATCCATTTTTGCATATAATTTTGTTTCTGTTGTTGCATCCACATTTGTGCCAAGTTTTACACCTACCATTGGACCCATGTTTACTTCCACTTTTGCCTTCATGGTTGCATCCAAGTTTGCATTGGCAACTGCATCTACTTTTGCATCCACTTTTGTGTCAGGTTTTTCATGTTGTTGTGCATCTACTTATGTTGTATCCACTTTTCATCCAATTTTACTTGTATTGTTGCCCCCATTTCTATGTTCGCTTTTGCATCCCTTTTCCAACACTCATCATATTTTCTGCATTGATGATATTCCTTATGGCATTGAAAATTATGAACAATTGATGACAATGTCAATAATATTGACAATGATGAAAATGAAGATGATGGCGATGACATGAATTGTGATTATGATGATAAAGACGATAGTGGTTACAATGACAATGATGATGATGGAAATGATTATGATGATGACGATGCTAATGACGTTGGCGAATCTTCCCAATTTTATATGTTGTCATTGTCATAATCATAAGCATTATCTTTGGTTTCATGATCATCATTTTCATCTAGGTCATCATCAAAAACAATAATGGCATGAATGATGATGATGCATGATTACAACAATGTCGATAGAAATTACATTAATGATGATGATGGGGATGATAAAAATGACAATGACGATGATAATGGTGGTGATGATGATCATCATCGATCATCTGTCAAAAATAGAGTTGTTATTTCTCTTACGTATATCAATGTGTCCTAAACAACCCTTTTCTAGCACTGATCACATTTTTTGGGTTGATGATATTTCTTACAACATCTACAATTATGAACAATTGCAAACAATGTCCATAATGATGATGATGATGGCATGAATGGTGATTATGATGATAATGTAATGATGGCAATAACAATGACAAGGATGATGGTGATGATGATGACAATGATTATGATAATGAGAATGACCTTACAATCTTATGGATTCGTGAACAATTACTAGTTTCAATACCATCTTTTGGATACGTATTACTATCATTCTTCATGCATTACATTTCCATCGACATCTCTACTATGAGTAGTGGATGGCATGTCATCAATGTATGCTAATTTCATCAATTCCTCAAATTTTTCACGTGGTAGTGCTCTCTTCAATGCTTCTCTTCTTCTCCTAGTATGGTTTAAAGGATGAATTGGATCATCTCGTTGAATTCTTAATGGTCTAGTTGGATCTTGATCATTAATAGGTGTATCATCAACATCATTTACCTATAATTAAATGCAACCATTATTTAATGTTAGATAGCAATTACTGTATAGAACATGGATCCATTTCAAAGATATACACAATAAATTACTCAACAAAACAACATTATACATGTATACAATAAATTAAAAATATTATTTTTGAACACATTATTTTAAAAACAAGCCACATTAATTTCATATTCTTAGATTTTCTACCTTAGGAACATCCAAAAACAACAATTGTCTCAAATTATTCATCTATGCATGTAGTATCATCATGACCAACCTCTTGTTCATTGTGTTTATTTTCTATTTCATTTACAAACTCCATTGTCATATCCTCTTCCACCCATTTCTTTTTGCGTGATTTAATTGTATGGCGTAGGCCATGTCCATATGCAGGTATTTGTATTGGTCTATCAAAATGATTAAACTACTCATTTGTTCTGATTCCATTGCCAACCTAAAATAATTGATACATGCATTATTTTTTCCAAGGTTAGAGATTAGACTATATGATGTACTTATATTGTCCATTAATTTATAACTGAACTTATTTATAACACCCACAAAGTATAACAATTGTATCAAAGTATTCATTCCATGTATTATCATCATGACTAACCTTTTGTTCATTCCCAACTTTGGTTGAAGATTAAGATGTCATCTAAATACACCACCACAAATGCATTGGTGAAGGGTCACAAGATGTCATCCATCAACTTCACGAAGGTTGTAGTAACATTCGTCAACTTGAAAGGCATGACCAACCATTCGAAAAGTCTCTCCTTGGATTTGAAGGCAGTCTTCCACACATCAGAATTAACCAAACTTCAAGTTAATATTGCTGGAATATTTGGCCCCCTTGAGCTGGTCTAGAAGGTCATCAATCCATGGGATTGGGTACCTATTATAGACAATGATTTTGTTTGCACCCGATAGTCAATATAGAGTCTCCAGGTCCCATCCTTCTTATGTACCAATACAATCAGACTCCCACAGGGTGATGAGCTTTTCCTAATGTGCCCTTTCTGCAAAAACTCCTGAATTTTCCTCTTGATCTCATTCTTATCCAGAACACAACGTCGATATATTGATCCATTGGGAATGACGCGCTTGGGGTCAGATTGATGGAGTGCTTGACCTGACAATGGAGAGGTACCCCCGCGGGTGAGGTGAAAATGTCCTTGTACTCCTCCATGACCTTGTCCATCTGCTACTACTGTGCAGAGGAGCCATGTTTGGAATTTGTGGCCACAATCTTCTTCTTGTCCCGAGGGTGAATCATAAGGAAAACAAATTTCCTAGTCTGTGAAATGATCTTACTACATTTCTTTGCAGAGATCAAATAGATGGTGGTAGGCGGGGCTACTCGAGCTAAAGGAGTTGGAGACTTTTGGCTAGTCTAGAGAATATCACAAAACAACTCCTAAACTTCAATGCACTCGCTTTGCAACACATACTAAGAAAGGGCAACAAGTTGGTAAACATGCTTGCCAATGAAGGACTCAAATTCACTTTAGAGGTCATGGAATCTCTATGGGAACAAATTTTTGTTGCTCAATGGAAGCATGAATGTCAGGACATTGTTGAACAAGACAAAGTTCCCTAAGGTGGGTGCACAACATTAATTTTCCTGATTGACCATGATCTGTAGTAATCATATGAGAGGGAGGCAAGATGCCCACACCCAGCGACCTGCATGGCATATCTGCCACCACCATCACAATTCTCAGTAGAGGATGATATTTATGGTATTAGAGGCGTTTGTACGAAAGGAGGTGGGCTACTATCATTTCGTAGATCTCACACTCTTCGAATCGAGCACACATTCATGGTTTTGTGTAGGTGAGTACACCACTGTCATTTAAAGAAGCAAAGCATATCATGTTGGATCATTAAGAGAAAAATACAGCCAATTCTCGAAGCCTTTAAAATAGGGCATATGGTCATGGGGTCCTGCAGCACTCTATCAATGAATCTAGCTTGCAAGCGCCATGTAATCCCCGACGTTTGCACTTGCAATCAACCCCTTAGGATCTCCACTTTCGGTTATCATCCACGCCTCTCCTTTACAAGGATCTCTATTAATCAAGTTTGGTCTTCTCCTTTACTCCCCTTGCAACTCACTTCAAGATTGGTTCTTTTCCACAACCTCTCTTCTTGCTCCGATTTGGAATTTCGGATCTTGTCTCTCTGTCCCCATGCTTGGCTTTATTTTTGTTGTAGGTTTCCTCACCTGAGCCTCCTCACAATTTTAACCCCCCCCCACTTTCAGTTAGAAAGGTTAACCTCTATCTAGTTTATTTTTACCCTCCATCGACTTGTTCCTCCTTTCAATTGACTTTCTGCCGCCCCTACCTCTCACTCAGTCATGGTTCGATGTTGCACCACCATCTCCACAGAGGCAGAACATAGGGGCAGATCGAGTCAACTCCCCTCTCCTACTCCTCCCTCCCTGCATGCCTCCCATGCTCAGGATTCCACCAGAGCCATCGTGGACCATTATCAACGTCTCGTTCTTGAGGTCATGTAGTGAGATATCGCTTACATCAAAGGGCAAGTTCGCTAGGCTAGAAGATACGTGCCAAATCATCACGTGGAGCGAGAAACACAAGATTATATTCATGATAACAGAAACTCCACCAGGGCGAGGGCCTCTGCTTAAGAATATTAACCTGTAATGGCATACTGAGACACTCATGGGCCGGGTACTTACTGACAGGGTTGACACCTAACAAGAGCTCCTTATTTGATGTTAGAACTCCTGGGCAGAATGAACAACATGGAGAACATGCTGAATGACATGGATGACAACCTCAACCAAATTCTATCTACTACCCAGCCTCCATCAACCACAGCAAATGACTCTCACCCTCGAGCTCATACTTAACACCCTGTAGAATGACAACTCAAGTGCAACTCTAGGAAAAATGATAACTCTCTCTATACCGTCTCTATTCTTCTACTTGTTTCAGAATGTATTTTGGTCTCTTAGTTTATGTAATTTTGTCTATGTATATCCTTGTTTTTGGTTTAAATTCCCAGACTCTCAGGTCAGAAAGAATGCGAGCAATATGAAAATTTTGTTTATGTGCTATTGCTTTGACCTCCCTAACGATAGACCAAACCAATCCATCTATGTTATAATCACGTTTTTCTCGCAGTAATATAATCTAAATCCTCTAATCTTACAAAAATATGTCATTATTAGCTCAAGGCTGAACTCTTATGGGATTAATACCCTTACTTACCGGATTTTATTTTAAAATACTCGTTTATCTAACTTACTTGCTACATTAACCCAACTACCTTGTTATTTACTGCGCTAAGCGCATGAAATAACTCCATTCTTTCAAACAATTCTATCTCTTTATTTATCCTGTAAACTATTTATAACAACATTCTTTAACCTTACCTTATACCTTTATAAAAAGATTTAATTATCATTATAAATCTCCATCAACAATTATATTTTTATAATATCTTTCCTCAATGATCTTATTACTTTGAAATAAAAATTAAAAACTATCCTAATCCCTAAATATAAACCTTTCCCTTTCCCTAGAATGGAAAATGGTCCTTCGCACTCTTATAACCCCTAAAAACATATTCTTTTAAAATATATAGCTATCTCAATTATCACTCCCTTTTAAAAAACACCCTAACATCATATTCACCACTTTTAAAGATTCACCACTTTCGAGGATTCCTTGGGATTGGACTATTCGACATACATAACAAACAACTAAAATGGTCCAATATCAATCAAAATATCCACAATATGACATATTCCATAAATAACTAACACCCCTGAAAAAAAAAACACTTTCCTTTTAAACACAATGAGATTTGCAATGTTTAAATACATTGTAAACTAGTCTGACCCCTAACCAGAGTTTGATAAAAATCTCCTAATATTATTAAATTTATTTAAAAAAATAAAATAAAAAATATCTCTATTTTATAATAACTTAATTAACATGACCAACTGAAAATTTCGATCACATGATGTTCCATTCCAGAACCTCATCCCCCCAAAAGAGGGATTTCTATCACGAGCTGTCTGATTGTCAATAACTAAGAATTTCGCAATAAAATAGATTAAACCAAAGCCCTGCATCGTACCGTGAGGCTTTAAAATCCCTTTTAACAAAGTCGTATCCACACATCTCCATTGATTCGGCCTTTAAGCTCTGGAATCTCCCCCTTCTTCTTCATCTGCCTTCAGTTTGCATTCTTTCAGTGTTACCAATGGTAAAAATGAGTTCTGCAATGCGACGATTGGTGGGATCTGCACTGAAGAATGCATCATCTTCTTCTTTCAAAACTAATGTTATGCCGAGAAGGTTTTATTCGAGTGGTGGAATTCCGCCACGCAAGGTTGTTTTGTTGGGAGCTGCTGGGGGTATCGGGCAACCATTGGCTCTTCTGATGAAACTCAATCCTCTGGTGTCAAAGTTGGTGCTCTATGATATCACTGGCACTCCAGGTGTGGCTACAGATGTCGGCCACATCAACAGCCGTGCTGAGGTGGGTTCCTCTTTTCCTACCGCGTTTTTTTCGTTCTCTGTATGCTGGATCTGTTCTCTCTGCGAACGATAGAGATGTTTTTATTTTAGTTTCAATGGATCTCCATTGGGATCGATCGTACGACGACCCACTTGGTAGGATCTACTTTTCGTTAGTTTTTTACCTGTTATTAGTTCTTTGATTTTACGTTTCTGATATTGTCCATGGTCAGATTCTTCATCATTTTGCATAACAGAGTCATCACCTGAAAGACAACCAACATGATAAAAAGTGAAATCGGGTGCTAGAGACAAGGATTTTGCTGGAACAAGACCTTCACCTCAAGCCAAACATGGTTAATCCCACACAAATCGACCATCATTGTGCAGTGAAGAAGAGACACCCACTCCATCTTGAAATGCAAGAACAATTGTATACCCCCATTTCCCTAGTTTGTGCAAAGCAAGAGAAAAATAAACATCTCATGAAATCACTAAAATGGTAGAGGGAAGATGATTATCAAGAGAAAATGAAAACATATACACTAAAATCAATTTATATGCTGCATCTTTCCTTCCATTGGGAAGGTCAATGAGGTTGACTCCAGTCTTTTGACAGCCTTCTCTCAGTCTTGGAGGAAAATTATTAAAATCTCCATAATGCCGAGAGCATAGTGACAACACCTGTAACCATTGAATGCAACCCAAGAGCCATCCTAATATTACCTGCTACATCCTCTGGATGGACTTCCCCAGGAATATGGCAATTTTCAATATCCCAATTTAGAAATATCCTCTGACTTTATTAACTAGTACTTATTCAGTGACCAGTAACACATGGGATAGTATTAGTTGCAATTTTCTTAAGGAACTTCATCAAGCTTGAAAGACGAGCCATATCTATTTTGCAATATAACTTTTACGCATCTTGCACATTCAAAAATGCCATTGCCCGAAAGATGCATTTAAACAAGCTGACCCAGACAATTTTGTCTCATGAACACATGCCCACTACTAGAATAATACTAATGCGGACCTATGCATTGAGAGGAAACCGAAACCATGTTGCGGAGACCTGAAACAGAAAATCCCCAAATATATCCTCAGAAGGTCAAAGTCCAGGTTTATTTCGAAATCAGGAAATTCTGTTCCTTTCAAATACATTTATATAATCTGTTCAGAAAATGGGAAATATCATCTTTATGGGGTCACATGTCCTGTACATCTTGCATTAGTTAATAACAAGTCATGAAATAAAATTGATCAGTAATCAAACAAGTCATGTTGCTAGAATCACATCACAAGAGACTAAAAAACAAAATCATTATGTCAACCTTCAACTTTCTCACAATATAAAAGCTCTCATTTCATCTTATATATTTGTAATAAGAATTCCTCATTACAATATATAAATTACATCTTCCAAAATGCAAACCATAACCTCTACTCTGCATATTTATATGTCGCTATAGATAAATTACAAACCTGTAATTCTCAATATCATTTAGAGCTTTGTTCCATAACTCTAGCATTTTCTTTTTAGAAACAGCTTCAAACTCTTGAGAAGCCAAGAACTTCAAAATGCTGTTGAGAATCAAGATGTCAATTACTTGCTTAGTTAACTCTTTAAAAAATGTATTTTGACAATGCTCTAAATAGTTTGAAATCATTTATCCTGAGACATTAAGATTTGATACTTACATCTAGACAAAGAATGGTGACTGCAACATCGGTGGATTGTTAATTTTAATAAACTTTAGAACCACCGTCAGCAACAACGAATTTCCTTTTAATGTCGCGTTCCTCCATCACAATTTCAACATCTATAAATTTTTGAATTAGTGCTTCAAGTTATTAAACACCAAATACATTGTAATCAAGATCTTCGGTGTATCTTTGTTAGTCCAGTGTTGAAAAATTTGGCAGCAGAATTGCACAGGAATGGCTTACCAAAATCCCATGCAGTTCTCGTTTGAATATATCTAGGCTTGCTTCTGCTGCATATTCATCAACATTCAAATCTCCTTGGAGGATCATCTCTCCATCCCCATATTCGTCATCTGGTTCACTTCAACTTCCATCATCTGAACCTCCATCTCAATGTGAAGCCATTTTCACTTCTATGCCATATGCATCAAAGTCATCACATAGGTCATTACAAGCACCTAAATCTGTGAATTCTTGGACTCCTTTAAACTTTTCCCGTCTCTAACTTTCCAGTATGTTCTTTCTTCCTAAGCACATCTCTTGAATCATTGGTAGAAGAGTTCATTTTTATATTACCTTGTATGAACTTGTTTGATAACTCTCTTAAAGACACAAACTTATTGTTTCCTTTTCTTTCAATGATGTGGTGAAGACATCATGCATCTTTTCTATCAAATTAACTAGATTATAAGAACCATACTCCAATAAATATAGAGGTCTTCCAAATACCTTTTGATATTCATATGGAACATGTACAAGAAGCATACTTCCTCTATATATATTGAGAATGTGGACAAGTTGTCTTTTTAAACCTTGAATATCGCTAGGTTGCACCCAAAAATATGAAGTTTGTCCTGCATTTGTTTCATTAGAAGGCATTCCATGTTGACCAGAATCTGTGACAGATAATGTCTGCATAGGCTTATCAAGTGCAGACAATATGACACTAGCTGTTTGAATCCTTTGCAATGAGGAAGATTTACCTACATGAGTGGGTAGAGTCCTTGAAATAGGAGCTGGATATTGTGTTGACCATGAATGCACTATAACATTATTATCATTTCTTATGAAAGAATTTGGGTTATATTCTCCAACCACATGAGAAGTTTTTGTCAAATCCATCGAAACATGCTTTGGATTTTTACAATAAATTTGGTTTGGAGTATTTCCAATGTTGTATCCATTCTTGAAGCTCCCTCTATAGACAATAACTTCTTCATCATTTTGCATATCAGAGCCATCACCTGAAAGTTGGGAAGATGGTATTTTTGAATATGCAATTCACATTCCTACAACGAACTCTTAAGCGTGTCTTCATGAAAATGGCACGTAGCACGGTCAAAGAGCAGCTTTGGTCTTGGGTTGGGTTTGATTCCTAGCTTGTAAAATTTTCCAGATGTTGTAGTTCGAACTTCGAAGATGAAAGTACAAAACATTGGTAGACAAACTGCTTAAGAGTCATTAAGCATGTAAAGGGTTAACGGCTGAGTATTATATTTTGTGTGAAACAAGAAAACAGGAAATTAACCGTTTCCCTGAGAAAATGCTTCAGGGACTGCTTGCCAACCTACTTTCTCTATCCAGGACTCTGGCTTCGTTTTTGGTGACGTGTACAAAATGCGTTTGATTGTTGCGTCTGCCAACTTGACACCATGTACAACTCTAGAAGAAGATCAGTGAGAGCTTAAGAACATGTCTTTCTTCTAGTTAAAATATAGAGTAGTGTGGATTATGTATGCTTTTGTATATTTTCAACTATTGGTAATACTCGTCCTCGTTCCTCTTTCTTCTCCTTTATACCAAGTTAATTTTGTTTGCCTGAGCTTGGTTATGGTATTGTGTTTAATGATGGTGTGATTCCTGGCTGATTTTACATGCCTGAATTCCATGTGTTAGACCTATGAACCAAAGGAATCCTACTGAAGTAGTTAAAACCTCTTTGATTTGAAAAGTAAATACCCATTAAGCTAAGTAGGTTCCGGAATCCCTTGATAGTTCCAAGAACAAAATGGAGGTGTATTCTACAACCTGAGTTGTGTCCACTGCCCCACGCCCCCTACTCCCACCAAGCGTGTATTGAATCAAATCCATGCATTTGGTACATTTGTGATTTAATATGGATATTGGACTCAGTGTGCAGCTTCAGAAATCCCAAATACATATTTCTAGTTTAGCTTCAGAAATCCCAAATGCATATTTCCAGTTTATCCAAATAACATAGTGTTTTGGCTTTTGTCAATTTTACTTGAAATCCAATGAGCTGAGCTTTACAGCCTCTAAGAAAGAGGGAAATAGTCATAGACACAATACAGCTAGAAAGGTTCAGGCTGTCTATGTAAGAGGGAAATAGACACAATACAGCTAGAACTGTAAGAGATGGCTTCTTATTTAAATGCTTTGAGTAAGCATCCCTGACTATGTATGGGAGATCGTCTTTAGACCAAGTGTTGACCCTGGCTGTCGAAAAAGTGTCTCCATCGTAGGCTTTGAAGCTCCATGGCTACTAGCTTGTGTAACATGTTATTTTTGCTACGGGGTAGTGTAAACTATGTAATGTCTTAAGAGCAGAAACGATTCATCATGCAAAAGGGATTAATAAAATTTAGTAAAGCAAGAACTTTTTTGAACTTTATGGTTTTATGCCATGGTCCTTTTATTGAAAGAGTGGTTGTCAATGATCAAGTTTGGTGCCTTGAGTCCCTTCTTTAATATTATTTTATAAAAGTTGGCCCTTTTCCTCTACCTTCAAATTGCAGGGAAGATGGTATTTTTGAATATGCAATTCACATTCCTACAGCGAACTCTTAAGAGTGTCTTCATGAAAATGGCACATAGCACGGTCAAAGAGCAGCTTTGGTCTTGGGTTGGGTTTGATTCCTAGCTTGTAAAATTTTCCATATGTTGTAGTTCGAACTTCAAAGATGGAAGTACAAAAGATTGGTAGACAAACTGGTTAAGAGTCATTAAGCATGTAAAGGGTTAACGGCTGAGTATTACATTTTGTGTGAAACAAGAAAACAGGAAATTAACCGTTTCCCTGAGAAAATGCTTCAAGGACTGCTTTCCAACCTACTTTCTCTATCTGGGACTCTGGCTTCTTTTTTGGTGACTTGTGTACAAAATGCGGTTGATTGCTGTGACTGCCAACTTGACACCACGTACAGGTCTAGAAGAAGATCAGTGAGAACTTAAGAACATGTGTTTCTTCCTGTTAAAATCCAGAGTAGTGTGGATTATGTATGCTTTTGTATATTTTAGTAGTATAATGGCTGCCTGAAGGATCCAATGGCTACTTAAAGGTAGGTCCCTTGTCGCACAAACAAAAAGATCTTATACATGAATTTGATGTCTCGGTTGGCTGTGACCTTAAAAGTTGGATTATTAATATATATCCCTAAGAGACTGGCACCCCTCTCAAAAGTTTGTAGGTCTCTCAAAGGTCTGCAAGTCTGGTCATGGATGCAACTACCTTTGATATAGTTGGAGATTCTTTTATGGATCCTCTTAATGAGCCCAAAGGGGTCTAATCACTTGTCCAAATCTTGTAGTCAAGGAATGCAGACAGAAGGTGTGCCTTTCCCATCATGTTTCTTACAACTGTTGCCTGAAAATGCCAAAACACAATGCCAAGGCCCTGCATGCTAGATAAAGTTAATAACAATCTGAAGAAAGGTACAGATATAGATGACAAGACCTCCTTCTATGGAATCAAAATGGAAAATGACGCTTAAATATCCAATCAACGAATTAGAATTTCACCACTGAAGTTCAACCCAGATTAAATTGCTTGCTAGGAAATGTTGATCTAGAAATCATCAACAAGAATTCAGATGGGAGAAGAGAACAGTTGAAATCCAAGATTGCTTTGAATGCACTCTGTCAATTGCTAAAACAAGAACAATGCTTTTCTTTAGATTGTGGGTTGTTCAAGAGAGGAGAACTATAATATTTATTTCTGCAGATTCGGTCCTCTTAAGGCATTTAAAACATAAAACATTTAAAGATAGTTTTACATTTTAAGGATAAAATATCTGGAACCTTTCATCATGACACCTGTAATGTCATTTAACAGGCATTGAGCTTTGCAAGTTTGATCCTCAGGTTACACCGCAGTAGAGCATAATTTCCAGGGTCATACGCTAAAATTATAAATTGGATCCTGGGGTTCTGCTGATAACTGTACAAGTATGTATATGTCATTTTCAGACAGAAATGGTTTCCCGTGTGAAATCATCTCCAAATCAGCTACAACAACAGGGAAGGTTTACTTAACATCTCAACTGCAAGCTCTCTCCACGAGAGCAACGACTGACAAATGATGCAAGGTAAGCTTCTGAAGATGTAATCTAAGGTTAGATTTTTCGATTTTCTTTTGGATTAAATTTAATATGGTTCATTTGTTTTAAAATGGGTCCCACGATGTCACTTTGCTGAAGCACCACTTTTCTTCCCTTAAAAGCAAAGATTAGCAGGTTCATTACTCCCTGTACACTGACAAGGAGCAATGCATCGCCCTTGTCCTTACTGCAAGGAGCAATGATTGCCTAATGCCCTTCAGCAACAATGACCTGGTCAAGCTTTTATATTTGTTCATTTTTTAGGGGATCACTTTGAAGAGGTTTGAATTTTCAATTACCTCATCTAATCGCTTGGGAACTCGTACTAAACTTTGAATTCACTAGGACAAAGGGTCTGGAATCATCCTCTCCTCTCCTCACCAAGTCTATATAATGAAGTCATTCCTAAGGGACAGAAAGAAAGCTCTCTCTAAGATTTTTTAGCAGCATGTAATTATCTCTCTCTTGAGTGGCTTCATTATATAGACTTGGTGAGGAGAGGAGAGGATGAATCTAGACCCTTAGGTCTTGCCATTGCCAGCCCACAACGCTTTCCAGCCTTGTTCTTTCATCACTGCTTTTTCTAATAGTAATGATAAATTTCAACTATTTTGATTCATTGTAATGTATGGTTCAAAATGCTGGTATGAAAAATATATGACAAAATACACATAAAAATTGAATACACATAAAAATTGTTATAGATGTATAGTAAAGGACTGGAATTTCCCTTTAGATTCAATTTATTGTTTTTATTCAATAATTATTTACTGGAGAGCCTCTTATGAACCACCTGTGGACTTTAATATAGTTTCTTTCTTTCATTCTTAATATTGGGTTTCCTAAGATTGAGATTGTTCTATTTAACAGATGTTTGTGGATGAAGTGCTGGAGCTTGTAGAGCTTGATAGCTTGAGAGACACATTGGTGGGTATTCCTCGTGTGACTGGTCTATCAACTGAGTAATGGAAGAGACTAACTATTGCTGTAGAACTTGTTGCAAATCCTTCAATCATATTCATGGATGAGCCGACATCTGGTCTGGATGCCAGAGCTGCAACTATCGCGATGCATACAGTTAGGAATACAGTGGACACAGGGGTCATCATTAACAACACCTCTGCATTATCATTGAACTGGTGTTTATCACGTTAACCCGACTTCATATTTTGGAATGACATGGGCAGCCGCATTATCATGGGAATATGCCTCCTAGATTTTGAACCTGGGTCATCCTCATGACAAGCACCCTACAACTTGCCACTAAACCACAGCCCAATGGACGAGGTAGTTCATATTTTTTTTTATGAAAAGTGCATCTATATTTTTAGCAGAATCCACGGCTGGATCATATGCCTCTGCTTAATAGGACTTTTTGATCTGAAGGATCTAAGTCATCTTTGGCCTAATGACTACTTAGAAGTTAGAATAGTCTCATTGCATTGTCAATTTGTTATTTTGTGAGGATTGAATTGATGACCCTCTGCATATTGGATTTGCCTCTATATCCAACCTTTTTGGGGTCGTTTAGATTTGCCTCTTTATCCATGAGTAGATTAAATCAAAATAGTCTTCGCAGCGTAAATTAAACTAAGGTTGAATAAACTCCCTAAAGTGGCTTGTGAGATGCTAATTATTTATCACAACATCACTTTTATACCTGGATTGGATAAGACTATACCCTGATTGAAATGTCGTATACCTGGATTGGACAAGATTATACCTTGATTGAAATGTGGGTTGGTATAGGTCTTCAATCTCCTACGAGCATACTCATTTCTTTTGGTGTTCTATCTCCTTGGTAAAAGCCAAAAGGTGGATTTTACTATAGAATACAAATAATCCTATTCTTGTTCACTATGAGGAGGACATACCATTGCTTGGGTCATGGAACAAGGATAACAAGTTTTACTTCTTTTGGAACTTTGCGATAATAATTTCTTTTCTTATTTTTTGGTCTACATATTTATCATTTAATTTGGTACTGCCATATTGATTTTATCATGCTTGTGTCACGACCTTGTCAGTAATTCACAGCAGTGTGACCTGGGTGCAGGTTGCAGGATATATGGGAGAGGAACAACTTGGCACGGCATTGGAGAATGCAGATGTTGTGATCATTCGTGCTGGTGTGCCTCGAAAACCTGGCATGACCCGTGATGATCTCTTCAACATCAATGCAGGGATTGCTAAATCTCTTTGCTCTGCAATTGCAAAATACTGCCCAGAGGTAAGTTGTCATGATTTATGATCTTCTTTGAAGTTTTTGTTTTCATGCGATTTTCTTATTGACTATTTCATAGGAATAAGCATGACGTTCATTGTAAGTTGCTTTGTCGAAGGCTTTGTATGTTTGAGATCTATAGAGATGGAAATATATACAAATACATATTTGCAAGAATCTTTAAGCAAGTTGTTGATCTAGATTTACATACTGTTCTTGTATATAATCAATTCTACTGGAGAGGTTAACGAAGCTTGAAGACTTCTTTCAAACGAATAGGTGATTGACTCATTATTGACTCTTTATTTAGACAAATTGCAGCTAACATTTTCCCATAAGAAGGAAATACTAATTGAAATGAACTTAAGAGTAATTAGCTGTGTAGTCCAATGCAAGTTTGCAGCCACTGTTAAAGCCCTGTTATTCTTGTTTCTCCTCTTGTAGTTAGTAACTTAGCTTTTGGACTTTTGAGAAAATTGGCATATGAATATCAATATAAAAAATATCCTTGGTCTTCTATTTAACTGTGCACAAATACACTGATCACGAGTTATCCTCTATAACATTATATATTACATACAATCCGTATGTACTACCATTAGTGTGGCAAGTTAATAGATAAAGAAGTATGTTTCACAATTATTTGTTTTGTTCATGTACTGGTGTGTGTGTACAGTATGTATAGTATATTGTTACATATTATATAGGTAGAGATATGGAGAGGGGGGAGAGTGTACTGGATAATGTTTTCCTTCTATCAGGAATGGTATATTTGGATTCAAGAAATCATCTAGAATTGGTTTTTATGGCATTGCTGAGGACTTGATATCCATGGCAGGCAATTGTAAATATGATCAGCAATCCTGTAAATTCTACTGTACCAATAGCTGCTGAGGTTTTTAAGAAGGCAAGGACCTATAATGAAAAGAAACTCTTTGGTGTTACTACTCTTGATGTTGTCCGTGCAAAGACGTTCTATGCTTCAAAAGCAGGGGTTCCTGTTGAAGGTATTTAAAATTCTGGCTTGTTATGCTTAGCTACTCTCAAATATTTAGTATTCTGTAAAATATTTTTATTTTTTATAATTTAATCATGAAATATGCATCCTGGGCAAACATGCCAGGCACTTCTCCTCATTTCAAGGATGGTATCATAGGGCTCAAGGCCATCAGAAACATAGTCAGCTCAAGATGTCACTTGAGGGAATTGAACCCGGGTGGGAAGGATAACAGTCTTTGCACACAACCATCTGGGCTAGACCCAATACATGATATGCTGCAGGATCTTACCAACATCATGCTTTTTTTAACATTAGATACAATTCTCAGTTTTATGTTTGTTGTTGATGTCATCCTATGCTGTCTGCAGAAGTTGATGTTCCTGTTGTAGGTGGACATGCAGGTGTTACAATTCTTCCACTTTTTTCACATGTATATGACTTTGTTGGATCCTCATCTTGAGTTTGTTCTTTACTCTTGGATATTAGAAGATTAATTTATCAAAGATAAAATGAGATCATAATTACCTACCCTTCAATATAGTTAAAAAGGGAACATACACTTTTTTGTTTTGATAATTTTTTTTAGGCAACACCAAAGCCAAACTCTGTATTATCTGAGGAGGACATTAAAGCCTTGACAAAGTGCACACAGGATGGAGGAACTGAAGTTGTTGAAGCAAAAGCAGGGAAAGGTTCAGCCACACTGTCTATGGCGTAAGTTTATGTTTTGGTCCTCTATAGTGGCTAATATGCATTCATATCTTTTGAATGTTTTTTTATTCTTATGTGACTGTCTAGAGTGTTGAATTTTTCATCTTGATGCAGTAGTTGGAGTCAGATAATCTTATCATGGTGTGTGCTTCATGATTTCATGCTTGGCATGCAACATGATTTCATGCTTGATAAGTACCTAATCTGAGATTCACTGTCAGTGAGAATATGGCATGAAGGAGCTTCTTTCTCTTTATCTGAATCTTGTACTTCATACATTTGCATGTCTCAAATTTTTTGCCTTAAGCTTAGGTACTTATCCTCCATGAAATCATGTAGCATGCATGTCTCAAATCTTTTCCCTTAGGCTTTCTCATTTGTGTGAAACTCAGCGGGTGCTTTTAACCTGTGAGGTTTGACCGATGGATTGTTGCCTTTCACTTACCTTAGTTTGATTGAAATGTTCAGAGTTAATCTAGATTCTGCATGCAAATATCCTTCCCTAAGAAAAGCCGTGAGTCTCCTCAAGGATGTTATTCCTTCTTAAACATAAGATATGTCAAATGGATCCCGCAAAAGTTGTGTGCTTGATGATGGGTATATCTAGGTATGAGATTTACAAATTTGCAATTACATGTATGCCTGTGGTTGCAATTCACAGATAGGTGCATAACATCCATTCATTACCTCATCTTGAGCATTTGAGCATGGTTCATGCAAAAAACATTGCTGGTCAGTTAAATCCATTAGTTGAAAACTTGGAAGTGAAGAGTAGTGTTGTAGTCTTCTCTATGTTGATGAATGCTTTTTAAGACTTCAAAATGTTTAGACATGCAATTCCTTTTTCATCTTGCTCCTGCGTTCTCAAATTTTTCTTTTCTATTGTTTTTTAAGGCCAAATATAAACCATGGGATATATATTTTTACCCTGAAGACCTCCAAATCATTTGGAAAAGGAGGTGCTGCAGCAAAAGAGATGGGTTGAATTTGTTGTTTGGATGGACTCTATGGTATGTAATCTTAGTTGGATTTCCAATATACTTTTAAACCATATTTTCATTTTATTTTTTAGTACTATTAGATATTATATCTTACCTCATTTTATGGTTAACATTGTATAACAAAAACATGCGTTGTGTTATGTAATTAATACTAACATGTAATATTGAATTTTTTTTTCAGAATGCTATAGGTAATGATTGCCAAGACGATGATCCAAATTATGTTCAACATATATCAGGAGATGATGAGGATGAGGATGAGGATGATGGTGGTGAAGGAGGAGATGATGATGATAGTTGTGGTGTTGGTGATGATGTGGATCAGAGTAATGAGGATGGTCAATATGATCATGAGGATGATCTTGGTGGTGGTAGCTAGGCATGCACATGCATTGTTTTTTATGAAGAAATTATTGTGTAGAATGACATTCTTATGTTTAGATGGGTGTTGTGAATTTACCCTATATCAATGAGACATTTTGATTTTGTAATCATACGATGAGTTTGATTTTTGTATGTTGTTAATTTATCGTAACGATATTCATGAAATATTTTGATTTGTTAATAATATTTGAATTTTAGTTGTTTTGATTAAAAATAATACTGATTTTATTAGTATTATGTTGCTATTTTATACATTTTTTGAAAATTGTTAATGGCACATTGTTATTTTTTTGGATGGATGTTGTCAATTTCTCTTAAATTTCTTTACAAATAATTTTGAATTGTGATATCTGCCTTAATGATATTTAGAAACTATCATATATTTCACTATGAATCTATAAAGGGGGTCATATATGTAAAGAAAAATATACTCTATATAAGAAGTCAAATGCGGATGTAACCATGGATGCAAAATTGAAAGTAAAATTGGATGTTAAACTAGGAATTAATACAAAATGCAAACAATTGACATACAAAGTGTTTTAAATTAGAAGTGAAAAATTGTGCAATAGTTGACACAAAGAAGGGAACAAAACATGGCATACAAAAGGATATCAAATTGGGCAAAAACAAGGACACATAAATGGGCACCAAATTAGATGCAAAAAAGGACAACAACTAGATGTAAAATAAGATGCAAAGTTGAGCGTTAAAAAGAAACAAAAAACGTTACAAATTAATATGCCAAATGATGATGCAAATAATGGTGTAAATTTGGGATGCAAACTTGGGTGCAAAAAAGGAAGAAAAAAATATGTAAGAAAAGACATAAAACAAGATGCAAAATGGGGCTGAGAAAAGGTGAAACCAAGGATGCCATATTGGATGTAAAAAATGATTACTAATCACATGCAAATTTAGGCTCGAACTCAAACAAAAAATTATATGCAAATGTGGACACAAAATGAGGCAAAAAAAGATGCAAATTTGGATGGTGAAAACGATGTAAAACTAGACACCAAAAAATGCAAAATTGGATGAAAAAGTCGGTGTAAATAATGGTGCAACATTGGACACAAGTAGACACAAAAAAAGGGTGCAAAAAGGGGCATAAAATAGCTTAAAATTGGATGCAAAACTTCGTGCAAAAACAAATACAAAAGTAGACGTAAAAAATGGCTCTAAATTGAATGTACCATTAGACACAAAATAAGATGCAAAGGTGGACACAACACATGACTCAACATAAGATGCAAATATAAATGCAAATTTCGATGCTCAAAATGATGTAACATTAGATGCAAGAGATGGTGTTAAAAATGATGCAAAATTGGATGAAACAAATGACGCAAAATATGGTGCAAAATGAGATGGGAAAAATGGAGACAAATCAAACGTAAATGTGGATGTAAAAAATGGTCCAAAAAAAGATGCAAAAATGGGCACAAAAATGGATGCAAAATTTGGTGCTAAATCAAATTCAACACATGGTGCAAAGATAGGCACCAAAGCTGGTGCAAAAATAGAAGCAAAAACTAGTGTAGGACTAGATACAAAACCTGGCGTAAGACTAGATGCAAAAATTGACACAAAATGGATGCATAAAAAGACATTAAATTGGATTCAAAATACAGTGTAAACTTGATGCAAATGATGGTGCAAAAACGGAAGCAAAGAATGACACAAAATAGGAAGCAAAAGAGAATGAAAAATAGATGTAAAAAATGACACAAAACTAGAAGCAAAACCTGTCATAAAATAAGATGCAAATCTTGGTTCAAAATTTGACACAAAAAATGATGCATAGTTTGGTGTAAAAAATGATGCAAAATCTAGCGTGAAAAGGGATGCAAAATCAGGTGCAAAAAAGGACGCTTTAAAAATTGTACAATAGAGCCAGAATTAGCGCCAGGTTGCTCATCACAATTACAAAAAAAATTCACTAAAATCTGGAGCTAAATCTGGCGCAAATCGCTAGTTTTGTTGTAGTGTTAATGAATCCCACATCAGTGACACAGAACGGAGCTAATGATTTTAATGGAGGTGAAAACGATTTGTGACATATGATTCAGGGTGGCGGTCATGAATGGATGAAGGATAATGTATGGCAGTGGATGGGACCCAGTTGACTCTTTCTGAACGATTTCTCTTGAACATATGGCGACACTGATGCGATGGATTGGTAGCATTACCCCAAATATGGATGGTATGGCGAGACCATGGTGATGTGACCGGTGAATGAAACAACCCAACCCGAATGTGGTACGGAGGAAAAGTGTCATGTTCAAGAGCGACTTGCTACCATCAAAGTTTTCTTGATTTTTCCCAATTTTTCCCCAGTCATTGCTGACCAGTACCTCTTTATTTTTGTCAAGCTTGAGGAGGATAACATATGCTTGTTCTATAACTTGCCCTTCGGGCAAGCCCATCGCTAGGTTTTAACGAGCTTAGCGATAGTGAAACTCGTTCTCGTCTAAAGACAAGTTTGTCACTATTTAATAATTTTAACAAGTCTAACGACAAGGATAACTCGGTCCTTTTCATTTTTAGAGAGTCTAAAAAGGTACATAAAGTTAACTCCAAAATTCCTTTTTCGTCATCTAATCCCTTAAGTCCGAAAAAGTATAAAACAATACAGAAGGGATGAGTTTTCGATAATTTTAACGAGCCGAATAAAATAAGCGCTCGACCTTTTTGTGCAATAATCCCTCAGGTCCAAAAAGATTAAAATCTAGAGGAGGGATAGCTCTTCCTATCCTTTAACGAGCTGGAAGGCCAAAACTCGGCAATATTTTCATATTTTACGAGTCAATTGAAAAGAGCTTAAAGAAGACTCGTCTTTTGAGGAACGAGTGATAAACAGGGATAGCAACTGATTCCAGGTACAGGTTGGAATTTTCCAATCACGGCAGTGTCACAAGGATGGCTAGGTGAAATCACTCTTTGCAGCTGTTCCTAAAAATGGGTAAACAATCATATGGAGGTGAACGATCGGCCAAATGAAAAGTGGAGGTGGCAGGTGCAAACACAACCAAGGCTTTAACGGCTGATGAATTTACGATCACAGTGGTTATTTACCGAGATAGGTTCATTTTTTAGTTAAAAATGAGCTTAAACACTGGAGGAAACTCTGCTCATTGCTTATATTTATTTTTTAACGAGCATGAAGACCGCGTTAAAACTGCTCGGATCTTGCGTTTATTTTTTAACGAGCATGAACTTTATGCTAAAACTGCTCGATTACCCAGTCATAAGATAAGAGTGTCTCATGAAGGATCCCATTTTTTATAGAGATTGCGCCTTACCAAAGCTATGCTCCCTCTCCTTTCTTTATGCAAGTTCGGAAACGGCTAATCCTACGAGTTTAAAGGGTTAGACCTACAAGTTTAAAGGGAGGACCTAAAAATTTAAAAAATAAATAGTCGCCCCTTGCTTGCACTCCAAAAGGTTTGCATGCCCCCAGGTATAAGACAGAGTTTCAAGGTTACCTCTACTTACCCTCCACCAAAACATTTGTTTTAATCGAGAGAGGCTTACCTCTTTCAGGTTACCCAAAGATTCTGTCGTTACTCTTTCAAACAAAACACTTCCTCGACAATGTCTACCGAAATAGACAAGGGTGAATGACTGGTGCCAAACACATAACTTTGACAAAAGAATCTTATTCTAGAACAACCCCTCTTCCATCCATGGACGGGGTACGGACTAGTCATATTCTCCCGCGGAAACCTACCCTATACCCAAAGTTTCCCTGCCGAAGCAGGGCAGGATGCATGCCCCCTGGGTTCGAGTCATATCCTCCCGGATTACTCGCGCTCATCAGGAGGACAGACCATGGGTTGAGACACTTCTTGCATGAATAGACCATTTAGGGATGGCACATGACTATTTACGATGCGTGATCCGGGAAACAAAAGTTGGTCTACGAGCTTGACCATTCTTCCTTCATGTGGAAAACACATTACTCTAAAGAGTGAGGAGACTACAGCTCCCATGCAATATATATAATCTCGTCTAAGGAGTAGGTTATAATCCAAGGGTCCTTGAACGACCATCACGTTCATTTGAACGGTCTTCCCTTTCAATGTTATAGGCACATTTGGGAGGATCCCTAAAGGTCGACTGGTCCCTTTATCAAAACCTGATAGATTTCTCATCTCAGGTAAAAGCGCTGGCGAACCAAGCGCTTTCCAAGCAATAGAGGAAAGGATACTCACAGATGCCCGCTCATCAATGATAGTGCCAGCCATTACCATTCTGTATATTTGACAAATAATTCTGAATGGTATACTGGCTGGCAACTGGGGTCTGCCTAGTTGGTTCCAATCAAAGGACACAACCAGGTTGCTTGGTGGTGGGACCGAATATACGGCCGGATAGCGATCTGATGAACTTCCTTCCTGCGATAAAGGAATGGTGGCATTGCCCCCTTGATCATCAGAGTCAGTGCTGATGAAGAGAATCTAGACGGTGTCGTCTTTATTCTCCTCTGTGGTGGTGTCATTTGAAGATAGAGCCTCTGAAGGAAAAACCGAGTCAACTGCTGTATCAACCTTTTGACTTTCGTCAGGCATGGATCCAGACGGTT
The DNA here is from genome assembly GCA_031772625.1 of Pinus tabuliformis. Lineage (NCBI taxonomy): Eukaryota > Viridiplantae > Streptophyta > Pinopsida > Pinales > Pinaceae > Pinus > Pinus tabuliformis. Next base: position 353,414,690 of record CM062808.1, on the reverse strand, counting down.
CATCTTCAATGACAGGTGCTTCGGCTGACCACCTGGGCGGGTCAGTCGGGTTCTCAACTAGTGAGGGACTTGGCAGGAGTCTTCGATATCTAGGAGGGAGATGCGCTCGTAAAATCGGGCGATCTTCCAGAACTCTTTTTGCCTCATCTAAGAAGGGACAATGGTGGATGGCGTGACCGCCTTCACACAGTCTGCAAGGAAATTTAGCTTTCCCACTCTGTCCTGGAGCTTCACTCCCACTAGTTGACGGTGAGCAGTCGACATGGCTATCAGAGGTTGATGCTACCGAATTGTGCAAACGGTGGGACCAGTCCCTTAGTATCCGGGGGATACAGGGACAATCTCTATGGAAGTGGTCTCCCTGGCATATGATGCATGGCGATTTAGGCCTTACGAGTGCAGTGTGTGGATTTTTGTTAGATGACACTTGTTTGCCCCCAGTCGCCTTAGGCTCCTTCTTCTTCTTCTCTTTCTTCTTCTTCTCCTTCTTCTCCTTAGGAACCTGGTTTTTAATTCGACCAGCTCCGTCAAGTGAAGAGGAAGGAGGGGAGGAAGATGAAGTTGAAGGCTGGGAGGCAACTCTTGTCTGATCTAACTGTTGACTCGACTGTTCAGGAATGGTGGTATTCTGAACGACATTGGTTGAAAAGAGCCAAACTGGTAGGCCAATTGTCAGTCCTGGAAGCGACAATGTGGCCATGTGGGGCACACCAACATCTCCCCAAGAGGAGAAGGGACTAGGATTTCCACCAAGAGGAATTCCTTGGTTGGTGTGCTCCATCTTTTCAACCTAAAGATCAACGCAGGATTAAAGGGTGATTGTTCCGTTTAAAATAAATTGTTAACGACGCTTTAGACACAACTTTCTTTTTCACTTTTAAAGAGTCGAGAAAAAGCTAAATATGACTCTAGTCTCCTTCGATGTTTTAACGAGCCCGAAGTGACAAATGCTCGGATGGAATTTTTCTGTTATAGAGTCTGAAAAAGGCCAAAAGAAACTGCTCTGGAGATCTAGGCAGAGGGTGTGCCAAACTTTTCGCAAAACCACATAATACTTTTTACGGTACTGGTGGTCGATCTTCGTGAATGCTGTGTTCACTACATTGCGATCAGTAGGGCGGCTGACACGGCTTCCTAAGGATAAAAGATATATGCCTATAGGGGTCTCCCAATATATACACGATGGTATGTGGGAGCACAAATCCGCACTAGCGCTACCGTCTCTCAGGAGGAATCACCCACCTTCTTCGAGATCGACAGTCACTAGGCTTAACGACGCCGGAACACGTCTCTAGCCTAGACCTCTATGTTGTGCGTTATGTTACAAAGCATTGTTAGGTTCATTCAGTTTATTTTAGGTTGATCTTTTTAAATTTTTCCTTTCAAGGTTCACGACGAGATGTATGATACAAATTCCTAAATGCAGTCTAAGATGATAAGCAAGCTTTATTATCTTTCAACTTTGAAAATCCTAGCTACTAAGGGAAAAGAATAACACTATCTTTTCTCAAAGAGAAATCAGCACACTCTAATGCACTTTCCCTAAATCCGACATGCAAACTATCAAATGCAAAATGCACAATGCAGGTGTTTGTTTTCCTCTTTCTTAGTATAAATGCCTACAAAGAAAGCTTTTTGCACAACTTTGAATTTGCTTTTACAATGATCAATACAAACAAGTTCACTTTCTTCGAAATGAACAAGGGTAGAAGAGATTACAATCACTTTGTGATTTTCGAAATAAATACTTGTTTTGACACTTTGAAAGAGACAAATTCAAACCAATAAGCAAAAGTAAATCTATAATCAATCTGAAAACAGCCAATAAACTCTCTTCTAAGATCACTATCAATCAGATCTGAATCAAAGGCTACAGAATGACTACTTTACTCATGCAAAGGAAAACTGTAAATGAAGCCACAAACACATAAAAACATTCATAGCCTTTTTGTACAAAAAAGAGGCGGAATCTAAGCAAAGAAAAGGCTTATCAGACTGGTACCTATGCTGGTTAAAGGCTGCAAAAACAGAGATCAAAACAGGGCAACAGAGGACAAAGAACCCCAGCTGCACAAGGCCAAACTGGTTCAGCGCAACCTCAACACTGAGGACTTGACATTCAGCGCAGGTAGCCCCTTCGGGACCTGTGTTGAAATGCAGACTGCCTTCACAGCAGTTGCGCTGAAAGAGAAACTCTCGTTTCCTTTGGGTTCTGGGTCATAAAATGCTCAAAAATCAATTGTTTCAGGCCAAATCAGAAACACAAGCAAGGTATAAATAGAGGGATACTTTGAGAGGGTACTAAAGACTATCACAAGGATCATCAAATCATTTGTGGATCTAGTTTAGATCATAGACAAGTCCAACAACTGGATCAAAGCAGCAACTTTCTACTTTGCATCCGGGAAAGATGCAGTTCAATAGTTGTTGTCAAGTCTATGAAGTAAACAAATGACTGAAACACAAATGAAATGAATAAACAAGTTCTTCCCCAGCGGAGTCGCCAATTTGTTGTGGGGAAAAATGCCTATGCAGGACGATCCTATCCACCTAAGGTGTGACAGCGCCTTAGCAACAAACGAATATAGCTATTATGATTCCTTCCTTTATGAAATGTGAAAGAGGGGAGATTGGCAGACTTACCGTTGTCTTCCGGTTGTCCCTTGATCTAGATCCTCTTCTCTTTGTGTGTCCACAGCTACTTGTCTCCTCGCTAAGAGAACAGCTACTTGAATCCCACGAGATCACAACAGAACAACTACCTGTGACAAGAGAACAGCTACTTGCGACAAGAGAAGGACACATTGCAAAGGCAAATATACATATTCATAAATGATTCAGGATTAGAAGTAAATCAAATACGCTAATGCAATCATACAAAATACACCAGCATATAGGAAAGAATCAAGATAGCTTTATTGATAAGTAACAGGGTTCAGGAAGAGATACAACCCATAGGGCTCCAATCCAGCATCTCCTTCCCAGCAGAATGGAATTCCTTATTCAGCTCCCTTCAAAGCATTAAGCACCCAATGTTTCCAGCCACAAACCAACAACAATTCTTTGCAATCACCAAATTCCAGCCTCTAGATCCCATGGAGGAGAGATCTATATATAGATGTTTGGAGAGATGATGAGTCAGCTTGAGATCTGACTAGTGTCCTCTCCCTCTCTCAGTTCTTGAGTCCACTTGGAGGTTCTTGCTTCCACTTGGAGATTTGGAACCTCTTACTCATCACCAGTCGAATTCCTTGATGCAAGTGTCATTTTGGAAGCTTCCTGGGCATTGACACCTTGAGGAACGACTCTGCCACATGTCCAAACTCGCTCAGCGTAGGTAGCTAGTGTTGGAGTTGACATTCAACGCAGGTAGCCAGTGTAGCAGTTGACATTCAGTGCAGATGCTCAGTGGAGCAGTTGACATGATCCAGAATTGGCTTGTTTTTGAGTGTTTTCAGGTGGAGAACTTCTGTGAATTGCTGTGGTTAGTTTGCCTTGTTCCTCTAGGGGTAGGAACAACATATTTAGGGACTTTGGATCCCTTAGATTATGGACATTTCGTGCTCGAGGCTGTAAGGCACAAAAATGTCTATAACAGTGGGAGCGGAAAAATTCCCATCAAGGCAGAATCTTTAAAAGACCTGCCCCCATGCTCTCATAAGGAGCACCAGTGTGCTTGACATACGGAACATTTCCATCTGAGGAGGAAAAGGAAAAAAAGGACAGTTGAGCGACTATGATGATATTCCCTTGATGGGGAAAATGAATCACGCAGAATAGGGAGGAGGCTACAACATGCATGGCATGGGTCCAACTCCGTCCTAGTAGAAGATTATAATTGAGATTAGCGTTAACAATCTCTACCTTGACGTGTACTATCTTGCCCTCCAAAGTAATGGAAAGGTTGGATAAGACACTGAAGGGTACTAATCACACCCGTGGAAAGCTTCCAGAGTGTTAAGGGATTTGTTCAAAGTAGGAGAACCAATTTCCTTCCAACAAGCGACTGACATGATGCAGGTAGAAGCACCTTCATCGATGATGGTCCTATGAATGGTTTTCTCATTGATGATTAACTGAATGAGAAAGGAAATCTAATGAGGTAGGCAAAGAATGTAGTTTTCTACATCAAAACATATCAAATTATAACTGGTAGGATCAATATCCCCAATAGACAACAATAAGGATCTCCCCTGAGATGGATAGCTTCAGAGTACCTCAAGAGCAGACATAGATGATGGTGCCTAAGCCAAAACTTCGACAATATTATAGTGTTGAGCGGTTTGAGCGTTGGGATTGTATGAGGACTTCATTAGCACACCTTGAGAAGGTGGTCAAATGGCGGAATCAATGTTAGGGCATTTGATATGAAGAGGGACAGAACTCGAGGCCACAGAATAAGGGGGGGACCTCTTTCTCCTTCCTAGTTATCAGAGAAGGAGTTTGATAATATTTGATTTAGTAGCCACATTAAAAGGCATAGTCATCATGAACACTTGAGATCATGAGGAAGCAGATGATTGAGGTTGGTCTACCATTTCAGTCTGTTGAGACGAAAATGAATCTTTTAGTATAGTTGGGGTCTCTTTGAACTAACGAATAACTTCAGACCATTATGGACAATCCTTAGTATAGTGATCCTCCTTGCAAATGAGGCACATATACATAGGCTTTTGTTGTCAAAAATCACCAGTAGACGACTTGGGAGGACCCTGTTTTGGGGCATCAAGCTTACCATTTCCTTTGCCTTTCATCTTACATTTTGAGGATTTTTCCATTGTGGTAGACTGGACAGCATGGAGCTCTGATGTTTCACCAGGGCTAGGTGGATTCTGGGAGGAACTATTGGAAGCAGTGTTTGAGACCGATTCCTGTTTAGAATAATATTTGGTAAGGGTCTCGGACACTGAACCAATTACTCCATCAACAAGATGTGTAGCTTGTGACTTTGATGCCACGGGATCGGATGATGGTTGCGGAGCATTGGGTAATAACTCATACAAAGTGCCATACTAAGAATAAACAAGATCTAAGTACTAGGAATGAGCAATGGATTGTTCTTTGGTAACACATCCACCCATATCTATATTGTGAGCAACTGGAGTGACAAGCGACGTGGTAAACTATTCGGTGAGTAGTTGATCAACAATCTCAAATTTGATTAGGCAATGTCTACGTCTCCATTCATGGATGTGATTGGAGATGTGTGTCACGGTATCTCACTGAAGCTATGCGAGAAAAATAGGTACCAGTTTTATAGCGAATCGGCAGTTGGAAATGTGTGAAGAAGGCCATGGCTAAAGAGTTGAAGTCATGGTAAGTACTTCGAGGGAGCTCGATGTACCACTTGGCTGCAAAACCTGTAAGGGTTTGTTGGAAATGACGGAGAGGAATAGAATCGTCAACGTAGGAATTTGAAGAGCACCAGAGGTGATATGTCATCACATGAGCTTGAGGATCTTCTTATCCTTTCCCATCGAACTTGGGACAATTGCTTAGGATCTTAGATGGAACCGGAGGCCAGTACGACGAATGAAGAATTTGATCATTCGTGAGTCGAGACACATCTAGTAACTATAGTGTGGCCAAGAACAACAACTGAGTATTGAAGGGCATTGGAGGTCGATAAGCAGGTCCAAACAGAGGAGCCCATCCTTGCTAGCAAGTATTTTATAGCCATAGTGGAGAGTTTTGGCCATATGGCATTTTATTATGCCCCCATTGTAGGTTACCTTGGCCATAGGGAGGATTTTGACCTTAGAAACCTTAGAACTATTTGGCCATAGGTTGCTGATAAGCAACATACAGGTTAAGAGGCTGTTGAGCCTATTGACCTTGGACATATGGATATTGCACCTACTGTCCCTAAACATACGGATTTGGAACTTTTTGTTCCTGAACAAGAGGATTTTGGATCTTTTATCCTTGGACATAAGGATTCTGCACTTTGTGTCCTTGGACATAGGGTTTTTGGACCTGCTGCCCCTAGACAAAAGAATTTTATACCTGTTTCCCTAGGACATTAGGATTTTGGCCCTGTTGCTGCAGGATTTGACCCTGGCCTTGTCCTTGCAAGGGTTGACCCTGTTGATATGTATATAAGAGTTGTTGCTACCCGAGTTGGCTCTACTACTGCAAGGATTGAAATTGTAGCTGCAATGGCTATCCTTGTGGCTGCAGAAGTTGACCTTGCTAAGACATAGGCTGGGAGATTTTCGGAGCATACTGCATCTACTACTACATGGCTTTCTACAACTGTTGCGAGGGTTGCCTCTATGGTTGTTGCAATTGTCCTTGCTGTGGTATCATCTGCCCCTGTTGTTGCACGAACAACCCTTGCTGCAACAAAGGTTGTCCTTGATGTTGCAGAGGATTTCCTTGCTTCTGCAAGGGTACTTGAACAGTTCCCAAAAAATTTCCAAACTAAATCTAACCATACCCACCCAGAAAAGTGGATGGACCAAGTTGAACATACTCTCTAGACTGAAGGACGTAAGGCAAATTGACCATTCCTTGAGAACCATATGGAACATAAGGAGTTTGGTACTAAACCTGAGCCTCATAAGGCTGCTCATACTGGAAATTTCTTCACCTAGACAGACCAACTGGATTTTGGACCTATTGGTAATGGAGCTTGCTCAATCCAGCACAACCAATAGTGTTTTGGATAACACCAAAATAAGGCTGGTTCATCCCAACCATGTGATCCTGTGAGCTACTCACATTGGTTGTGCCTAACATCATAGAAACACTTAAATTATGCCCCCCAAGTGGTGCCACATCTTTTCCACTTACTGGAGGGATAGAAGAACTGACAGTAACATGCCTCAAGATTACCAATTGAACCGGATGGGTGACTAGGACAGATGAGGCAAGAGGGTTCAGAATGGTGGGTTGCACTGAGACTAAGGTAACGACCTGTTGGGAGGTTGGGTTCGTAATGAATGGAACTGTAGTAGGCATGGCTCCAAACGCCTAGACAAGGTTGTGATAAAGTGATGAGGCACTAGGTGTACTTGAGACCAATTATTCTAAAGTCACATAATTAGGTGGCAAATCCCGATAAACATTGATGGGAATGCTCCCCGTGAAGGGGAAACCTTCAGGGGGAAATTGGTATTCTTCCTCCTCGATAGTGTGTTGAGTAGAAACTTTTGATTGATCTGGAGAGGTAACTAGAGTGTTTCCTTCGAGTTCCATAGCTGGGAACAAACGACAACAAATGACCAAAGATGTATGAGGGGATAATTCGAAAGAAACACCCGGCTGATCATACGGGATATGTAGACACTACAGTGATATCACAATAGGGTCTAACAAAGGATTGAGAGGATATATAATGAGTCCAAGCTGACCGTCAGTAGTCAGATAACTCTCAAGAGTCTATATGGGGTTGTCCGGAGATTCTGGGCCAATATCAGGAGGTGACCTAGTATCTCAAGCGGGCGGAGGATGAGATGAAAAGGGTTGAATGCTCAGAAAATTTCCAAGTTCAACAACTTGGTCCTCGAGTGACTTTGGTAATTCAGGAAAATGCTCCTTAGACAATCTTTGAGATGGAGGAGAGGAAGAGGAACTAGGTGAACCAAATGGTTCAACCATGATGACCTTGTCTTAGTTAACAGGAAAAGAGAGATAAATTTTAAGGCTTTAAAATGTACTTTAGGTAAAGCTCGTGATTTGGTCTAGAAAAGACTAACAGGATGTTATAAGATTGTGGGCAACAATTTTTAACATGCATAAATAAACTGATGCTCTTTCATGTTTTAAGAGTCGAGAAAGAAGAAAAGATGACTATCACTTTCAATTGGAAACGAGCTTGAAAGGACAAGATCTCGAATGATATTTTAAGTTTAATGAGTCAAAAATATCCAATGACTACTCTAGATGATCAAGGTAAAAATGATTACCAGGCAACCATGAACTGCAGAATACCTCCCAGCGAACTGAGAAGTATAGGCAGGCAATCTCCCCAAATGTTGTGTTCGGTGTATCACGTTTGAAAGGTAGTAGACTCGGCTTCCTATGGATAAACGATTTTCAGCCTAGACGGGTCTTCGGTTATATACTCGATGGTATGGGGAGCACAAGTCCATACTAGTGCTTTCTAGTGCCGAAGCCAACCGCAGATTCTAGGTTTAAAGATGCTGAAACATGTCTCTAGCCTAGACCTTCTAGATGTGATCGTTAGGTTTCAAATGCACCTTATATTAATTGAGTTCATTTTAAATTTTATCTTGAATTATGTCTCGGTTTTCAAGCCTTAGCGATGTCACTCGAAAAGCCCTAAAAGCAGCTAAATGAAAAAATACCCTTTCAATTCGATGAATTGTCTACACTAGAGAGGGTAGAAAACACAACCAAATGCAAACAACCAAGCAACCGAAAGCAAAATTATTTTTCACTACTTCACTTTTTGAGAAAATAAATTAATGAAAAAATCATTCCAATTCCCAATTTCCTAACAAGTACACTCCAACAGTTCTTTCAAAAGTAACAATAATTCTTTTTCTTTTCAAATGCAAATGCAATCTTAGTCTTCAATGATGCTAACTATCGTAACATATCAATGCAAAAAACTAGAATTTTATACTTTTCATGAAAAGACCAGATGAAATTCTCATAAAACACTCCAATGAAAAGTTTCAAGAAAATTGATTCTCAAGCAACTGAAAAACACGAAAAGAGAATGTCTTTCAAACTAATGACGCAATGACTGCACCAAAAGGAAGACAAGCAATATGATCAATACTAGAAAAGAGACATTTAGACAACCAAACGAAAATTTTCAAACTTGTGTAATGGAGGTCAAAGCCATAGAAGGACCATAAATGAAATGCAAGGAGCAAATGCACCAACAACTTGACTTACTGAGTTCACAATTCGCTGAATGGATGACAACCTAGATGCCCTAGGGCCATAAACCATCCAATGATCCAAGAAATCAAGTAAAAAGATGGAAAATCAACAAGAAAATAAATCAAATGAAAAGCATCTTTCCAGTCAGGGAGAAGAAGGTCTAAACAACTTACAAGGTAGAAATCAAGAGAGCACGACACACTGGCCAAGATCTAGGGTGAACCCTAATTTTCACTTACACGCATCGATGTGACTGCCTAATTGACAAGAAGCAGAAGAAGGGGGTCGGTGTGACTGTTCCTTATCATATCTATCGCGCTGATCGACGTGAGTTTCAATGAAATAAGTGCATTGAGTGATGATGCAAAGAAAAAAAAAATCAAAAAGTTGAGACCAGACTTGCTACTGTGAATTTTAGACCCAAAGTAGTAAGAAAATAAAAGTAGACAGAAGTAAAGGGAAATGGAAAAACTAGAGAAGTTCACACAAAACCATGAAATTATCAATCAAATAAACAAAAGGATTGGATTCCCAGTGGAGTCACCAATTTTTGGTCAAGTAAAATTCTAAGTGCGGACACAAACAATTCCTCGAACCCGATAGTGGGTCTAGCAAAAGACAAGACATTCTATGGAAGATTTCCTTAGGTTATAACCAATTAATAGGGCCTACGTCTTAGTATTCTTATCCCATTTGGTGATGACCTTGCTTACTCGCTCCAGTTATCTCTCATTTCCTACCTCAAACGCCTGAAACAAGTAAACAACAACAAACAACAACCGTGATAATAGACAAATTGTAATTCAACCTACTTAACAAGTTAAGAAGAATTAAGCCATAAACATGTGAAATGACACATTATGTAGGAAATCAATCAATAGTTTCATATATATTAAATCAAGAAGAGAATACAACTGTTGTCTTGACATTGTTGTTCTTCTCTGACAAAACTAGGTTCCCAGACACTTTTGTTATCATTCCATGGTGACTTCAACAATGATAGTTTTAAGGCTCTCCCCACTAGTCTTCACACTAAACCAAATTCACACTTCTCCCTCACACACAACTAGAGAGCTACAACTATGAATAACGTGTTGATTACTCCAAACTTAATGAGCACTAGCACACCAACATTAACACTAGCCTATTCTTGGGAAGGAGGGAGTTTTATATAACATGAATGGATGGAAAATGGTTCCTCTTCTCATGGGAGAAGGTCTTATCTCTTGAGGTAGTTCCATCGTAATAGCGAAAAGGAGCCCAAATTAACATCCTCCACTCCATTCAGCTCAACCATTTACCAAAATTCCATTACGAAGCTTCTAGAACTAGAAGCTTCAGCTCCTTATTTAAAAAACTCTCCAACAGAGGATTGGTGCGACTGGAAGAAGGCTCAGTCGCTCCAGTCAGCACTAGGGATAGTTATAATCCCTGTATACTGGTGTGAGGATAACAAGGGCCATTAGCGTTGGTCTTGTAAACTGGGAAAAATAGAAGATTGGTGGGAAATGATGCAAAAGGGAATTTCTATGCTCATGAAGAGGTACACAATGGGGGTTTCTTCATGAAGGGGAAGCATGTAGGGTTCACTATAGAGGTCCTCCAGGATCATGGAACGGGGAGTACAGAGACAGTGACAAAATGTTATGTAACATGGACTATAGCAATTGCTTTAGTGTTGACTGGAGATTAATTCATGGTTTGATCACAAGATTTTGCTCAATTGTGCTCTTTAACCAAACTTTAGGATTGGCAATTTCCTTCACTGAAATTTTTAACCAATGTTTCTAGTTTTCCCTCTTATTGAAAACTTCATGTGCTCTGATGTCATTTTAACCTAGACAGGGTATTTTATCCAAAGTTGTATTTTAAGTAATGGTTGGCAAAATTCATTTTATCTATAGTTTGGTCTTGAACAAAGGTTGGAAAATTTAGTTTATCCAAACTTTGGTTTCTAACTTAAACTCAAAAGTTTTAAGCAAAGTTTGGTTGCTCACTACTGACTTAAGTTTTATGCGAAGGTTAACAAATTCATTTTATCCAATGTTGTAGTTGTTTAGTTTCCAACTTAAACTAGAAATTTTTATGCAAAGTGTTTGGTTTAATGTATTTTAGTTGACAACCCACAAATTCATAATGTATTTTAGTTGACAACCCACAATTTCATGGAAAGCTGACAAGATGCATGCACTTTTGTTGAACATAGGTCGACCATTTGGGCTCTCAACCATCTAACCATTACCTTAGTCATGGATTTTCTCAACCATCTTCCCATTACCTTAGTCATGAAGTTTCTCAAGAGGCTCAAGAAGCTTATATGATTTATGCTAATTAGGAGGCATATAATATTTATGCTAATCAAGATAATCAAGAGGCATATATGATTTATGCCAATTGACCATCCACTGCAACTCATCCACCATTGACTTCAACTGATTTTTGCCAACATTGCATGAGTTGTGATATAACGTGTGGAGCACTTCAACCACAAAAGGAAAGAAATAATAGTGACCTGCCAAAAAAGAAACCAAATGATAAACTGCAATTTTCACCATAAGTTTCGGTTTGAGTTCCTATGAAAGTTGTTTCACCATAATTTCAGTTCCTATACAAGTTTTACTTCGTATGCATTTTCTCCCATTACTGTTTAGTTTGTAATATATATATATATATATATATATATATATATAGATATATATATATATATATATATATATCTATATATATCTATATATATATATATATCTATATATATATATATATATATATAGATATATATAGATATATATATATATATATATATAGATATATATATGTATATATATAATGCACTCTATAATAAAAATATGGCAGAAATTTTATGACATTCAAATTCTTATTTTCTACAGTGTAATTTCTTATAAAGTGTAACTTCTTATAATTTGTGATATCCTTATTCACGAAATTTCCATTGAACTAGTGGCCATATGATTCAATTGCGATATGATGAATCAAATATCAGCATAAATGAATGAATAAAATGTTAGCATGCATGAATGGTTGAATAAAATAAATTATTTAACAGATTAGGCCAAGTACCAAACTAATTATCAATAATTCCAGAATCTCAGATGAATGATGAATCCTAGTCCAGATTAATGAATGCTAGCTAGTATCAGATACCCATGCAGTGATGAAAGCTAGTACCCACATATTATCTAACTAATACCTCCATATAATTGATGAAATCTAGTTTGAGCATGTGAAAATACTCCAGGGCAAGTAGGATTTATGCTGGATAAAACATGCAATAAACGAAAACAAAGAAATTCAAAACTCAATTCAAACTTAATTCAAAACTCAATTCAAACTTATGTTTAATTAGATGAGCTTACGAGAACATGGAGTTTGGTTTACTACAAGAAAATCAGGAAATCCCACCCATAGTATAATAAACAAAAAGAAATATAGACGTGATCTATGTAGACCCCATAATTACTAAAATGTTAAAGGTACTATCCATATGTATAAAGGATAACAACCTCACCATGAAGTAGTTGCAGAAAAGTGTTTCCCATGTTGTCGTTGCCAAAAGGTATGTAGATACCCTCCATTGAAAAACTCCATGACCAAGAAGAACAACTTATCTGTCTCGAAATGAGAACACAATGTCTGTAGGAATGGATGATCTAAACAAGAAAGAATCCCTCTCTTATTTTTCACTCTAAGAGACTTATTATCTTAGAATTATTCATTTTTTCTAGTGACCCTTTATCCATTACTTTCATTGTGGTTGGTTCCCCTCAACTATGCTAAGTAAACATTCCCAATATCCCCACTTCCCAAGCACTTCAGAAGCCTAAAATGACCCAAACCCAAAAATCCATCTCTAACTTTTATGACCTGAATAACATCCCTTCTTGGATTATTGCCTTTGTGTGGTTTCTTTAGAGCACTTATCAAACTACTACGATTACTTTCATTGTTGTCACTAACACTTCTCCTATAGCTTGCCATGCTTAGGCTACCCTTCCCTCTTTCAACACACTCAAAAACACTCAAGCCTTTCATTATTGACATTGTCAATGGTTTTGCATCCAAGAATATTTGCATCTGCACCCATGCCATCAATTATCTTCCCAATAAAACTGCTAATGACACTACTAGAACTGGTGATGGTGCTCCTGAGACTATTCTTAAAACTTTCACCAATGCTATCACATGTACTGAGAGTCCCAATCGTTAGAACACATGAATCAATTTTCTTCTCTCTAGTTGAATATGTCGACACCATGCTTTGATTGCAATCTTTAATTTACAAAATCAATTATTTATCCTGCTACTACTATTCCTACATTCGTTGGGTTGAACACAATAGAAATGGATGACTCAGAGAGAAGCTTTAGCCTCAAGCCATGAAGATAGAATCTAAGAACAGGTACCCAAGTTTAGCATGGGATTCTAGAAGGGCACGTGGGCTACATGCCAGCTTCACGTGTCCATCTCTAATATTTGTTTGTATTTCATTTTATTATATATATATATATATATATATATATATATATATATATATATATATATATATATATATCTATATATATATATATATCTATATATATATATATATATATATATAGTTTATTAACTTTTTAATTGTTTTATTCCAATGCGACATGAAAATATGTAAGAGATGATGTGCATGGATGATGTGTGCATAATCAATGAGCTAATCAAAATCATAATCATTTTGTTTTTGGTGTATTATGATGTTGAAGAAAGAAGAGCTAGTGAATGATGCAATTGGTGAGCTACAACTGTGCTAGCGAATGATGGAATTGGTGTGCTACAACTGTGGGGAGGGGGAGCATAAGTTATCTACATAGGAATGGCTCTGTTGAGCACCACCACTTCAATGGAGAAGGAGAGGATTAGCCCTGTTTTGGGAGGTTAGGCACAAATCCAACTTTCATGTTCGGTCTCTTGGCATGGGTACTCACTCAAATGCTGAAAGTCGTGACTACTTTTGTGGTGGAAAGGAGATGGGACTTTAGAATGCTTGTGGGTTTAGTGGGCATGCCGTCATCTCATGCTGCACTCTGCATTGCACTTACAACTTCTGTCACCCTCTGTCAAGGAGTCATTGATTCTTTGTTTCTTGTTTGCTTGGGATTTAGCCTTATAGTCATGTACGATGTAGCTGGAGTAAGACACCATGCAGGCAGAGGTGAATCAATGCCCTTGCCCTGCACCTTGTTTTTGGTCAATTGCCAATAAAAGTGTCATAAATGGTAAAACATTTGTATATTGTGAAATTTATTCTGAAATTTCTCTATGCACCTCAAAATTTCTCTGTGGTAGTTTAAATTTTTTACAACTTTGACCTTCTAAGTTACAAAGTCTTCAATCCCTACCTCAATTTTTTTAATAATCACATGTTTAGATCAGTACTGCTTTCTTCAATATTCTCGTAAATACTACTTTTCTCACATCCTTATAATTTCCAACTGAGGGCCAGAATCTGCAATTGTTTTTTATATCTTAAATGTAAAGTGGGACTTTGTTTGTTTGCCTCTAGATCTTCCATGAAGGTCCAACACCCATAGTGCAATCAAGTACTTTGGCATGTACTAGCGTTTACGTAGGTATTTTAATTAGTGGGTCTTTGTTTTTGTGTTTGAAATAATTGCTTTCAATCAAAATTCTGCAGAATTTCTTATATACTAAATACTAAATCTGCCTGTTCATGTTCAAATCAAGTCTCCAGATTGTTGTAAGATGCATCAAACTATTGTGGATATGGATATGGAGAAGTGGGGTCTCTGTTTTTATTCTAAATCTGCATTGTTGATATAGAATAGTGTCCCAAACTCTACAACTACTAATATAGAGTATTTCAAAATACTACGATAGTTATCACTGTTTTTATTCTAAATTTGTGATGTTGATATATAATAGTGTCCCAAACTCTGAAACTACTAATATAGAGTATTTCAAATACTGCGATAGCTATCAGAACTTGGCATCTCAAGCACTGTAATATGCTTAATATTAGTGTATTTCAAGAGCCCTTGATATGCATCACATGAGGATATTTCAAGCACTGTAATAGCTACCAGAATCTGGCATCCCAAGTATAGTAATGGATCTCAGAACTCTGTGCAGGTTATAGGTGTAAAGTGTTCACATGGATCTTTTTATACCATGTAAATCTGCCTTGTAATTGTCAAAGAATTCCCCATGAATGAGAATCACATGCAAGAAACTTGTAGTTTCTTGGGTCCTGGAAGAGGGTGTGTGTTGAGCATAAAGAAAGACTAGAATTGGGATGAGTTGTGGATAAAATTGGGCTCTCGTTGGCTTCTCTCAAAGCTAAGTTTGCTTCTCTCATATGCCCTTTCTATGCATCTACAGGCCCACATGGTTCTTCAATCATGGTGGAATATGTTCAACCCTCCAAGTGTTACTTCAATACCCCTCCAATGGCACCTACTACTCCCATGGCCCCTCCTCAGACCTCATAGGAACATTCTTCTAGAAATAGGTTGGTGATTAAAGTGGATGATGGATTGAATTTTCCCCTGAAAAGCAATCTGAAAAATCCATGCTTGCCAGAAAATCTTAGGAGTCCAAAAGGAGAACACACTGGGGAAGAGCATGGGAATACCAATTCTAACAAAAGGCGAAAAGTGCAATGGACTGATGCACATGGGAAAGATCTTATTCAAATCAAGGAATTCAGTGACAGACTTACAATGATCGGGGTGGGGAATGATGGGCTATCAGTTTTCAAATAGAAAAGAAGGCGCATTGCCTCATGGTATCAACTGCATTTGGAGATAGATAGTAGAAAAGGAAAAGTAGAGGAAACAAGGAAAAAGGTAGAGAATGAACACAAATCTAATGTTGTGGCCTTCCTTTTCCACTTTCTTTTGTATTAATTCAAGTTTACATATTCCAAATATTATATAGTCATGGCATAGTAAATATTTTCACGTTCTTTTATATTAATTCATAGTTACAAGCTCCAAATATTTATATAGTCATGGCATAGTACACATTGCCACCTACTTTTGTATTAATTCAAAGTTGAATTGGTGATGTGATTTAAAAGAGAATATTTTCAAATCTAAGTGCAAATTTGTCATTTTTCTTCTTTGGGCACCACTTCTTTAATGCTATTAAAATCACTTCATGCTAGTAGTTATCCGGGTCTTCAGCTTTCACTGAAGAAAGCAAAGTGTTCCAATAGAGAATATTGGGAAGTAAAATATATCACTTCATGCTAGTAGTTATTTGGGTCATTGGCTTCACTGAAGAAAGCAAAGCATTCCAATATAGAATATTGGGAAGTAAAACCTATGGCGTTGAGGCTTCCAAAGTGTTCCAATATAGAATATTGGGAAGTAAAACCTATGGTGTTTGGGCTTCTATGTGAGTTGCTCCATGACTAATTTCATTGAAAGAAACAAATAAACATTACCTGCAATGACTATCTGGTGCATGCAAGACTTGTTTAACTTGGTTTATTCACCAAGAGATCCCTTTAACCTTTATTATATGCCTAGCATGTGAATGCTTTCTGTTATTTGAATGAGCTAATGAAACACATGATCCTTTTCCCATTTATTATATGTCTTGCATGTTGATTCTTTTAATAATTTGGTGAATTCCCCCTATAATTCCAGTCAAACCCATTTTATTCTTCTTCGAAGTGGGCATGAGATGGTTAATAAAACAATTTATAAATCATTCCATTTATAGTTCAAAGTTAAGAGACATTTTCTTATGGGGCCATTGTTTTTAACATATTCTTCTTTACCCTCGACCTTTATTGTTGGGTTCTTATAACATGATATTTGACGATTCCCAACAAATTGTCTATCACCATGCCCATTGGAACTTGTAAGGTAGTAAAGTAAAGCATCATATTGGTGTTGGTAGAGGAAGTAAGGTGCTTGTAAAGGTAGTAAAGAAAGATTTGTATATTGGTGGTGGTAAAGGTAGTAGATTATTTTGAAAGTTAATTGTTATTAATCATATTCTCCAGGTATCTTACATTTATTATATTTTAGGTTGAATTTACTTAATATTTAGTGTTTATAACATCTGGATATTTAATGGAAATTAGGGATTCTGCATATGGTATAATGTAATATTTGTGCAATTTTCAAGGACAGGGGGATTGGTTTGGTTTGATGTAGTTTGGTTTGGTTTTCTCGAGGCTAATACTTACCAGAATGTTTTAGAATTCAATTTTTTAGTGTAGTGACTTAAGGATTCAACACCTTTGTAGCTATTGTTTTTCATAGATTCTTTTAGTATAGGGTTCCAGTAACGTTCATGAGACTTTCAAAATTTCCAATATTATCTTCTCTCCCTACCTAACCCCACAATTTTGAATAATGGGCCACTCAAAATCAGTTGTTAGTTTGGAATGTTTGTAGTGGGAAGGAAGAAAGGCTCCTTAGAATTGAGTTCCCATCCATAGAAGGAATGCCATGTTTTTGGTAAATAATACTTACTTCATGTATCTAATCATGCTTCCATGATGGAGTTATAGGGAATTTTCATAGAAATAGAGTTGTAAAATTTGAAATGGTCTTTTTTGGAATGATTAGAGTCATTCTACCTATTATATTTTATTGCATTTCATTTTTCATTAGAGGTAGCCTTTATCCCCATTATTAATTGTTCATTGAATATCTAAGGATTTATAGGATACATGGATTACATAGTGCTTGTTTGTATCAACTTTCTTACAAGTTGATATTTTTTTGCATATATTCTCATTTATCAAAGAATTCTATCCAAGGTCAAGATAGCTAAGAGATGGATTTCTAATAGCCTTTATCATGCTTGTTAGTGTTATGAGATATTAAAGCAATGTTTTGGGAGCGTCATTCGATAATGTTCTTAATGGGGCTTGGGAGTAGTTTTCATTGATGGTGTAATCTATTTGGTGATTGGTGCACTCGAAAACACCATGCACTTCTAGCACTATGTCATTGTCTAGTGATCTCTGCTTTAATTACTCTTCGAGGTTAGATGTAAGTTTTTTTTATTCATGAGTTTAACTAATTTCCTTACTTTTGTTTTATGTGGTGGAATGAATTTTTCCATCAATATCTAGATAGGGGAACTATATTGATAAATACATCAATAAAATAATTTTGAATTTATCATAGTATTTTTTGATTTACCGAAATATATGTAATCACTCATTTATTCCTTTAATCCTTTTTTATATATTTCTTTGTATATATAAACAAATATTTTAACTATCCCTAAAGTTTGAGCTCTTTAATTATCCCTAAAAAGAGGTGATATGACTAAATCTTCCCATACGAATTTTTTTGAAGATCATGCCTTTTGCTTGTACTATATCAAAGATGAATAAATGAATGAACAAAATAATGAATTTCACATAAATAATTTTTAGTTTTTACTATATTTTGTTATATTCATTTTGCATCTTGTAATTTTTAATTTTGTGGCATCGTGTGGTGAATGTGGTTGATAGCAATTTTTTTGTTGTCTTAGTAGGAGCATGAAATTTATGGTTGCATTCAAATCATGGACTTGTAACATTTTTGACACGTTGTTCTATATATTCATTTTATCTATGTTTCATTTTATTTCTTTTTCCACTATCTTGGTTAGACTCTATGCTATTAGTTTTATTTTCCTTCTTCAGAGTCTTATGATTCTCATTTTGCATTTTGTAGACTCTATGCTATTAGTTTTCTTTTCCTTCTTCACAGTATTATGATTCTCATTTTGCATTGTGTAGGATTTTATGGTTATTGTGTTGATCGTTTTGTTGTAATTCTGTAGATGTTATTTTCAACATTTTTTTCTGGGAGAACTTTTATTTATGGTGGGAATTAATGAAAGTCAATGTTTTTACCAAAAAATAAAATCTCATGAAATATGGACCAAATAGATAAGGCCCCAGTATTTAGAAAAAATCATACACACTCAAACTTCAATCCTATACTTACTCTAGAAAAAAATGGCTATTTATAACATATGTGAGTGGATTAATTTCATCCATATGAATAAAAAATTGAAAGGGACAGTTGTTATCCTAATTGTTACCTTATGGCTAGCAACCTTATCATCATCCTTAAAGATAAACTAACAAATAGACACTCATTTATCTCTAATACAATAGAAACAAGTAGGTTTGATCCATACTCTAACTAATTATAGATTCCCATGGGTTAAAATAGAATACATATATCATTTATTTACGACACACCTAACTAAGAAAGGTGTATCTCTATGCATTGCAAATTTGACATTTCTCAAAATTTTGGTAAAAATATAAATATTTACGTCCTAAGGCATTCCCCTCTGAAATCCATTCCCCTTTTTGCCTACCTGTCATCCTTTTGTGTCGTATGATTAAATGTTAGACGATTACAAAAACTTCAACCGTTCAATCAAAATAGTTACAAATTCGTTGGGAATAGTTACAAATTGGTTGGAGAGTGGTATGCATTTGTTACAATAATGGTATGCATTGGTTACTTGTAATGATCCGTAGACTTCTTTTTTAAACTAAATGCTTTGTGCCTACCATTCTTTGAAAGATTGTTGTTGCGTTGTGGGTTGAAGTATTGGAAAAAATTTGTTGATGTTGGCAATGGCTTTGGTGTGTATTTGGGTCTGTGGGATTTTTCACAACCTGGTTCTGCAGTTGGGAGTTCTCCACTGAGATTGGGACGGTTCAGACTCGGCTACCAAAGGAGGGTAATACAGTGTCAACTACAAGTATTCCCCTTTCGTTGTCACGCTAACCAACCTTATCTTGTAAGGATGCGTTGTTGATCCCCTGGAGCAGTTTCACGCAGTCTCTTGCTCAACTGACACAACCTCCTTGACCTCACTTTCTAAACTTGTCAAGCTCTCGGAAGACCAGAAAGCATTGTCTAGTTCTCTGCTTGTACAAAAGACCTCGATTTCGCTGCTTTGATGATGGTGGTATTAGAACATATGATTGTAATTCTACACAGTTATTATTTTATATCGGAAGTGTTTTCCGGATTTAAAGTTTAATAAGGAATGCTTGGTTGGGGTTTTCTAGTTGCGTCATCTGGTATTTTTTCTGCAGATTCGTGATATTATTTTTTGTGTTGGCACCAGCTTCATTATACCCTAAGAAAAAAAAGCAATTCAGTGGTGGAAAAAAAATATAAAGGTGCTTATAGCCTTTACAGGTCATCCATGCACAATTCTTAATACTGTTTTGGAAAAAAAAGTGAGCTTGAGGTTGTCCACATGTTTTGAATCTATTTATACGTGATGGATTTGTATGGAAAGGTTTGAAATATTTTGAATATTGTGTGATATTATAATAAAAAAGGTGTTGCGTTGATGACTAAGAGGTTATTTATAACTTTGTATCTTCCTCTATTCTTGTGCTCTATTGGTCAAATACTAAATAACAATTTGGAGAAAAATGAATTATTACTTGAAGTTAAAATATAAATTAGAAATTTTTAAATATTACTTTGTAGAAATATATCAATTTTTACTCATGGTGTGAGAAATACTAAATAACAATTTGGAGAAAAGCATCATAGGTGTGAGAAATACGCAATCGACCCAAAGAATTTATTTTCGGGGAAAAATGAATTATTACTTGAAGTTAAAATATAAATATGAGTTCATTAGAAATTTTTAAATATTACTTTGTAGAAAAATATCAATTTTTACCAATTCCATTCATTTTGTTATAATTGTGTTCATTATTTTAGTTTATTAAATAATGACATTTAATTTCTATGTGCATTACAATGAAATTCTATATATGGTTGACTACCCATCTAATTTGCACTTCAATTCCCCATATTAGAGCATAGTTTAGCGATCGTCTTGACTTGGGAAATTTTCATTATTTTATTTTATTAATTAATGACATTTAATTTCTGTGTGCATTATAATGAAATTCTATATATGGTTGACTACCCATCTAATTTTCACTTCTATTCCCCATATTAGAGCATAGTTTAGCGATTGTCTTGACTTGTGAAAGGAACCCACATCATTATTTCTTTTTTATATGCTTGATTTTTGGACGTTAAAACCAATTGATCGATTATTCAAATTATGATATTGATCCATTATTCAAATTATGATATTTGACTGATTATCCATCGAAAAATTCTCATAGTAACATTGAGGCCAAAGAGAAATATGCACTATGACAAATTGCCAAATTGTTTAAAAGCAAGCACAAACAGAAATATGAACTAACCTAAAAAGGCATATGTCATGTCAAGCTCTACACATAAGCATGTCAGTATCTAGGACGAGTCTGGTGGCATATTTCAAGTGAATAGCATTCAAATTATAATTTTAATCTCCATGGAGCTTTCTACACATTGGAGAAGATTGAGGTATAGTTGCATATTTCAAGTGAATAGCATTCAAACTGTAATTTTAATTGCCATGGAGATTTCTACAAATTTTGAAAAGATTGAGGTGTAGTTGCTTTTCAATATGAACCACACGTTGTGCAATTAGATATTTAACAACCCCTTAAAAAACACCAATTCACAATGAAAACACTCACAATGTGATCCATATGAGCATGGGAGATGAATCGGGTGTCTTATGAAATGTTTGATTTAAGTCATTTACTTATAAACGTTCCATAATCTTAATAAAGAGCATTTTCATAAATCCTTTAGAGTGAAGTGTTTTGCATTACCTTCACTATGAACATATACTAGTTGGAATCTCCGTGAAACACCACATATGATAAAAAGGAAACGCCAGTAAAGAAACAAAATTGCATAAAATTTTGACTTCCTTCTTCTATGCTATTGTTTCTTAAGCCATTGGAATCTCCATGAAACATAAAATATGATAAAAAGGAAACACCACAATATGATAAAAAGGAAACACCACATATGATAAAAAGGAAACACTCGTAAAGAAACACCGATAAAGAAACAAAATTGCATAAATTTTTGACTTCCTTCTTCTATGCTATTGTTTCTTATGCCATTGGAATCTCTGTGAAACATAACATATGATAAAAAGGAAACACCACATATGATAAATAGGAAACACCAGTAAAGAAACAAAATTGCATAAAATTTTGACTTCTTTCTTCTATGCTATTGTTTCTTATGCCATTGCCTTACGGCGTTTCCTTTGCAACATGTGGTGCAAATGCTAGTTTTATCACTTGTGATACAATATAGTGAGTCAATTTATACTCACTTCATCGTTTGTCTTGCAATTTGATATGGGATATTCATTTGTTTTTCACTTACATTGTTAAAGTGGAAAGTCTGGAGATTTTAGAGCTTTTATTATGTACTTTAATTCAGGCAGGCAATTCTTCTTTTTCCCATATCTTTGAGAATATGTTTAGGGATTTTAAAACTTTTATTATGTACTTTAATTCATGTTGGTAATTCTTCTTTTTTCCCATATTTTTGAGATATAGTTTTGCATCTAGCACTACATACTACTTTTTTTTCAGCTTTGGTAGGTAATTAAATATTTAAGTCCTTCTTATAGCTCCATGGAATAAAAATATAGCTGATGGTACATAAAAATTTAGAGGTTGAATTTCATGCCAAATTAGTTTCCATGTAACCTATCAACTTAATCTTCACATGATTACTATATTCAATATCATAATCAAAATTTAACTTTAGGTATTGAAGTAGATTCCTGGTTTCTTTCAGGTAACTCATGTGGTTTAACCATGAGTTTATAAAATATACTAATTGAATATGAAATGCCTTGTTGCATTTAATTAGTTCATAATTTCCACCAAATTTCTATATAAAATGCCATAAACTTATTTTGTACTATCATCTAAATAAATTTTTGAGAACATGACATGTATACACATGGTCCTTATATTGGATTATAGAACAAGCCCCTCCACTTAATAAAAAGTAATTTTATTATATTGAAAAAAATGCCATTATAAATCTATCTTAATCACATATTTACCAAATACTAAAAAAAATAAAAATCTTTTAACATGTCTCTTTTGAAATTTAAAATTTGATACTTCTTGAATCTATAATTAAAATAAATCTATATAAATTATAGATAAATAAATTAAATAATTTATATTATAAATCTTACAAAAATTTAATTTTGGAATATGGCTACAATTCCATATTCTAAAATTCAAAAACTTGCTACAACTAAAAGAACTTAACAAATAGTTTTGAATTTCAAAGAATTCGGCGCGATTCCTATTTTGTAACCACATAACATCGAAGCACAAAATATATGAGAGATTTTTTCCCTTCGTCATCATTCTATTACGACTGATGTTTTAATCATTACAAGGTTAAATAATAAAGTTTAAATGACACGGATCGATCTGTATTGGAAATAGATATTTATATGTCAAAGATATAATATAAGTATATTAACTCAAATCAGGAAAATTCGCCGATTCTTTAGAACAAATTAAATTCTATAAGGTATAATGATATATAATAAAGAAATATATGTTAATATTTGTCTCAGTAAGTGAATTTTAAATATATTATAGATAATCATGATTTTCTTTTGACACAGTGCATTATATACTGATATGGACATTGTGAAGATGTATGGAATTGAAAATAACAAAGGAGACATGTAGAATAGAAGAAACAATTACAAAAGATAATAATCCAAACCTGAGTTAGTCTTTAGAGTAATTTTTCCTTTTTGAAACCCTTACTCAGCTTTTCAGAGCTATGTTTATTAAGACAATTTCAAGGTTAATATTGCCCGCTAAAGAAGAATCCTTGACAAAGTCCAAAGAATCTGACTCATCAGCTCACCTCAATGCACCCAAAGAGGCATTATTATTCACTATCTCTGTGTTTTCCGAAGGAGCATGGTTTACAACATGATCATCGGGAGGCTTTTTAGGATTTGAAGTCTCGACCTTGTCCACCAAATGCAATTTATCATCAAATCCTTCATCATCCTTGTTTGAAGCAAAGGAAGCCTCCTCCTCCATAGGAAGTGGGTTGTAGTGCTTCTGAATTTTAGCTCTGGAATTTTAAATATTATGCTTTTGGCGAGATATGAACAAAGGGAAAGAATTTGCTAACATAAGTGGCAACAAAAAGAAGTATTCTCATTGTTTGGAGCTTGGATCAATTGAAAATCGCATTTTTTATATTTATTTGGTTTGAAAACCCTTTACATATATCAATTTGAATACATATTTTGCTATAGTTGTAGATGCCTAACTGCTCAAAAGAAGTTTCAATTGCAAGGAAACATCCGAGGGAATTTCCAATGGCCTAAAAGATTGAGTAGTTCCATAAGTGAGTAGGTATATTAGCAAGCCTATCCCATATTGGTGGCTTAGTAATGACTATTGTGCAAGGGTTAAAATTTGCAAACAAGGTGGTTAGGAGCAATATTCCATTTATTTAGAACTATGACCCTTCATATAATACTTTTTGGTAGTCTTCCTGTTCAACAAACACCACATGAAAAACCCATAGCGTAGAAAATGATCTTGCAATTCATGGCCCATGCAAAATGGAGCCATTAGTAAAGATTAGATGAGAGGGGCCATAAGCCATTAAAATGATAGACTGGGGATGGATCTGCATAGATCTGATGGAGTTTCTCAAGTGCATGGTGAGATATTTCTACAGAAGGAAATTCCTCACATATTTTGACCAGAAACGACCTAGGAGCTTTCCTAGGAATGAGCTACATTTGGATAGGGTTGTGCATGCACAACATCTTTATAAGAAAAATCGTAAGATGTGGAAGATTTTCCCCAACCCTTGTAAACCAAGGGCCAAAATCATAATGAAAAATTTACCAATATCATAGAGTGAAAGAGGGGAAGAATCATCTAGCTTCTTACATTCAAAAAGTAGGCATTGCATGATAGAGGGAATACCCACCCAGAGCTCTAGAGAAAGCTTGATGTCCCACACCAAATCTATGGAACAAACCCGAAGAAGCAATGAATGCTTAGATAGAAGTTTGACAAAGATCTAAAAAAAGTGTGAGGAGCCAGGGGGCAAGGGAATAGGAGCCTAAAAGAGAAAGGTAACAACCTTCTTCATCGGTCGTAGCCACTACCGCTACCACACCTACCACCCTCTTATCCTCCACTGCTACGTCAACTATTACCCTAGATGGAGGCTCCATCAAGACCCACATCATCTAGGGCTTGTAATCTTCTGAGTTTCTCATTCTCAATTGCATACTTAATGAGTTCTCCCTCAAGCCAAGATCAAAGCTTGTTTGAGTGAATCAAGGTATGATGGTGTCATGGACCCCGAGACAATTTTTTTTTATATATCTAAAGTTTACCCATACCCACATTGTCTTGGTTCGCTACAAGGTAGTTTCCATACTTTATAAGGTTGGCATTCATGCATTTCATTTGATCCTAGATACGCCTCACATGATGACTAGCATTCAAGGTCTGCAAGTTTCTGGTCTTATCATTTAATTTCATTTGGTTATTTGGATAAGGTCGTATCATTTCCCACACAGAGTTCTCTATATGACTTGGCCTGTGGAAGATTTTCATGAATCCCACCCATTAATTCGTGTACTCCCTACAGGTGTTCTCATATTAATGATGTATATTCGTTTAAGCTTTGATTATGTTGATTTGAGAGTTTTCTAGTTATTAAATGTGGATTGACTGTCTGTCCCACCCAGTACGTGGCATGTGTAGGTTGCAACTACCTTCTCGCGATCACCCATGCATCAATGGCTACATGACTCGAACGCTGATCTAACGGCTATGACAAAGACCTACCGACTTACTCTACCCTTGGCGCCAATAGATAGCCTCATTCTTGCATGGAAAGATCTGGAGAGTCGCTCTGTCTCCTGTCTCGGCTGCAGGCTTAGGCAGACTCGGTTCCAGGGTTTGATTGCTGAGAAGAGGGCGCATGAGGTTCTGAAGCTACCCTCTGCTACCGAGTTTCACCACCGGGTACTGCATGCGGGTTCATCCTATACTGCCTATTTTCCACTTCTGCATTGTTTTTTTTTAGCGTATAGGTTAGCCATGTTTCATGCTCAGGTTTCCACAGTTTTTAACCATATGGCCCTTTGTTCGCAGGTTCTTCCGGCCATAACCTAGTTGCGGTTGGCACTGGATGGTGAGACACTCTCAGGCCGATATGCCTTCTGGGTATTCACCGGTATGAAAAAGAAACATTTTACTTGTTAATAGCTATTTTTTTCTTTGATAGAAGGTGGGCTAAAGTTGGTGGACCCTTCCGTCAGAGTTCGGTTTCCATGGCTCGCATGGCTCACTGTTTGGTGACCCAGTTTGGGTCTCGGTGGCTATTCCTGTTAAGGATATTTTTTTTATATAACAGAACTTTAAGGGAAGGAGGCTTCTCAATTCCTCGTTCTGTTCTATTGAGCCATTCGGCCATGCATGTAAATTATCTGCTAGTTCTAGCAGGCCCTCTTTAAGAATTTCAGGGCGACCTCGTGACATATTTCATATCTTGGCTTCATTATAGAATTAAACATGAATTACTATCTAATTTATTTTTTCTTCCACTTCGGATATGCATGGCAGTCTATTTTGGACGAAACTCGATTATATCATGATGCTTTTCTATCAATGGTTTTATACTCTGGTTTGCACTACCTAGCTGTTGATGCTATTACAGTTTTTAATGGAATTGGTTAGCTTTGTTCCCAGTATTGTTATGGTTTCGCTATCAACTGGAATTTATGCTTGATGTTTAGCAATGTAATTTATCAGGTTCTTCATTTAATTCATAATTTACTAATATGAATGTCATTTAACTGTTTGAGGGAAAGTTGTCTCCACGTCGAGACTCGGGTTTCATCTCGATACTTCAGAGTGGAACGCCATCCCCTAACAACTATCATTTCCTTTCCAAAAGTTGTCTCTGATTAACTCCTTGTCACGCTTGTGACCCTTATCCTGAGTCCCTAGCTACCCTCTTTAACTGGACTTTTCATGTGAGGTACTGGAGGAAAAGACTCACTAGACTAACCCTCGCTGGTTCCTAATAATGAAGGTTTTCCTCTCTGAACGGTAATTTCTACTCCAGGTCTGAGTTATTCTTTAAAGAAAAATCAATGGATGTTGGTAACTCCACAGCCATTTCACGGCATTGGATTTGGTATTATTTTCTTGCTTCTCAGTCCTCTAAATTTTGTACAAAATCTTGATTATTTTCAAGTGTGTAATTCATAAGTGTTAGAGATGTCATAGTTTTATTTGTTAGATAAAACCCTCGTTATATAGCCGCCCATAATTGTGACAGTCTAATTCTAACAGACCGCTATAATTGTTCTGCATTACCAAAATAGTGGTCACCCTCCTAGAGGGTTTCAGGTGTTTTCCACCGCTGTTCTTTTCTTGTTTCTTTTTTAAAGAACATATATTGACCGTAAGACAGGTTATGTTTCATTTGGCTTCTTTCCCTCCCATATGACACAAACACTGAATGCTTGTAACTCTTGGGATTTCTACAGTGAAGATAATCTAATACAGTACTTATAATGTAGTTAACTTAACACAGTACTTTACAGTGAAGTAATTTAATATAATACTATTATTCTACCCAAATTACTTGCAGAATAGTTAAGAGTATTCTTCACTTACCTGTACCGCTGCAACTTACAAGTACTCCAGAAGTTGGGCCTTCTCTGTTTCTCCCGCTTCTGATTGCCACCCAACCTTGAGATTCGTCTTTCGAGACCAGAATCTCCCCCTAGCTCTTGTCGGACCACAGCCCTCAGCAAGTTGTTGGCACTTTCGTGCTTGGCTATCTGGTCATCACCAGACTTAGCCTCCTTTTTTCCTTTCTCTCTCTCTCTCCTGCCTGTCCCTACAACGTAGTGCTTCCTAACTCCATTTTCCTCCGGAAAACTTTCCAGTTAGAAAACAGTTAGGGTTTCATGGGAAGACAGCAACTGTCTTCCTGAGAGATTGCCAGCTTTTAAATAAACACATTCTTTTTTAAAAACAGAAAATATTATTAAATTCAATCAGATAATAATAATCAATTCAGTTTACCATTTTACCACAACAAAGTCAAATATTTACATTTATCTTGGGGCATCACATCTTCCCCCCCAAAAATTAGACATCGTCCCAATGTCTTCTGGCCATGAACAACCCTGGATAAGCCCTTTTCATGAGCTCTTCATCTTCCCAGGTAGCCTCATCAGGCCCGAAGTGCTGCCACTGCACCTTAACTTGGGTAATAGCTCGCTTCCGCAGCAGCACTTCTCTCCAGTCGAGGATGTTCAACGGTTCGACCAAGATTTCTCCTTCCGGTTCGACCTGCAACATGCAACATCCTGAGTCAGTTTTTTTTTTAAAGGAAACATTTGAACTGATTAATTGGATATAACTTTCACCTGTATATCCTGCCATCTGATTATATGTTTGGGATCATAAATGTATTTCTTTAACAAGGAAACATGGAAAACGTTGTGGACCCGTATGTGGCTTGGCAGAGCGAGCTGGTAGGCTACTGGCCCAACTCTTGCTAAGACCTGAAAGGGTCCACAAAATCGGGGGGCCAACTTAGCACACCCACTCCACTGTAATGTGCTCCTTTTTGCCCGAATCCACACATATACATGATCACCGACTTGATATTCCTTAAACTTCCTTTTCTGGTCTGCAAAACTCTTTTGCCTGTCCTGGGCGGCTTTTAAATTAGACCGTACCTTCTTGACCATTTCTTCCATTTCCCCAAGCATTTCTGGCCCCAACATTAATTTGTCTTCTGGTCCACCCCAGCTTGAGGGTGTGCGACACTTTTGCCCATACAGTACTTCGAATGGGCTCATTTGCAGTGATGTATGATACCCATTATTATACGCAAACTCGACCAAGTGCAGGTAATCTTCCCACTTGGTCGGTTGCTGCATCACATATGCCCTTAGCATATCTTCCACCACCTGGTTCACCCGTTCTATTTGCCCATCAGTCTGAGGGTGATACGCTGTACTGAAATTTAGCTGAGTCCCTAATTCTGAAAACAATGTTTTCCAGAAGACCGATGTAAACTTAACATCATGGTCTGAAATTATCATTTTTGGTAGTCCATGCAACCTAAATATATTCTGCATAAAAATATGGGTGATCTGCACAGCTCTATAAGTAGACTGCACAGGTATAAAATGTGTTGATTTGCTTAATTTGTCCACCACCACCATGATGGAGTCGTTATTTTTCCTTTTCTTGGGAAAACCTGTTATGAAATCCATAGAAATAGTCTCCCACTTCCATTCCGGAATGGGTAGCGGTTGCATTAGTCTCGCAAGGTGCCGCTATTCTGCCTTGATTTATTGACATTCTAAACAATGTTCCAAGTATTCCGCCACATCTCTCTTCATACCCGGCCAGTAATATTATTTTCGGAGGGCAGTGACCATTTTCTGATATCCTGTTAGGGCCCTATAGGGGCCTAACATATCCTGGGTGTCCAGCATAGTGGCTGATATGAAATTCATATAAAATTAGATTCTTGATGCTATTCTGATTGGGCACAAATAGCCTCTTCCTATAGTACAACATTCCAGCATCATCTACCCCATAATCTAGTTGATTTTCCTTACTGGTAGGCTACTGTACTACTTTTTTTATCTGCTGGTATACAACATCTTGCTTTGTCTCTTTTTTAGTCATCTCCTCGAAGGGGCTTTTCCATTCACTATAGGTAATTTCATATAAGCACTGTAATTTTCGACTTAACGCGTCCGCCACCCGATTCTCCTTCCCTTTCAAATGTTTGATTTCAAAGTCAAAACCACTTAGGAAATCCACCCACCGTGCTTGCCTGGCATTTAGAGTGGGCTGGCTAAAATAATTGGTCAGACTGTGGTGGTCTGTCAGCAATAAAAATTTTCTTCCCATAAGGTAATGTCGCCACATCTTCAAAGCGTGTATGACGGCTGCCAATTCTAAGTCATAAGCGGAATATTTCTGCTCATGTTCTTTTAGTTTCCTTGACTCGTAAGCGATTACCTTACCTTCTTGCATCAACACGCCTCCGACGCCTTCCTTGCTTGCATCAGTGCACACCACATAATCCTTATTGGGGTAAGCTATGTTCAGAATGGGTGTGGTGGTGAGCAAATGCTTAAGTTGCTCAAAACTTGTTTGGCATTATGGTGTCCACTTAGAAGCTCTTCCATTTTTCTGTAAGGAAGTAATAGGGTGCACTACTCTTGAGAATCCTTCTACAAATCGTTTATAATAACCGGCTAGTCCCATGAAGGATCGGATGTCTGCCACATCCCTTGGTACAGGCCACTCCATTATGGTCTTTATCTTTTCAGGGTCCACTGCGATCCCTTCTTTTGTGATTATATGCCCCAAATACTGTATTTCCTCCTTAAAGAAGTCGCATTTGCTGAACTTGGCATACAGTTGGTGTTCTCGGAGGGTTTGTAGCACCAACCTAAGGTGCTCCTTATGTTCCTCCATGGTGCGAGAATATATAAGTATATCGTCAATAAATATTAGCACAAATCGATCCAAATATTGATGAAATATGTTGTTCATTAAACACATAAAGGTTGCAGGGGCGTTAGTTAACCCAAAGGGTAGCACCACAAACTCATAATGTCCATACCTTGTTCTAAAAGTAGTCTTAGCTATATCCTCGTCCTTAATCCTGATTTGGTGATAACCCGATCGCAGATCGATCTTGGAAAATACTGTTGCTCCCTTTACTTGATCAAAAAGTTCATCGATCCGGGGTAAAGGATACTTATTTTTGATGGTCAATTTATTCAACTGATAGTAATCTATACACATACGAAGAGTCCCGTCCTTTTTCCTCACAAATAGTACTGGAGCTCCCCAGGGAGACACGCTAGGGCGAATGTAATTTTTGTCCAACAGTTCCTGCATCTTTAACTCTGTCAACTCAGGTGTACTCATTCGGTAAGGTGCTCGGGATACCGGGGCTGCCCTTGGTACCAATTCGATAGTAAAATCTATATCTCTTTTAGGGGGCAATCCGGGAATCTCCTCCGGAAACACATCCGCAAATTCTTGTATCACAGGGATGTTGTTTAATGCGACTATTTTATCTTTCGAGTTAGCATAGCCTACTTGAATGGCATACATCTGACATCCTTTCCTAATACATCTTGCCAACTGAGAGGCAGTTATCGGCCGAATCTGCACAGGTCGCTTAATTCCCTGCATCTCCTGTTGTTTTCCAAGTTCATCCCTGTAATAGATAGTCTTGGTTTTACAGTTGACGAGGGACCAGTGTTTTTCTAGCCAATCCATACCGATTAGAACGTCATATGAACCAAGGGGAAGCACATTTAAATCTGCTAACACTGGCTGTCCCGCTATCTTTAAAGGGCAGTCATTGACTTTTGCAAGCACTCGTCTCTTGGCCCCTGTAGCCAGCTGTACTAGCCAAGGATTCTTGAATTTAACAGGTTGCAGTTTACAGTGCTCTACAACCTTAGGACTAATATAACTTAATGTGGCTCCAGGGTCAATTAAAACAGTTACAGTAAGGTCTGAGATTTTACCTTCGAATTCCACCATAGTCGGCTGGTACTCCGCTTGACGATCTTCCAGGGCAGCATTAATCCTTGGCAGACTACGTCCCACGTCACCGACCGTCGATGCTTCATGGATCTGGGAAATTTGTTCGGTTCCCTTCCGTTGCAGGCAGTTTTTGACGTAATGAGGTCCACCACACCCCCAACACTGCAGATGGCTTTGACTTGAGGGGCCCTTTCTGTAGATTTTTACTGTTTTTCCCTTTTGCCAAGCCCTTACTACCTCCACCTCGATTCCCTTTATTATTTCCAGCCAATTTGTTGTTCCTCTTATCAGTCCATCTTTTACCTGGAACTTCTCCCTTCTGTTTACTTTGTTGGTAACAAATTCTTGCTTTGCGTATTGCTTCATCCATTTTTTTTTAGATTGCCAAATTCAATACTTTCCCTCATATTCGAGGGCAGACTGCTGACAAACCTCTGTACTTTAGCCTTTTCCTCCCTAATATAAGGTACATAACGAAGTAATGATGTAAACCGAGTAATAAATTCATCCATGGTCTGTTGTCCCAAATGCAAGTCATGGAATTCCCTTGCCTTCTCGTCATAGAAACATTCTGTCAGGTACCTTTCTTTGAAATATCTTTGAAATTTATCCCAGGTAATATTCTGTTCACTTACTCCTTTCACGATCTTGACTTCCTCCCACCACAGGGTGGCTTTCCCTTGTAACTGGAAAATGGCTAATCATGCTTTCAGGTTGTGATCGTATTCGTACAGCTGGAAGTATTTGTTCATATTAATTAACCATGCCTCAGCTGCTTCCTCTTGTTCTCTGTCAAAGTGTGGCGGTTTGATCTTGCGGAACTCCCCTTGCAACTCTGTCCGTTGTCTTTTTGATGTCTGTTGTTCGGAAGCATTATCAGATCATTCCTCCTGCTCTTCATCCCTTCCTTCTGACCCTTCTGGTTCTATGTGGTGATTCTGTTCCTCCGACACTCTCTGCTACTCAACACTAGGGTTCAGGGGTTGCTGATTCTGATAGGCTCTTTAAAATTCTTTCTTGTTCCATAGTTAGCCGTGCGTTATCTTCACGTAACCGGGCCATTTCATTTTTTAATTCCTGCACTGTCTCCAAAATAGCCTGATTTGTATTGCGAGCCTCCTCTCTGAGCTGTACCCATAGCTCGGGATTATTCTCAGGGCCAGGTACAGGTCCCTGACCCATCGCATACCTACGTGACGCACTGTCTCCTCTTCTCATACTGTCAGTCTTCTGGCTCCTGCCTTTAACATGAGAAAAGTAAATCAACACACTGACTATTTTTTTTGCATTGCTCAAATAGGGATGAAAATAAATTGCATGTGTTGTTTCCTGTTTCAATTTTCAATTTTTCAATTTTCAATTTTCAATTGTCAATTTTCAATTTTCAATTCCCAGAGGCCTCAGTTTTGTAACTGGGCTCTGATACCAATTGTCATGTACCCCGAGACAATTTTTTTTATATATATAAAGTTTACCCATACCCACATTATATTGATTCGCTACAAGGTGGTTTCCATACTTTATAAGGTTGGTATTCATGCATTTCATTTGATCCTAAGTACGCCTCACATGATGACTAGCATTCAAGGTCTGCAAGTTTCTGGTCTCATCATTTAATTTCATTTGGTTATTTGGATAAGGTCATATCGTTTCCCGCGCAGAGTTCTCTATATCACTTGCCCTCTCGAATATTGTCATGAATCCCACCTGTTAATTTGTGTACTCCCTACAGGTGTTCTCAGATTAACGATGTATAGTCGTTTAAGCTTTGATTATATTGATTTGAGAGTTTGCTGGTTATTAAATGTGCATTGGTTGTCTGTCCCGTCTGGTACGTGGCATGGACAGTGTTAGTGTTAGTCTTTCCAGCCTTCCTCCAATGATCAAATGTGCTCTTACAAAGTGATTTTGAAGTGTCAAGGTCAAATTTTGTCATTTCAGTGAGTCTTCAAGCAAAATTTGGTCACTAGGCATTAGGTCTAGGGTTTGCTTTCACTCTTCTCAAAGTTGTCCAAATGGCGGTCCATGTCATCATTCAGCTGAGTCTATCATCATTCATAGGCTTTTCATTATCATCTCAGTGTCTAATGAGTCATTTTACACCTTGTTCATGCTTCAGTTGCGCCTAGGTAGGGTCATTTCCCTCTCATAGGGTTTTGGAGGTAATTTCTCTTGGGCGGCCAAATCACTGGAAAAACTTGTTTCCTGATGCTCATACACATTCCCCTATCCTTAAAGTACCTTATAAAACGCTTCCCATCCCTTAGATCCACTAAAATCCTCATTTTTGCACAAACCCTAGTTTCTAGCTACAACGTGGCAATTTTCTAGGTTGGGCCTGTGTTTTGCCCTTTTGGACCCCTTTCCCTCACTCAATACCTAAGATTCTACTTTCCCCTGCTTCCTAACATCCCTCCCTACTTCCAAAAATTTCCCCAAGAATTTAGAAGCCCCTTATCCCCTTCATTTCGCTTCATTTCGACAAAGTTCCTTGTTTCACACATCGGGATAAGTTTCACTCAAACAATGTTTCAGAGCAATCAGAGATGAATTTTGCAAAACTGAGAGATTTTTTTTCTCACAACATGCCAAGGAAGAAAAACCTCCTTCACTTTTTACACAGGTGTCATGGTTTGAGAGAAATGTCAAGAATATCGTTGCCTCAGGAGAATCAAAGACACCTCTGACGTGACCTTGGGAAAATAAAGTTTTATCCTAGCTTGGTTGGCCAAATGATATTATTTATGGGTAAAATGATAACTAAACACAAAGATCTTTCCAATGAGCTATCATGAGCTGAATTTGGGGTTGAGTAAGGCATTCAAAAGTTTACTGCAACAACACTCTTCCTTCAGGCAGCCTCATTTGGCACTTTTTGATCAGTCTTGGGAGATTTGATTTTTTACAGGTCAAATCAACTCCAAATTGAAACATTCCAGTTGGGTTGGAATGTAGAATCAAATACCTTTCCAATGAGCTATTGTGCACCTGATTATGACACTGGGAAGGCCTCCAAAAGCCTCCTAAAAGGCGCACGACCCGTCAGAGGCGCGCGACCCGTCAGGCACCTTCTGCCAGTGCAAACATTACACTGGCGCGACCCGTCAGGGGCGCGCGACCCGTTGGGGATTTCTCCACATAACTTTGCTAGTGAGCTGCTAAGGAACCACAAGTTGTTAAATTTGCTCAAGGTAGGCTCTCTACACATCATTTTGGTGGTTGGTTATGAATGTAAGCCCTCATGCTTGTGTTTAAGAATCAAATTGTGCAAGTGGAAGAGGCTTCATATGACTGCAATGTTAATGGTTAAATGTGCTAGGGTTTGTGTGGTTGCAAGGTTTTTTCCCTTTGTAATGATTTCCCTCCTTCCCCTTTCCACTCATATGTGTACTCATATCTAGTTTCCCATACTATTTCCTAGATAAAATGCAAACCCTCCCCTCTCCCTAATCACTAAAAATGCAAACCTTATCCCTCTCCCAAAGCATCAAAAATTCAAACCCTAATCTTGCTGCACCATATGCATGTGTACACAAGAATTTGTTGGCGAATATGTTAAGAGTTTTGTAAATATGTTTCCCTATCTTCCCCTGTTAATGCATGTATTCATATTCCCATATGTTCACTTTCTATACATGTATTCCCATATGCAATGATTTTTTCAAATGATTTCCCAATATTCCTGTTTATAAATATGTATTCCTATATGCAATAATTGTTTGCAATGCTTTCTTTAAATTCCCTGTTATATTCATATATATTCCTAATTCCTTGTAAAAAGGTCCCTCCCCTAACGTTTCCCTCATGTCCTTGTCCCCTTGAAACAGCATGGAATTCAGCACTTTAAAGGCAGAAACAACAGTACATTTTGTCCACTCTACTCCTCAAACATGTCAGAAACCGAAACATATGAGCAGAATGGTGACCAAGCATCAGTGCCCAAGATTGAGTAACAGAG
Organism: Pinus tabuliformis; assembly: GCA_031772625.1. NCBI lineage: Eukaryota > Viridiplantae > Streptophyta > Pinopsida > Pinales > Pinaceae > Pinus > Pinus tabuliformis. The sequence goes on along the minus strand of CM062808.1, from coordinate 353,379,342 downwards.
GAGGCCACATAGGGGTGGTAAGAGTGGTCACCATGTAAGAGAGGAGCCCACCTTTTTGACTTATTTGCAGGCTTGTCCACTTGCAGTCACATGTTTCCGCCACATGTCATGTTATGAGATTTGCGAGAGGCAATGCTCATCCAAGTGAATGCAAACTTAGAGAGGCTGTTGGCTAAGGCCAACCAAGAGAAAAAGCTGCTGAGGAATATGAAAAATCATTGTTGGGCAAGGATGCATGTATGCAAAGCCAAAATGAAAGTTTTTCAAAGGAGGTTGACTGAGGCCCAAAAACAGAGAAAGAAGCCAAATCCCCTCTATATGTTGGCTGAGGCTTCACTCAAGGATCATGAAACTCATTAGCCTAGCCACAACTCAAATCCCAAAAAATTTCTGAAAGTTTTTGGTAATTTTGGCAATTTTTGGAAATTTACAGGTTTTGGCTCCTCAACGGGTCTCACCCCCGGTGAGACCCTTTGTCATGGCAGCTCCTTTTTGCAAAAACTCAGCATTTCTAGATTTGTCATGCAAAGTTATATATGCCTATGGATGGACTTGAGTTTTTATGGAGTTTTGGGCCTCCAAAAGGTCAAAATACATGCAAAATTTGACTTTCTGCCCCTTTTTTGAGTTGCAGAAACCAGTCTTGGGAGAATTACGTTTTGATAGGGCAAATGACCTCCAAATCCAAAATTTCTAGTTGGGTTGGAAATTAGACTCATGAACCTTTCCAACGAGCTATCCTGCACCCAATACTGACACCTGCAAGTGCCTCAAACAGAGCTCCAAAGGTGCGCGACCCGTGAGGCAAGTGTGCGCGACCCGTCAGGCAAACTTTGCCAGATTTCACTGTAACAGCTCGGAAAAGCACAGTTTGACTTGGTTTGACTTGTTGAGGTTAATGATAGTCCTCTTTGATGTAATTGTGACACCTTTTAGACACTTTTACCCTTTTGTAACTCTTCTAGAAGATTTATTCATGTAAAGGGTAAAAATTGAATGTATGAACTGGTTTCCAAGTTTATAGAGGCAAGTTGTTTTGACTCCCTATTTTGTAGTGCTTAGTTTAGAGGTGGTTGAAACAGCTCCTAGGATAGTGAGTGTGACCCATGGAGGTAGGGAAAGAGGTTAGATCATCTATATTATGTACTTTCTTGCTCATTTTCATGGTTGGACTCTTGAGGGAGAAGCTATCATTGTATTATTTCACTGTACCTCTGCAGTTTTTGGCTAAGGAAGACCAGGGTTTTGTAGTCCTCTTGGGATTCTTGTGGACTCATGTGTTGATGGTGTGTTTCTCAATGTTCTTGTAAGTGTGTTTATGTGGTCATCTCCTTTCTTTCCTTCTGCATATTAAACAAATGAAGTGTTAAAGTAAGAATTCATGCTTGCCATGCTCTGCTTTTAAATTTGTTTAATTTCTATGTTTTCTACTGTTTAAGGAGAATTCAAAGTATTATTTGCTCTCCTTAGCTCCTCACCGGTCTTTTCCATCCACTCACCTCAATCAAAGGCATCAATACGGTCTCCTACCTCGCCCCAAAGAACCCCCTGCAGAAACTGTGTCAAATCCCCGCACCCAAAATTGCAATTCCTCAATTTGCCGCCAAAAACCCAAAAAACCCCAAATCAACCTCTTTAATCAGTATACTAGCCTAATATCAGTGTTACCTTGTTGGTCATCTCATCCCATTGAAGATCTGCCGAGATTGACCGGAGAGAGCCTTCTCCTGTCCCATAGGGCTAGCTACGAGGCTAAATGGTTTGATGTAGCCTTGAGGTTTACCTTTCTCAGCCTGAGGTGAAATTTCAAGCGCTAACAGATAGGTTGCAGCTGCCTTTTGGGGATCACCCATGCATCAACGGCTACGCGACTCGAACGTTGATCCAACGGCTGTGACAAAGACCTACCGACTTACTCTACCTTTGGCGCCAACAGATAGCCTCATTCTTGCATGGAAAGATCTGGAGAGTCGCTCTGTCTCCTGTCTTGGATGCGGGCTTAGGTAGACTCGGTTCCATGGTTTGATTGCTGAGAAGAGGGTGCATGAGGTTCTAAAGCTACCCTATGCTACCAAGTTTCACCATTGAGTATTGCATGTGAATTCATCCTACACTACCTATTTTCCACTTCTGCATTGCTTTTGTTTAGTCTATAAGTTATCCATGTTTCATGCTCGGATTTCCATAGTTTTTAACCATATGGACCTTTGTTCGTAGGTCCTTGTGGCCATAACCTGATTGCGGTGGCACTGGATGGTGAGTCACTCTCAAGCTGTTATGCCTTCTGGGTATTCACCGGTATGAAAAAGGAATGTTTTACTTGTTAATAGTTGCTTTTTTTCTTTGATAGAAGTCTGGCTAAAGTCGGCGGACCCTTCCGTCAGAGTTCGATTTCCATGGCTCACATGGCTCACTATTTGGTGACCCAGTTTGGGTCTCGGTGGCTATTCCTGTTAAGGCTATTTTTTTATATAGTAGAACTTTTAAGGGGAAAGAGTCTTTTCAATTCCTCATTCTGTTCTATTGAGTAATTCAGCCATCTGCTAATTCTAGTAGGACCTCCTTAAGAATTTCTGGGTGACCTCGTGATATATTTCATATCTTGGCTTCATTATAGAATTAAACAGGAATTACTGTCTACTTTATTTGTTCTTCCACTTCGGCTATGCATGGCAGTCTTTTTTGGATGGAACTCGATTATATCACGATGCTTTTCTTTCAATGGTTTTATACTCTGGTTTGCGTACCTAGCTGTTGATGCTGTTACAGTTTTTAATGGAATTGGTTAACTCTGTTCCCAGTAATGTTATGGTTTTGCTATCAACTGAAAGTTCTGCCTGATGTTTAGCAATGTAATTTATCGGGTTCTTCATTTAATTCATAATTTACTAGTATGAATGTCGTTTAACTGTTTAAAGGGAAGTTGTCTCCAAGTCGAGACTCGGGTTTCATCTCAGTACTTGAGAGTGGAACGTCGTCCCCTAGCAGCTATCATTTCCTTTCCTCAGGTTGTCTCTGTTTGACTGCTTGTCACGCTTGTGACCCTTATCCTGAGACCCCAGCTACCATCTTTAACTAGACTTTTCATGTAAGGTACTGGAGGAAATGTCTCACTAGACTAACCCTCGTCGGTTCCTAATAATGAAGGTTTTCCTCTCTGAACGGTAATTTCTACTCCAGGTCTGAGTTATTCTTTAAAGAAAAATCAATGGATGCTGGTAACTCCACAGCTGTTTCATGGCATTGGATTTGGTATTATTTTCTTGCTTCTCAGTCCTCTAAATTTTGTACAGAATCTTGATTATTTCCAAGCGTGTAATTCATAAGTGCCAGAGATGTCATAGTTTTATTTGTCAGATAAAACCCTCGTTATATAGCCGCCTATAATTGTGACAGTCTAATTCCAACAGACCACTATAATTTTTCTGCATTACCAAGATAGTGGTCACCCTCTTAGAGGGCTTCAGGTGCTTTCCACTGTTGTTCTTTTCTTGTTTTTTTTTTTAAATATATTGACTGTAAGACAAGTTATGTTTCATTGGCTTCTTTCCCTCCCATATGACACAAACAATGAACGCTCGTAAACTCTTCGGATTCCTACGGTGAAGATAATTTAATACAGTGATTATAATGTAATTAACTTAACACAGTACTTTACAGTGAAGTAATTTAATATAATACTTTTATGCTACCGAAATTACTTGCAGAATAGTTAAGAGTGTTCTTCACTTACCTGTACCGCTGCAACTTACAACTACTCTAGAAGTTGGGCCTTCTCTGTCTCTCCCGCTTCCGATTGCCACCCAACCTTGAGATTCGTCTTTCGAGACCAGAATCTCCCCCTAGCTCTTTCCGGACCATAGCCCTTAGCAAGTTGCTGGCACTTTCGCACTTGGCTATCTGGTCATCATGAGACTTAGCCTCCTTTTTTCCTTTCTCTCTCTCTCTTGCCTATCCCTACAACGAAGTGCTTCCTAACTCCTTTTCCTTCAGAAAAACTTTTCAGTTAGAAAACAGTTAGGATTTCATGGGAACACAACAACCGTCTGAGAGATTGCTAGCTTTTAAATAAACACATTTTGTTTTTAAATAGAAAATATTATTAAATTCAATCAAATAATAATAATCAATTCAATTTACCTTTTTACCACAACAAAGTCAAATATTTACATTTATCCTGGGACATCACAGATGGACCAATAGGTCTTCACTTCCCTTCACATCTACCTTCCTTCTCTATGTCCACTTAGGTTTTTCTATACTATCCCATTTATTTTAGACATTGATGTTGGTTGTTCTGCTGTGAAGTAAAACAACAACATCCTTAAGACCCTTCAAAGTAGCCACATAAAAGGCAGTCTCACAATCGGAATCCACATAGTTAACATCCATTATTCAATCAAGCATAACCTCTATGGCCACAACATCCCAACCCAACCATTGGCCAAGTAAAGAAGTTGCATGCTCTCGTCGATCATCATTACCACCATGTATATTAATATTAAAATTATTTAAAAGATATATCTTGAATTTGTTTTATAAAAAATTAAATTATATATTAAATTTTATAAATTATCATTCTAAAATATAAAAAATATATAAATTTAATAAATACGCATAAAAATATATATAATGAAATAATTCAATATAGAGTGGAATAATTTAATTTATAATAATTTTATTCAATTTTATTAAATATTAATAAAATGAAATATTTTGATATCAAAAACTTTATTAACATTTTGAAAAATAAATTAAAACCTTTATTTTTAAAATTAAAATATTCAAGATTTAATTGATATTAATTTCTTATTTATGTAAAAAAAAAATTTTTATATCGAGTCATTAATTAAAGTTTATGAATATAATATATATTATATAAAAAAAATCGCTTAAACATTATGATAACATCTTTGCAATTTGATTGAAAAAATGTGATTCCCCTATGTCCCCAAGACAGTTGGAATATTCTTTAATATAAAATCTTAAATTCTCTTGAATCAAAAGCATAATGCTTGAGGGAGTTACTAGTTACAACTATGTTTCAAGGAAATATGAAAACAAATTATTTCTTCGACAATTCTATTCGAATCCTATTCTTTGTACCTTGTTCGTTGTGTGAAGTTTGATTTTACTGTGTGTGTTTTTTTTTGAATTTTAGTATTTTAATTTACCCAATAGTTTATATTATATTGAGGAAAGTAAATAAATAAGTTTTTTTAACGATGATATGATATGAATAATAGCTTGAGTTATTTTTAAAATAATGTAATTAAACTAAAAATTTTTATTTGTATTAGAAGTGTATCCTATATTTTATATTGTTCGGTGCTGAAAACAATTACATGAAGGTGTGTTCAGGAAGTGTTCTAAATCCTGAGTGTAATTAAGTAGTTGGTGTTATTACTGTGAAAAACAATTAGAACAGTAGTCAGAATTTTGGAGTGGAATTTTGTATGCTACTGAGAACACTGTACTGCTACTGAATATTTGCTGTCCTGTAAGAGATATTTCAGTATTTAGACCTAAAGTATTTTAATATTATAGGAAGAAATATTTGTAACATTTTTGCATAGAATATTTCAACACTATTGCATGAATGCTTCAACATTTTTATGAAGAATATTGTAGCAATATTGTGGTGAATAGTTCAGTACTATAACAACTAATTATTTACGAATATTGTAATGAATAACTCAATATTATTATACAAAAAATGCGACAACAACAAAAAGTAATTAAGATGAACAACGAATGATTCATAGTCTTAAAATTCTTCATTTATTCGAATGAAGGCATCCTGAGCATATATTCTGGGTTGCAGGCATCTCTTACTGTTTGGATATATATATATATATATATATAGATATATATATCTTCTCAGTGACAAATGGGAAGCTGGAGCTCATGAAATATATCCTCGGCATATAATCTAGGTTGCGGGGATCTCTTATATATCCTCGGCATATAATCTAGGTTGCGGGGATCTCTTATTTCTGATCGTCTCTGTCTCAATGACAAATGGGAGGTTTGAGCTCCTTCATTGCAACTTTTCTCTTTTGCTTTATATCGGTGCTGTTTTGTTTTGTCTTGTGCTATCGAGGCAATGGTGCAGTGATTCGACACTACATTCATATAGGTATTGTATCATACAAAAAAAACGAAGTGTACCTTTTCCCGCCTGTGTAAAACAATGCTATTTAAGTACGTGGATATTCCAAAGCATATGAGCCAACCTAAAAATTTCGGTATTCAGTTAAATTTAAACCACCCTAAAAATTTCGGTATTCAGTTAAATTTATTGAAAATTGGTAGAACTTTTTTGTGATTTCTGATTTCTAATACTCCAATTTTAAATAATCTATTTTTTTTAATACATTTATATATTACAAAATGTATTTTTTTTAAAGTTAGAATGTCCAAATTCTAACAAAAATAATATATAATAACAACAGTAATACGTAGGGTTGTTATGCAAGTTGTTGTTTAAAATTTTTTGATAATTAATTTAGATTAATTTAAATATTTATAAAATTTAAAACTTTTTAAACTATATATATATAAATTATTCTATATAGTAATCATAAACCTCAATTTAAAATAGCCTTACATATAATATGATATTTATATTTCATAAAATTAAATTGTTATTATGTAAAAAATTATATTAAAAATGTATAAATTTTGAAATGTTACATCAATATTTTTATATAAAAAACATAAAGAATAAATAAACTAAGCATTGCCTAAATAAATAAATTATATTTAAAAATAAGTGTAAATAGTTTATGCAAATAAATTAATTTAAATGAATAACCTAACTAAAAAAATGTGGTTATTTATTTTATATGAAATTCATTATCTAATTATTAATTAAAAAATTATAACCTGTCAAGCTAAAAATACTATAATATAATATGAATGACTATATTTATTGTTTTGCTCATGTTTATTAGTAAAATAAATATTAAAAAAGTGAGATATAAAAATAAATTATTAAACATAAATATTTAGATATAGGTGTACTCCTTATTAAATGTTATGATACTTGGTTTGGTACTTTATACAATGACAATTCATTTTCATAAATATTTATATTTGATAGGTGTACTCTTTATTTAATGTTATGACACTTGGTTGCATATAATATTTTTTGAAATTCGAATTTAAAAAATATTTTTTGATTTTCAAAATATTTAGTTTAATATTTATTTTTTTTCAAAACTTTAATGAACTTTATAAAATCTATTTAGAAATTTCAAAACTAATTGAAAGTTAAGCCTTTTTTACTAAAATAGAAAACAACATATCTTTTTTGAATATAAAAATAATATTTCTTTAAAATTTAGAATGGCCAAATTCTAACAAAAACAATATATAATAAATTTAATAAAGCTTCACATTCTCTAAAATTAAATTGAAAAAAAATAGAATTAAATAATTATCTTTTTTTTGCTGAAGCAAGGGTCGTGCCTTCTAATTCAGTAATAAGGACAAAAAATTACATAAAATACAAGAGCCCACAAGAAATTGTGGGCTAAGGGCATCAAGCTGAGGGCCGAAACCTCAGAACTTACAAAAGACAGAAAAAGTTAAAACCGTTCAATAATCCCACCAAAATCCATCAGATGCGAATCAAATCGGGTCCACCTAGGGAAATAAACTAGTCAATGTGAATCAAATTGGGTCTATAAAACTATTGAATGTGCTCAAGCCATCGAATCCCACCATGAAACGAAGCAAGTACAGGAAATGACCCTCGTCTAGACTTGCATCTTGAATCTTACCCGTCCAGTCTCCTCTCCCGATCCAACGACAGAGAAAGATATCGCGGTACCTAGCAGCGCAGCGCTTAACCCCCAGGACCCACCAACATGCACGATCATTCCTGACCGTAGATCCACCTTGTTTAATCTGATGGTCAAGGCTCATATCGCATGGGTCTAGTGTACCAAACATTAGCGCACAATGAGGGCGATATTCAGTCCCTCCTCCTGGCCACGTGTAACTTGATGAATGGAATCGCTCCCAAATCGTTAAAACCGCCACCCACTTAAAGTGCTTGCAATATACCATATACCGCCCTGAGAGGGTAAAGTTTCCATTGAAAGAGAACCCGGGGTATTACAAATGTAGAAAAAGCCCGAATTCTGGCCCCTTGCACTGATCCTACTATGCCATCCATCCAGCGAACCCTCCTCTGACGTGTGTCTTCCAAGCAATTTTCCTCTGGAGCATTTGTATCTATATTTATTTGGTATGCGGAGGCCGACCATGCTCTGCCAACCGCAAGTACCAGACTGTGAAAAAGGCCATGAAACAAAATGAAACCTAGTCATCTGGACCCTGCCTCCATGGCTTTGTTTTGAAACACCATCCGATCTTCATCAGCTTGATCATGACAATTTGCCTTTAATATATCTTGCCACTCCATTGCAACTATGCCATCCATCCAGCGAACCCTCCTCTGACGTGTGTCTTCCAAGCAATTTTCCTCTGGAGCATTTGTATCTATATTTATTTGGTATGCGGAGGCCGACCATGCTCTGCCAACCGCAAGTACCAGACTGTGAAAAAGGCCATGAAACAAAATGAAACCTAGTCATCTGGACCCTGCCTCCATGGCTTTGTTTTGAAACACCATCCGATCTTCATCAGCTTGATCATGACAATTTGCCTTTAATATATCTTGAGGCATCTCTTGCCACTCCATTGCGACCTTGCACTTAGTACAGATTAAAACTGACTGTGCGAAGGCACTCGAGGTGAAGTTGAATCCGTTGAAAAACCTGAATTAGCCTCCAATGTTTAGAAACTTTTTCCAGCGAAGTGCCATAGCTGATTCCTTTGACCGAGTTAATAATTAACTCAAAATTCGCTTCAACAATCACATTTTGGTGGTTATCCTGCTTCAAGAGATTAAGACAATTTTCCATAGCCATTAGCTTCACCATATTGTTAGTGGCTCTTCCTAAATGGCAATGAAAGATGCAAAGAATGCTTTCATTTTCATCCCTTAACACCCCTCCAAAGCCAGTCGTTCCAGGGTTACCTTTTGATGTCCCATCAATATTGAATTTCAAAAAACCCTGAGGGGGAGGGTGCCAGAAATCCCGTTTAGTATCCAACTTCATTACCTTCCTATACAGGTCCTGAGGAATGAGCCCCTGCATACCTAGCTAACAAATAATCCTCAATTCTGCATTTGGAGGAGGGTTCTTAGGGGGGTTCCACACAATGGTGCCAACCGTTTCCTTAATCTAGTTTAAGATCAGCTCCAAAAGCTGTTGGGAGGGACTTTTTTCATTCTTGAAGATTCTTTTGTTCCTTTCTTTCCAGACATTCCATATAATGAAGCCTGGTGTAAGAGCCCATGCCGTGCCCAGAAATTCATAATCTGAATAGTTACATCTCCACTTGGATAGGGTATTGATAATACACCCTTGGTCCCTGTCAGTTTGCTAGAATATAGAAGCAAAAGTATCCCACAACCAGGAGGTGAAACTGCAATTATTAAGAAGATGCTCCATTGTTTCCTCTTGGGTGTCACAGAGCTGCATCTGGAAGGCCCCAGAACACCCCTCTTCCTAATGTTATCCCAAGTCAAAATTTTCTTATGATGAACCAGGCACATGAAAAGTTTGATATTCATCCAGCCTTGATGCCTCCAAAGGTTCAACCAAATCCTATCCAAAACATGGGGGTCCCACTCAAGGAGTAGGCATTTTTCCTCCTTGATATTAAAGTAACCCTCATTATTATTGCCCCATCTAAGTTGGTCAAGCCCTCCTGTCACTAATATCTTCCTTTGATGCACCAACTTCCTAAGATCAATTTCCTTTTCTTTCAGAGGGATATCATCCATGTAATCAATGCTCCTCTAGGTTCTCCATTTACCTGCACTATTGGTTTGATCCCAAAAATCTTTTACCTTAATTATTCCTTTATTTTCTATCTCATTCTTGAGATCCAAAAAGTCCTTTGTTAACATTATAGGTTCTTGCTGCCATTTATCCTCCCAAAATAAAGCTAAATTTCCTTCTCTGATTTCCGAGAGGCTATTTTTTTGTACTAATCCTTTGTTCTCCTAGGCCTTGTTCCAAATGTTTGATCCCTTTATACTTCTAGACATTCTTATGTGATCACTATTTTTCCACGAGTTAGCATATTTTTCTTTCCAGATACTAGCCCACTATGCCTTTGGATCTTTGTCCCAGCGCCACCATAATTTTACCCCTAAAACCTTGCTAAGAATCTCCAGATCATCCAATCCAAGTCCTCCATGGTTTTTAGGTTTGCAGATTTTATCCCAGGCAACCAAGGCCCATTTCTTTCTTTCCTCCCCCTTACCCTAGATAAAGTCTCTTTGTATGGATCTGAAATGTTGTAAGACTCCTTTTGGTGCTAGGATTGCTGATAGCATGAAAACTGGGATTGATTGGAGAACATCCTTTGTGAGGACCAACCTACTAGCCAAGTTTAAAGATCTAATAATCCATTTCTTGATTTCGTCCTGCATCTTATTATCACTAGCTCCCAAATGCTCTTGTGCAAAGGTTTAGTAGTTAGAGGGACTCCCAGATATTTTGAAGGGAGGATATCCCTTTGAAAGCCTAGAATTCTGGAGATATTCCTCTGAATGGTAATATTAGTATTAAAGAAAAAAATCTTAGATTTTGAGAGATTAACTTCCATACCTGAAGCCATGGAAAAGTCACACAGGATTTTTTTATACGCAAGAGCTTATTTAATCATGGGGATTCCCTGCAACATGGTATCATCAACAAATTGTTGATGAGTCAAGGCCTGTCCATTATCAGAAAGTTGGACACCTTTAATCTTACCCACTTCTTTTGCATGCTTGATAGACCTGCCCAGTCCTTCCATCATGAGGATGAAGAGAAAGGTTGAGAGTCGGTCTCTGTGCCTGAGGCCTCTTGAGGGAATAAATGTCTTCGAGGAAGAGCCATTAACCAAAATTGAAAAGCTGGAAGAAGTAACCAGGGGCATGACCCATATAACCCAATTGTGATCAAACCCAAAAGCAATAAGAACTTTCCTGATATAGGTCCAATTAAGCTTATCATAAGCTTTGGCTATGTCCAATTGAATGATCATTCCAACCTTCCTATTTCTGGTCAGAGAGTGCACCACCTCATGTGCTTGAATGATGTTATTGAGAATTTTCCTACCTTCCACATATCCATATTGTTCCACAGAAACTAGAGGAGGAAGAAGAGGTTTAAGTATATTGGCCACAACCTTGGATATTATCTTGTAAACCACATTGCATAAAGCTATGGGTCTAAACCTATCAGGTGTTTGAGCCAAGTCTTGTTTAGGGATCAGGGAGATAAAGGAGGTATTGAGCACCTTCAAGATAGTTCTATTCCTCCTGGAATCTTCTACTACATTTAGAATATCCTGTTTGACTATACTCCAACAAGCTTTGAAGAAATCCACATTGAAACCATCAAGGCCTGGTGCCTTACCATTCTACATTTCTTTAAGGACCTCACTAACCTCTTCTTCAGTCACTAGCTTATTGAGGTTGAAATTGTCTTCTCTAGACACCAGCCTAGGTATATGTCTTGTTAAGTCCCTGATGGAGTGTTCTCTATCTGAAATGGTTTCCTTTGCTATATCTCGAAAGTATTGAACCAGCACAAATTCTATTTCATCATGAGAATTGAGAAGATTAACTCCCTCGTCCTTGATCGAAGAAATCTTGTTATGAGCTCTATGCACAATAATGGATCTATGGAAAAATCTAGTGTTTCGCTCTCCTTTTAACCATTGAACTCTAGATTTTTGTCTCCAAAATATTTCCTCTTATTTACATAAGTTCTCCTACTCTTGATGATATTTGGTAACCTGATCACTTTTGTCTTTATCAAGGCCATCCATGATGAGGGCTTGGTTGATATCCTGCATTTTACCTTCAACAAATTTTTTTGCTTCAAAAATATTGCCATATTCGTTCCTATTCCAATCTTTGAGCCTGAGCTTTATATGTTTTAGTCTTTTTTGATGAAGGAACATTCTTGTGCGCTGAATATTCGAACCTTATGACCATCAACTGGAAATGTTTCTAATGAAATCTGGCTAGGAGAGCTAGATATTCTCAAATCTAAAAGTTCAATTCCTGGGGGTACCAATGCCCTGAACCTCTAGTTGAACCGGTGAATGATATGAACCTCAAAAGGGGAGAACTCTTGCTATCATTTCCTTGTCAATGAGCATAAGGTCCTTTAAGATTATGAATCTGTCTAATTTTGAGGCCACTTGAGACTCTCCTCCTCTTTTATTGTTCCAAGTAAAGAGACCATTACTTGTTACAATGTCCACTAGCTTCATATTATCTATAAAAGTTTGAAATGCTAAAGAGTCTTTACTTGGAATTTTGGTTCCCCCTTTTTTCTCCGAAAGTGATTTTATCATGTTGAAATTTCCCCCCAAGATCCATGGTATTCCTGCATGTTTTTCTCTGAGATCCTCTAGAGAAATTAGAAACCTGAGTTTATCATCCATACTTTGAGGGCCATACACATTCAATACCAAGTAGGTATCCTTATTTCCCACAGGTTGGATGACCACTGATAAATAATCCCTAGATGCCTCAGCATCTATTATGCCAATCTTTTTGGGGGTTCCAAAGAGTGAGTATGCCTCCTACTGTGTTCTCTGCTTTGACTTCCAAAAACTCAAATCGATTGAGCCATTTACTATGAATTTATTTTATTTATTGAATGGAACATTTAGTTTCCTAGATGAAGATAACGTCTAGAGCTGTTTGTTTCATTCTATTACTATGTAATCATTGTTTTCTTTTACTACCTAGACCCTTGATATTCCAAGAAGTGAACTTTATTATTAAAGATTTGTAAAGGAGTAGCTCGTTACATCATTCATCTTACCTGAATCTATCATTATCTTTCGACATTCCATCAATAGCTCATTCTGCGTTTTCTTGCCTCTTTTCTTTCCTGGGTTTCTGGGTCCTAATCCTGGTGTACTTTTCATAGTTTTCAGACATTCACTGCCCTGCCTTTCATTGTTTCTTTGCCTCTCTAGCCCTTTGGTATGAGTTTTCCATATAAACAACTACTGAACTCTATTTCACTTCTCTGGAGGTAAAAAATCTACCCCTTCCCTGGTTCCTTGATTCAAGAATCCTTCCAGATCTAGGTTCTCTTTCTCAAGAATCTCCTGTAGTTCATGGTCCTCCATTTCCATCTCACTTTGGGTCATTTCATGGTCCATCTCCAGTTCTGCATCACTCATCATTGTTTCTTTCTGTTTATTATTATCTTGTATTTGTTCACTATCTTCTTCTTTCCCCTCTTCCACTGGACTTCCTTCCTTAGCCTGTTCTACTTTTGTTATCCCTTCTTCCTCTTCGAGTACTTGGAACCTGTTCTGACTGGCTTGTTGCCCTTCTGATTGTTGTAGCTTTGGCCCCCTTTTGCTTCCTTTTCCTTTATGTGCCACTTTGCGAAAACTTTCAGCATCTTTCATTGTGTTGGCTTTACTCTTGTTCTCTATTTTACTGAGAGGGAAATCTTTGAATAGGTGCCCATGCTCATGGCATTTGCAACATCTAAATGGAATATGTTCATAATCTACTATTTGCACCCATTCTTCACCAAACACTTCCATGATCACCCCATCCGGTAGAGATTCAGAGAGATCCATCTCCACACATATCCTAGCAAAGAAAGTATAATTTCCCCTTCTAGTCGCCTCAAAAGCTTTGAAAAAGCATCCTAACTTATTTCCTATGGCGGATAAGGATTCAGTTTTCCAGTAATCAAGAGGTAGAGAGTAGAGTCTTACCCAAACTGGGACCGAAGTAAAAGTCTCACACTCCGAAACAAAATTCATAATCCATGGTCGCATATAGAGGCCTGCTTCTGCATAAAAGTAGGGCCCGCATTCAATCAGTCTGTCCTTATCTTCAATATTTACAAATACCACAGTGAAGAATTCCTTTGACCCAAGATGTAGGTCAATGCTTCCTTTTGGCTTCCAATGGTATTTAATCCATGTTTGTAAAGCTTTTTCAGTGGGCCATAAACCCATGAATTTAAAAATGATTGCATATATCTGCCTCTGGTACCTGTGTGCCTGCAGAGCAAGATCATTCAAAACTACTCTAGGTGTGACCACAGCTTTGGGTTTACATGGTCCCTTTTGTGCTTTGTCTTTTGTTCCCTGTTCCTTGTCTTCTTCCTCATTTTCCTTAGTGTTATTATTCTCCCTTGATTTAGTACCATCTTGCTCCTCTTCACTGTTCCTTTTCCTTCCTTCTGAAGGACCTCTATCATTTTCTATTGGTTTTTTACCCTTGCTGGCCACAGCGTGCTTGTAGGAGGGAGTGGAGCTCCCTCCTTTGCGACCTTCCATGGAGAACAACTTATGCAACAACCTGTAACCCTAGCTATTCGCCTTGCGCAATCCGCCTTTTCCCCTTATTCCTCCACATTCCTATATCGAGTGAAACTCAAGAATTAAATAAATATCAGTTATTTATAATAATTATTATTAAAAAAATTAATACTAATCAAACCTTTCCATGGGTAAAATTTGTTTTGAGTCCAAAAATTGAATAAGCTACTAAAATAATTTATATATTTTTCAACCAGAAAAAATATAGGACATTTCTATTAACAAAAAGCCAGTACATATAATCTCATCAGAAGTATAATAATTGCCCACATTAATGGGACAGTTCAGAAACTAAAAGCTATTTTAAAGAAAGTTTCCATTCATTTTCTAGAATAATTTATGAAAATATAAACCTCTTTTTAATTGAAAAAAAATAAAAATAAAAATTTTACATCTCAATAAATTTGATTTTGAAATTGACAAAAATCTACCTCATAAACAAATTTTATACCAAAATTAAATTCATACATATTTATTAATTAAATTTTTATATCAAATTATCGAATATAATGATTAAAAATATGGCTATTTTTTAACTTACATTATAAAAAAAATTTAACTTATATTATAGTGGGCATTAATGCAAGTCAATGTTTCTATGGAAAAACAAAATAAATAAAATTAAGAAATAAAACTCATGAAATATGTTCTAAATAGAGAACGAGAAGTGCTTGAAAAAAACATGCCCACTGAAACTTTGATGTCCTACTTACTCTCGTGCACAATAGACATTTATAACGTTATATTGATCTCCTACTTACTCTAGTGCACAATAGATATTTATTACATAATGTTACAGTGGTCTGCATCAACCTACCTTATCATTATCCCTAAAGATATACTAAAGATATACTACATAACTTGTCTTTTATTTATTTCTAACATAGTAGCAACAACTAGTTTTGATTCACAATCTAACAAGTTAGTGATTCTCATGGTTTAAAAAAGAACACACGTAGATATATTATAACTAGTCAGCCTTCACTGATTTTATTTTTCTCTCAGAAGTTGATATTGGGTCTTAACATGTTTTGACCATGAATAATTAGAAGAATGTTTGGGAATTCTACTTCTTAAAATCTAGAAAATTAGGTCTCATACATTCAGATTTATGTGGACCTATGCCTGTTGCAATTGAAAATGCTAATAAATATATATTTTGATTCATTGATGATTATTCAATGATGTGTTGGGTTTATCGCTTAAGAGAAAAATCACAAGTTTTCGACGTGTCTAAAAAAATTCATCTTTCGATTACAAATGGAACTTAAATTAATATAGGCACTCTAAGAAATAATATTGTTGGAGAGTATACTTCAAATGATTTTGAAAGTTATTTGCAAGAGAATGGCATCAATAACCAAACAACACTTCCTTATAATCCACAACAAAATGGTGTTGCATAACGAATGAACATAACATTTCTTAAAATTATTCGATCAATGATGTTATTTAATAATGTAAATTTGATGTTTTGGGGAGAAGTGATGTGTGGAACTTATATTAGAAATAATTGTCCTTCTTTTGTTATCAACAATAAAACTTCATATGAAATGTGGTATAATCATATTCATACTATTAAAAATTTCATATTTTTTGGTTCTCAATCCTATGCTTTAATTCATAGGCAACAAAGAAACAAGTTGATGCAGGAGCATTTGGTTAATATGACGAAGACGGGAAGAAGGTTGATATGGATTCTGACAAGGATAGAGAACATAACTCACTGGACAGACAACATGTCTGTCTTTATTTTTATTTATTGTTTTTGTTATTTTACTTTTCTGTTAAAAATGCCAAGAATAATGTAATGAACTCTAATTAGGAACAGTAGTAATTAGTCAGAGTCATTTGTTTCCGAACAGTTATATTACTGTTGTAAATACAAGCAAAGGAAAACATGCCAGTTAAGAACAAGTTCCAAATACGAAATAACTATTGTAACTGACAACAAACCAACTAACAGCAGTTATCCAACTGTTCGAGGACAGTGATACAAAAGGAGGAAAAATAAGCCCAATAGGGGTTGGCCAGTGAAGAAGATAAGTAACAGAAATAAATATACTCATTCTTTTAGTGCACATACAATTCCACGAATGTCCTCAAATACTGTGAAAAGAAATTCAATGCTGTGTATTCCTTTGTTTTCTTTTATGGTACAAAAACATTGTTAACAAGTTCACTACAGACTCTGAACCAGAACAGAAGCCCAATAATCAAACAAAGAGCCACAACGACTAGCACAGATCGCGCGAACATAATGCTCAGTTGTATATACATTTAACAGGTATGCAAACAAAACCATACGAGTGGTCCCAAAATTATTTTCATATAAAATTCACAGGATAGAACATAGTCATTAAAAGTCTGTATCAGTATTTACATTCTCTGTTCAAAATAACTACAAAACAAATCGAGTTCACAGACATGGGAACTGACACAGTTGCAAACAAAAGCCCTCAATAAAGAGTTCGAGCCCATCCCCTGAGGTTACCACAGAACCTCACACCTAAGAAACCAACAGTAGATAGCAGCACAGAGCCAACGAAAACCAAGCAGACCATACAAGAACCCAAACAAGCACAGTTAAAACGACAAGGTGAAGCTACCCGTATACTGTTCAGGGTGGCCGGGAGTCCAAGTGTTCGGACCAACGAACAGCTCCACCTGCATAAGGGCAAATGAAGAAAGGGTCAGTCACCAACCACAGCAAACAAAAACCAGAACGGAGAATCGAGAAGAAACTGTTGAGGAAGTTTAACAAGGTCCATTACTTGATAAGAGAGCCGCAGCTATAAATTTCATAACCAGACAATCCCCTACTCACAGAGGAGCTGAGCCATTAGTCTCAAAAAAAATAGCAGAAATAAACTCTAGCAAGGAGCGAAAGCTTACCGGTTGAGTTGGCAAAGGGACGGGCAGAGCATGCCTCATGACCAGTCGAAGTTGGAAGCCGACGAACCCACGTCGACATTAACCTTATATCTCTCGCATAGATATAAACCCTTGTGAGATACGTGTAGACAGTCACCAGAATACACAGAGGCGAACATCAAAGCCGGATATAAACTACAACGACAACGAAAATACATGCAAACGGAACCATAGTTAAAATCTTACCAGTGCTTCGCCAAACAATCAATAGCATACAGGCCAAGACTTGGAAAAGTAGAGACCACGACCGCAATCAAACGCACACCACACCGTCGACCGAGCAGGAAGAGTCCATACATTTCATCATAGAAAACACAGGAGTTACAAAGAATCGCCAGGAGCTCGCAGAGCTAAAGACCAGTGCAACAATGACCACCCAAGGAGCGCGAATGGAGTAAAACCCAAACCGAGGCGGGTTTCCAAGATCCCGAGGAGGGACAGATGTCCACCCAGCAAACCATCAAGGTACCCATGCCGTAACCCAAGGAGATTGAAAATCAAACAACATTTATTACCAAATCAATCACATTACTGTCCAGATCGTAAGTGCGCTACAGATCAGCTTTGGAACGGCGGGACCACGTGGGTTGGCCCCATCACAACTTGAGTGCAAGAAGAAAAAATGTATATTTTTGGATATTCCATGAATCCTAAGGTATACAGGTTATAAAATGAAGAAAATAAGAATTTTTATTTTATCAATAGTTGTAGTTTTTCTTGAATCAAATAAAGATACATCCAGAATTGATAGACAACATAATCATTTATAAAATTTTATGTCAAGGAAATTTTATTGTGAATCCGATAATAATATTCCCCATCCTGAAGGAGGGATTCCCATTCTAGATCAATTTGTGGATTTTCCTTCAATAATTTTGCCTCTCAATGATGGTAATGGTTCTGCTAAAGGGAAATTGGGTCATAGAAGTGTTGCTATAGGTGAAGAAAGTACTTGCATTCCAAAATATATTTCTCCACAAGATGAGAAACTTCCTCCACAACATGAAAATCCACTAAGAAAATCAACTCGTATCAGAACATTTCTAAGAAAATATGATGATTTTGAAACAGGATGGTCTTCAAGAAACTATTTTCATGTTTCTAAATATAATTTCTCCGTTGATAGTGATCCTACATGTTTTGAGTAAGTTGTTAGTTGTAATGAATAGAAAAATTCAACATAAAGGGAGTATGATGCACTAATTAAAAATGGCACTTGGAGGTTGGTGGATCCTCCTAATCGCATCGAACCTATTGTTTGCAATTGGGTTTTTAAAAACAAATATATAGATGATCGTTCACTTGAAAAGTAGAAGGAAAAACTTGTAGAAAAAGGATATGCACAAAAAGAAGGTATTGATTAAACATAAACATTTTCTCCTACAGCTAAATGGGGCACTATTAGAACCTTATTTTCTATTGCAAAATAGAAAGGATGCAAAATTCATCATATTAATGGAAAAATTTCTTTCCTCAAATGGATATTTGAAGGAAGATGTTTACATGTTTCAACCATAAGGTTTTTCTGTCAAAGGTAAAGAAAAAAAGGTATGAAGTTGATTAAGTCCTTGCATGGTTTGAAGCAAGCACCCCATGCATGGTATGAGAAACTAATTGAACATATTCTTAAGTTGGATGACAATCATTTTGACTTATATGATTCAACTCTTTTTATTAAGAATGTTGGAGGATAAGTTGTATATCTAGTTGTCTATGTTGATGGTTTCATGATTACAAGGAAGAATAATGACTATATATCATCAGTTAAGAAAGAATTGCAAAATGTTTTTGATATGACATTTTTAGGTTAAGTTCATTATTATATTGGAATTGAATTTGATCAAAAACATCAACATATTTTTACCTCTCAAAGGAAATGTGTTGGAGAGTTATTGAACAAATATGGAATGATGGATTGTAATCTTGTTGCTACTCCAATGGAACAAAATTTGAAACTTACTTCAAAGGAAGGTAAACCATTTGAAGATCCAACAAAGTACAAACAACTTGTTGGAAGTTTGATTTACCTCTCTACTTCTTGTCCTCACATAGCTTTTGTCGTAGGGATACTTTCTAAATTTATGCATCAAACTTGTAAAGGTCATTGGGTGGAAGCAAAAAATAATACTTAAATATATAAAAGGGACGCAAATAAATGGCATCAAATATTCCAAAGTTTGACACTTCCATCTTACTAGTTATTCAAACTCATATTTTGATGGTAATAGGTAGCATGGAGTCTCAACTTCTAGTTATTTGATGAATCTTGGATAAAAAAATATCAGTTTGAGATCATGAAAACAATTTGTTCCTACTGATTCTACCACCAAAGCTGAATATATTGTAGAATTTGTTGGGAAAAATATTGAGAGGGGGTGGGTGAATCAGTATTTTAAACTTTCACAATAATGATTTTCTTTTCAAACAATATACTCTATTTTACTGAAACTAAACAACATATGTCCATGCCTATAAAGAATGAAACCAACGTATAGATAATAAAATTTGATAAACAATTAATTCATTGTTTTAAATGAGAGTGTGGTGCATTTACTGACCAGTAAATAAATGTAGTAAGAAAAAAATAAATCAACACACATAAGCAACACACATGAACACTAGGAATTTTTCGATGGAAACCCAATGTGGGAAAAAACCATTGTTTTTGTCATCTCAGTCTTTAATCTTCTTATAATAAAAAGTGTTTACAAGTTTTGTACTGGTGCAAACTTTTTCCAGTACGCAGGTATCTACCCGCTGAAGACTACAACCTTCACTTGTTTTCCAGCTTCTACTAGAAAGGACCTCCAACCCTCTAGCTCTTGTATTGGCTGATATATTTACCAATACGTAGGCACCAACCTACAAAAGGCTACTACCTTTACTCTTCCTCGGGGGACTACGTTTCATAAATTTTTAGACTGGATATTCCTGGTACACAACAACAAAATATGTAGGCCATGTAACATTGAAGCTCAAAATCAATCACCAATGCAATACAACTATAAAATACAACTACATGTATAAAAAATCAGTCAATCTGAACAATCAGATCAATGTCACCAGAACACAGAGCTAAACCCATAACACTGTATCAACAACCAGAACCAACTGCAACCTCAAAAATCATATGTCAGAATGTATATGCTACTTCAATGAAGCCAACTTGCATTTATACGCTACTTTCTACAACCCAAGTTGCATATACTTATAAAGACATTGAATCATCAAACTTCTGAACCAAACATTGTACTAACTAGAGACATTTTGAATATCTATTGTCATATTACAGAGTTCTAAATAGATAATAGCAAATATCACCCTTCTTTCTCAATCAATCAATCAACCAGACTCAATCTCCTTATATAATTAGGTTTAATTTTAGATCTAATGAATACATCATTGGCAAACAACAATAAAATAGTAGCATTGATCATATAAATCAGTCATCTCTTAGCAACAAGATTTTTTTCTGCATACGCTACTTGAAAGTGTCAAACCAGTGTGTATATATGCCTTCACCAAGGCAAACCTGGGTATAGATCTGCAAATAATAACTTATAATTTCGCAGCTATTCCAAACTTCAGATATACCTAGATCATAGCATATAAAGGATAAAGCATGAATTAGCAATTAGATCTAGAATATCCATTATCATATCATACAATGATAAGTCATTTCAGGTCTCATGATCCTCATCCAACATTGTATCCAAGGGTGCGCAAAATATTTTAGATCTATATCATAACCATAGCCCCTACAACCACAAATATAATTCAGATAGAAGTATTCATGAAAATCATTTTCACTTGCACACCTAGCCCTTTGATCTCCTCCTCCTTATATACTTAGAACCTTTTTCAATACCTTGGACCAAAACAACACTTAGAACCTATGGTATTCTTAGATGAGATCAAGTAACCCTTATTCCACTCAATATTGTGGTTTAATTACCATGGTATGGACCCTCAGTATTCTTTAACCTTTATTTTCCATCGCATACTCGTTTTTCCTCTTGTGAAAGTGCATGCATGCGTATGCACTCCTTTTGTTCTGTGAACCCGCTTGTATATGCTACTTGGACTAGATGAACGAGCGCATAAATCTTAATACAACTTAAAACATTATTTTTCTTCAATTTCTTGATTTTGATCTGTAATCCTTTGTTCCATCATCCTGTTATTTTGTGCCATTACTCTATTACCTCTGAATTGACTTGTTACAATGTGAATTTCCCTTTATCAATTATGAACTGACCTATGTGTGGGTTTCCATCAAGGGCAACAGATGTACCATAATGCTAACAAAATCTCAAGCTACAAAAGAAATAATTTGACTTTGCAAAATACTTGAAGATTTGCAGGAGAAACAAAAGGCTTCAAATCTCTATTCGTTGAGAATGCTTCTGCAATTCAATTGGCCAAGAATCCAAAATTTCATGATGGAACTAAACATATCAACACCAAATATCAATTGATTCGACATCATGTTGGGGCCAAAACAATTCATTTGGCAGTTTGTCCTACTTCAAAACAGATTGTAGGTATTTTTATCAAAACATAAAGACTTGAAAAACTTGAAACTTTTAGATATTTACTTCACATGTTAGATGTCCCTTCAGATTAAGGGAAATGATGTTAACTAATGCTTTAAGTTTTTTTATATAATTAAGATGGACATAGTTATGACATTGATTAGTTATTTCCCATACTTCTAGTTATAAAGACATAATTGTATCCTGTAATTTTATTTCTATAAATATCATTTTTTAATTAATAATAAAATGAAAAATATCATCAATTTTATCATAAAATTCTCCATACTTATTTAACAATTACAACATTTTACAAATATTATGTAGTTTCTAATTCTTTTATTCTACCATAAAATTAAATTTTCCAATTGAATACCCACTTAAAATTAAGAAATCTCTCTTTCTTTTTTATAGATATCATTTTTTAATTATGGAAACATTTTATTTTCTAATTCTTTTATTCTACCATAAAATTAAATTCTCCAATTGAATAGCCACTTAAAATTAAGAAATCTCTCTTTCTTTTTTTACTTTGAGAATATATATATATATATTTCTTTTAATTATGGAAACATTTTATTCTCATTGCTTTATTCTTCTTCCTAATTTTTTTTCTCTTTTTCAAAATTTAAAGAACCGACATTATGAGACTTAAATGCATTGTTCTCGTTCCTTTTATGGTGAATATGGATATTCTATTTGTCATTCTACGGATTGGATTTCTTAATATAGTGTCTCTTTATTAATTTGTTCATTAATACTTCAAATATTTATGAATAATATATTTTTTATAAACCAATAAAAATAATTAATTTAATAATAAAAATAATACATATAAATAATCATCCGATTATATTTATATATATATATTCTAAAATTCATAAATGGATTACAACTAATATGAATTTCATAAAACATTTTGAATTCTAAATAGTTTGAGAAATTCCCATTTGGTAACTATACAACTATGTTAGATTTCTAATAAAGGAGTCTGGAAACTTGTAGGTTTATGTAGCGATCTTAACACTTGTGTTTTTTATTTATTGAGTCATTAGTCTTATCTTTATAAGCATCTATTGTTCGTATAAATTAGGTTCATGTATAACTTATTTCCTTGAGTAATGAAGTGTGATTTTTCTTCGTTCATCATCTTCTAATGTCTTGTTAGAAGGATTGTTTATCATTGCAATATGATCCTTGAGTATTTTAATACTCTCTCATAGTATTAGAGCTTAATTCGGAGTTTTTCTTGTCATTTTCTTGAGATCTATTTTAAGTTTTTTCATGGATCTATTTTTGGTACTAGATTTGTTGGGGTTTGTTGTTCTCAAGGCAGTGCTTAAGTGAGGATATTTCCCTTTCTAATCTCACATTTTCACATACCTTTTCCATGTATAAATCAGGGTTCCTTGGGCACTCTCCTTTAAGGGATTTATAATGTTTATTTAGATTAGTTCTCTACCTCCATCCACAAGCAGTTCCACCATTCAAAAGTGTGCCCACAGGCATTAAATCACATGTAACCCCTTGAGCTCATAAAGCTTCAACCTTTTTCTCCCAATGAACTAGTTGTGACAGGGAATGACCAAGTCATTGAAAACAAGGTCGTGTTTCATTCCAAATCGGATTAATTATTGTTGTGGACTTTTGTCTTAAGCTTACATTCACCCTACGCAACAGAAGCATTGGATATTACTCATTTTTTATCACGCTAGCCAAAGATTGTGATTTAAAACTGACTTCAAGTATGCATGTGTTTCCTTTTTTACATTCCAAAGTAATTCTAATGTGTCTTTAGAGTTGCATAAAATGATATTTTCTTTTGACATTGTAGTGCATAATGTTATGGTCTGCAGTGGGAGAAGAGTGTGGAGCTTACTAAGGCTTCACTTCACAATCTACCATCATACGGGTGGTGGTGAAAGGCATTGTAATTATCCAAAGCTAAGAATGATAAGTGATATTGATGCAACATGTTGGTCATCGCAAGCCCTTGAACAATTGAGGTTCTACATTTTTTAATTGCCCAATTTCTTTTCAGGGTAAAAGGATTATTGGTAAAACATTATTCGCAATTTTTTTTTACTGGAGTAAAAATATATTTGGGCTATTATTTATAAAAGAAGAAGCAAGTATTTTTTCAAGCATTCTATTGTAGTTGTTGTAAAATTTGGATTTTGATATTATGGCATAGTTAAGGATATCAGAGTTAGTTACTCTATATAATTATCATACTTTCAAAAGAAAAATGCACAAATTGATATAATCTAAGGGGTTGTGGAAAACATTAAGTGAAAACTAGCCAAATTTTACAAAAGAAGTTGAAAGATTTGCCCACAAGAATAACCTACTATTTAATCCTGAAGAATGTAACACTCCCAAAGAAATTTGGGAAAAACTAGCTTTTGTATTTGGAGGTGTAACAAGTTCCATGCATTAGAATTGGAAACTAAACTATCAACCTTAGTAGATGATAAGCATGCCTCTATTGAGGAGTATCTTTCTCAATTCAAGTCTTTGTTGTCTCAATTAAAATCATGTGACAAGGAGAAAAGTGACGTTGAATGTATTTTCTTGATATTGTCAAAACTAAAGGGTCATTTCAAGTCTTTGCATCTACCGTCTATCCAGCAAGAGATGCCATTGGTGATGAATTTCAAATGCCCAAATTTGAGATATTTTGTGATCGTCTGATACAAGAACAATCTAAGATCAAGAAACTAGATGTTCTCTCTATCTCTTTAAATCAAGCTTTGGTGGCTCATAACTCCAAATTTCAACATAAATCTTGGTCTCAACAAAAGAAAAGTTTTGTACAAGACAGTGAGTCTCTCTCTAACCTTAAGCATAATACTAAGTCTTCTCCTCTAGTCTCTAAGAATGAAGGATCCTCCTCAAAGACAAACAAAAAATAGGAATAGAAGAAGACCAAAACAAATGAAAATTGTACTTTTTGTGGAAATAGGGACATATTGAAGCAAGATGTTGGAAAAATTTGAATGTCTTAGAAGAGGACATGAAGAATCACAATATTTGAATAGGCAAAGGACATACTTTATCAGCCCAATACATATTTAAATGTACAAATAATTGGATACCTGATCCAAGAGCATCACATCATATGCCTCCTAGTCAAGGCTTACTTCCCTCTACATCTCATAGAAACATTTCAAAAATTCAAATTGGTGACTCTACACAACTTGAAGTTTTGGGATCGGAAACTATACAAATGACCAATAGGTGCATTAACAATTTCCTCCTAGTCCTTGAAATTTTTGCAAATTTATTGTCCATTTATCATATCTATCATCATTGTAATGGGAAAATTGTAGATTTTTCTCCAAATCAAGTAGTCATTAGAGAACTACATGATCCTTCACCTTTTGTTGTCATTAGATAGTTTTATCATGCCTCCAGATTATATAAGTTTGTCTACTTCCAACCTCCATTTTCATCTTCTTTTATACCTCATGTTGATTCATTAAGTAAACTTTCACATGAAAGTTTTGGGCATTTATATTATAGATATTTGCAATAGATGTACACCCAAATTTTGGTTTTAGGTCTTCGAAAGCCTAAAGGTTTCTTTTACTAATGGAGTATGTGTATGATTTTCTCTTGGAAAATAACACCAATAGCCCTTTCCTAAATTAAAAACCTCAAGGGAAAATCCACCTCTTAAGTCGGTGCATAGTGATCTATTGACATTTTCAACTCCTCCTTTTTCAAGGGCCAAATATGTATTGAATTTTATTTATGATTTTTAATCTTACTCTTCAGTGTATTTTCTCAAATACAAGAGCGAATTCTTTGCAACCTTAAAGACATTTAAGTCTCTTGTTGAGAAACAATATCTGTGCTTCCTTAAAAATATACGCATAGACAATGGGTGGGAATATGCCAGCCACCCATTTCTGTTTTTTTTGTTAATAACATGGCATTCTTCATCAAAATTTTGTTCCCTACACCCCTCAGTAAAATTGTGTAATTGAACGAAAGAATAGAAAACTTCAGGAGATGGCTAATTACATGATTCATTCCAGGAACATGGAACCTAATCTTTGTGTTGAACCATTTAATTGTGTTAATTACATTCAGAACCAGATTCCTCATAGCCTAGTTCAAAATATGACTCCAATGGAAGCTTGGAAAATTAAGAATCCTAATGTATCTTCTTTTAGAGTATTTGGTAGTCCTTCTTAGGCATTAATTCCAAATGAAAAATGCACATCCATGGGAAAGAAAAGTCAACAATTGATCTTTTTTAGTTACTATGAGGACATGAAATCTTATTGAATCTTTGATCCTACCTCTATGGAAGTTATGTTCTGAACATATGTTAATTTTGATGAAAATAGAATTCCAAGATCATCCTCTTCCTTAAATACCTGATCAACAATTATCGATTATGGTTCTAATCATTGCTATTCTTTTGTATATATGGAAGAAGAAGAAATCTTTATTGAATTTCCTCAATAATTTTAAGATGTTGTTGGAAAAACTAAGTGGCTAGCTACCATGATAAAAGAATATTCTTCTTTCATGAAGAATCATACTTGGGATCTTGTTCCTCTTTCAAAGTGATGCAATTTGGTCGATTACAAGTTGGTCTACAGAACCAAATATGCAGCAGATGGATTTGTAGACAAACTTAAATCACATATTGTGGCTAAGGTATTTTCACAGGTTGAAGGAATTGACTATTCTGAGACTTTTTTCCTTGTCCTCGTGATGGATTTTATTCCTTTTATTATTTATCTTATATCCTCCCAACATTGACTAGTTTACTAGATGGATGTAAAGAGTCGTTTTTGCATGGTGAAATACATGAGGAGATTTACATGGAGAAACCTCTTAGTTTTGTTTAGGATCCTTCACTTGTATGTAGGCTTCAACTATCCTTATATGGTCTCAAAAGATCTCCTAGAGCTCGGTATGAGAAGATGGATAAATTTTTTCTTTCCTTAGGGTTCAATCAGTTTCACTCTGATGTGACAGTCTACACTGAGAGAGAAGGCTCTAATTTATTGATTCTAGTTTTGTATGTGCACGATATGATCCTCCGAGGGAGTTCTTCTTCTATGATTCAGAATGGTAAGGAAGCATTGATGGGGCAATTTTCTATGACAAATCTTGGTCTCCTACACTACTTTCGTGGCTTGCAAGTTCACTAATGTTTAGAAGGAATCCACATCTTCTATAAAAGATATGCTCTTGATTTAATTCAACATTTTGTCATAGCTAAATGTAAGACTACACCTACTCCTTTTCATTTTTGTGTTACTCTTACTGCCAATTGAACAACTCCTCAGGTGGATCCTACATTATATCATCAACTTTTTAGGAATTTACTTTATTTGACACACACCTAACTTGACATTGCCTATGTAGTTGATTTGGTCTTTAGATATTCTCACGATCCACATTAGAGTCTCTGTAAAGTAGCAAAGCATATTCTTATATATATTCAAGGAACTTCCAATTTTGGCATTCAATACATTGTTAGTTATCCTGAGCTTATAGGTTTCATTGATTCTAACTAGGTTGGATCATTGGATGATAAAAAATCCACCTCTAGATTTGTTATATGTCTTGGATATTACTTGGTCTTGCAAGAAACAATCAAGAATTTCATTATCTACAACATAACCTGACTATCAAGTTGTAGTTCTTAGATGTCAAGGAGTTCTTTAGCTATGAAATTTATTGGATGGGTTTGAAATTCAGCAAGATCAAGAAACTCTCTTCTATTGTGATAATCAAAGTGAAATTCAAATTTCTAGGAATCCTCTGGAGCATCAGTAGACTAAAAACATTGAGATTCATATGCACTTCATTTTCCAACTTATTCAAGATGGAATTCTCATCCTAGAATATGAACCTACTGAAAAACAGATAGTACATGTCTTTACAAAGTCCTTGATATCACCAAGGTTTATTTAGCCATGACATATGCTTGGTGTGAAGGAAGTTGTCCTTGGGGGGTCGTCCTCAGTCCTCCTTCCTTCATCTCTTCATTTTTTTTCTTTCTTTCTCTCTTATGAAATGTTGTATATGGGTACCTAAAAATGCCTACTTGTCAAGACCCATTCTTTGTGTCATTTTTTCTTTATTTCCCTCATGTTTTGATTATGGGGGGGGGTGCTTGAGTTACAATAAAATAATATTAAAAATTATAAGCTTAGGTAGCGATCTTATAATTGCATTTTTAGTTTTATCCTTATCTATTGAGTCATTAGCCTTGTCTTCTAGATATCACTAGAAGCCCCTATCATTCATATAAATTAGGTTCATGTATAGATCATTTCCTCAAGTAATGAAGTGTAAATTCTCTTGATTCTTCATCTTGTTATCTCTTGGTTGAAGTATTGTTTATCTTTGCAATCTGGTTCTTGTTATTTTAATACTCTTTCAAACTATAGGTAGAATATCAACGCACAAAATATTTGAGAGATTTTTACCCTTCATCATAGTACCATTACATTCCACTAATATCTTACTCATTGCAAGGATTTATCTATATTGAAAATCTATATTTATACATCAAATATTAATATAGGCATACTACTCAAATTTCCATAAGTATATGATGCAAGTGCACTAGACCGAGCCCAAGATGAAGAACTGGAGAAAAGCTTAACAATGTGGTGGACTAGCCAGCTAGCAAATAATTTTTTTATTTTTGTTAGAATTCTGAATATTTAATGTAAGTGTGGGATTGGAGTAAGTCAAAGAGTCTATAAATTTAGGATTTATTTCCTATTTTAATAATTAGCTCACAAAGTGTCTTTTTGACTTCCCTCATTTTGGGAGCTACAAGGAAACAAACCATTTGTTGAAGTTAGAGAATAAAAGGGGCATCGAATGGGATGAGTAGGATATCTTCTTCTTCCTTTGAGTATGTATGTTGAGGAGAATGAAAGAATTTTTTTCATTTTTGTCTACTCATAAATCTGTGTTTTTCTCTCTCTAGTATCCAATTGAACTGTGTATGTATCTATTTTAATTTCAGACTTCATTGTGACCATTCCTGATATGTTATATGCATACCAAACTTGAGGCTTGAGTTTTGGTTATTTGTGAGTGTCTCTTTTATTGCGACCCTTCAATCTATTTTGCAGTGCCTCTATTTTTTGTAGACAATGGCTTGTTATTTCAATTAGAGCTCGGACCATTATCTTGAGTGAGGGTGAAACCTTGATGATGATATGTGGGAGGAGAACATTCCATGAGCTGGGAGACAAGTTAGACCATGGAGAATTGATTTTTGGGAGAAAAAGTCATTTCATCTCCTTAAAATTCAAAAACAGATTTTTTTTGGAGCACTACAAAATCATTTCATACTGGCTATATACTTTTAAAAGAGAACTACGAAATCATTTCATAGCACCTACATGTTTTCCATTGAAGCGTCACACATAGGAATTTTTTGAACTTTAGTTTTAGAATCTAAGTCCCTTTTGGTGTGCGCATTCTTATAAGTATACTACTCACATCAAGAAATTTAAAATATATTTTTATCAAAAATTAAAATCTAGTAAGTATAAAGATACATAACAAAGTACCACATGTTATTAAAAAAATTATGCTACCTATATTAATACTAGTACTAACATTGAAAAATATTGAGAGATTCTCGGTGACTAAATGATGTTATTGATGTTATGCATATTAATAATAAAACTAGTCATAAAATTTCGAGAAATTAATATATATATATATATTTTATAGCTCTAAACTATAATGTAAATATGTAATAATTTATAGATTTGTATATAAAACATGTAATGACATAATTTAGTAAACAATATAATTTAATTATTTTAATTTTAATTTTATTATATATTAATGAAGTGGAATATTTTAATTTCAAATCTGTATTAATATTTGAAAATTAAGTTATATTTTACATTTTGCAATATATAATATTTCGTCATTATATTAATTTATATTATTTTTTTTATTTTTATATAATAAATTTTACTAGATCAAATTAAAATTCATTAATTAAATATTTATAAACAGAGTATTTAATATATTAAAAAAGAAAATTTTCACTTTATCATGTTATTATTGTGTAACAGCTTTGCAATTTGACTGGAAAAATAATTCCCGTGTGTCCGAAAACAATTAGAACATTTTCTATTATAACATATAAAATTCTCTTAAATTAAAAACATAATGCTCGAGGGTTTTAACAATTCACAGCTAAGTTTTAAAGCAATATGAAAACAGATTAATGTTTAATATTTTTACTATATTCCTTTTCTCTTTAACATTAAAATAAAGCAATATGAAAACAAATTAATGTTTAATATACTTACTATATTCCTTTTCTCTTTAACATTAACTTAAAGCAATATGAAATGTTAAAGGAATATGAAAACAAATTAATGTTTAATATTTTTACTATACTCCTTTTCTCTTTAACATTTTTACTAGATTCCTTTTTTTTCTTCTTCTTTGTATTTTATTCCGTTTTCTGAAGTTTGACTACAGCTTATGCGCTCTTTTTAATTTTAGTAATTTAAAATTACAAGTAGCTTATATTATTTTGAAGGAATAGAATAAATGATTTCTTAAGTTATGATTTAAAGGAATTTTGAAGGAATAGAATAAATAATTTCTTAAGTTAGAATTTAAAAGAATATAATAAATGACTTATTGAGTTACAGTTTAATGTGAAGAGCTTAATGGTTTGGGGCAGTTCGATTGGTATTCTAAAATATGTGAGATTGTTGAGGAAAACCATGGCTATGCGGAAAAATACTGGTCATAGCACCAGAAAGCGAGCTGTTGCTGGGTTCTTCAAGATTATATATATATATATATATATATATATATATATATATATATATATATATAATGTTTTATACACATAGTTTAATTGGAAATTAAAATATTTAAGGTTTAATTCTACAAATATGCGGACAACTCATATGCTTTAGAGCTATAGTTTTAACAGTCACAATGAACTGTATTCTGTTGGACAAGCGGATTCACACCGCTTACAACCTGCGCAGTCTTCTGTTCTTGGACCAGAAGCAATTTGCTTAGCTTTACGTCCTTCTCAAGGTATCATTTCCAATACATCTGTGGGACAAACTCGTACGCATTGGGTACAACCAACGCATGTATCATAAATTTTGACCGAATGTGCCATTGGATCTCCATTAGTTAGTAAAAAGTTTCAATTTGATAAGATCATATATAGCCAAATCTTCTAATATATGCCCAATAAAGATGGCTAATAACGGGATATTATGAATATAAAACGAATCAATAATTGTAATCTCCATTATATTTGGAACCGATCTGTATTTTTTGGATCATTTCGATCCCCCCAGATCACCCCGAATATGGTCCAATCATGACAGGTAATTTTCCTAATGATTTTTATATGGATCAATCATGTTTTTGATCGACCGTAATACTATAGAGATTTTGATAGATTCTGGTCATATAGAATAGATATATCTTCTGAGATATACCTTATTTTTTTATAAGGTATAGATATACCGATATACGATACTTCATCACCATTTCGACAAATGAAATTGATCGATACGAATTGATTATATGATACGATGTCAGTAGCTGATAAAATAGCTGTTTCAGCGTCTAAAATAGCTATAACAAAGATCGATAAGATGCCCCTGGCCGGCTATATTTTAAGATAATCCGAGCTACTGAATTTGAATCGACCGTATGCAGTATTGGCGACACATAAGTGCTCTAACCATGTTTCGACTCGTAATACCAATAGATAATGAAGAAAGCACCTCGAACTCGAATAAGTGTATGCTCGAGCATAATAGATCAACCCCTTATACCTTTATCTTCTCAGATACAAAAGTTATATTTAGTTTTTTATTTTCCATTATCTAATGATCTTCTATTATAAGATCAGGAATAGAATTATACTTCTCATCATACTTATTAGACGAAAAAGATATCCAGGTGGATTCATTATGTGCGCGAGAATTTCCAATAAATATTCTGACTCATGATCGCATTCACTAAAAAAAAGTGACCTTATCCACATACCTAATCGGATTGAAATATTTGTATTTCAATGGATCTGGGAATTACATGAACTGGTCTATAATTCCATTGGTTGATAATAGACTCTGATCAATAATACATGTGACATTCTTAATCAAATTATAAATATCCCGATCCTTATTTATGATCCATCCGGAAAAAAGGTATGGTCTCGACCCATCAGTCCTCTCTGATCGAATCCAAACTGAATCTGAAGAATTGGTAGAAATTCTTTAATCGGTCAGAATGTTCGTCCATAGTTCCTTCGGACAGACAAGTTAAACTTTGAATTGTTTTAATTCTCGAATCTTCGATCACCAATATTGGTAAACGTCCCGGAGCAATAGCCATAAGTGGTTCTATTACGGGACAATTAATAGGATTTTTGTCCATGTATTATTCGCCCATCTATGCAGCGCTGTGGAAACCTTATGCAATAACTTTATTAGTCGTACCATATATGTTCTTTCGTTTTTTCCAAATTATGGACAAACCTTCAAGTTCTGAATCTCCGCACCTCATGAATTCGATCAACAATACAAAAGCTCTAAGTCTATTTATGGATGGTCTAATTCTTCAATTGTTGAATCCCATTCTTTTAGCAAATCCCGTATTAACAAGACTGGTGAACCTCTTTCTTTTTCGTTACAGCCCTAATATATCCTTTATGATAAGTGGTCTTTGCGGTTGGTTGGGCGGTCATATTCTATTAACAATTTTTATAAAATGGGTATCTTTCCGTATAGATCGTAATTCACTTATCGATAATACTTTATTAAGACGTTATATCAATCGAACCTTTAGTTTATTTATTCTTTGTTATTGTTTGTTCTATTTGGGTAGAGCCCCATTACCTTTTATTAAAGGTAAAAATTATGAAGACAACAATGGCCGCTCTGTGACTATGGCTAGAGATGACCGCTCGGTGGCTATGGCTAGAAAAAACCGCTCTGTGGCTATAGATCCACAAAAACTTCAAGAACTTATAAAAGAAGAAAAGTTATTCCGGCAGCAACCATGGCCCATTATGTGCTTTGATCATAATAGGGTTTATCAACCGATACGATATATTGGAAATAGCCCATTTACTCGCCTAGGTCCTGTGAGGACCGAAGTCTCTCAATATTTTTTTGGCGCATACTCAAGTGATGGAAAAAAAAGAATCTCTTTTACGTTTTTACCTAGTGTATTGGTCCTTGGGGAAAAGCTCGTCAGTGGATATAGAGATGTTTTATATACTTCTTGCTCATCTGAGGATCCTTATTATAGATGGAATCATACCATGAAAAGAAAAAGAGATTCTTTAGGGAATGAATTTTCGGATCGAGTGAAAGCTCTAAGCCATGGATCTCCCGCTGAAAATGTTATAGAAAGGAGAGTGAAATTCTCCAATTCTAAGGGGGATTCTTTTACTGAAATGTATGATCCATTCCTTAATGGGGCATTCCGTGGAACAATAAACCAATTTGAGTCCCCCCAAATGTTGAACGATTCGATCATTTCGAATCTTTCGGATTTCATAGAGATATTTATGAGAGACCCTAAAGAGGGATTCCCGAATGATCCACTTGGGTATGGGTACCATATCTCTTATCTTTGGCAGGAATTGGAACACGAAAGCTTTCCACTACCCTGGGAGCCCTTACCTACATATACTGTTCGTTCGCTTGTCCCGGTCACTATATCCTCTAATCCCGGAACTCCTCAATCCAAATATGCTTTAAATAGATTAAAAATTCAAAATATCTCTTATCTGATCCAGACCCCAGAAATCCATCCACCATATTGGTTGTGGTTAGCCTGGAGATCATCCATTATATATGTCCCACTGCAAGTAGCTAGATGTTATGGAGAGATCTACACAAGATTTTTAGTTTATGTTTACGGCCGATTTGACCGTCTTATAAAACCTTCGACCTCAGGTATCGTAAAACTGGATTTGATTTCTGGTCTGTTTAAGAAGGAATATCTTTTCGTTTACGAGAATTTGTGTTTCCTTTTCGAGTGTTTGGCGCAATATGAGTGGACAATACTACTAATATCTCGCGCGGGTATACCTCGTGATAAGCGTTATTCAATGGAAAAGAAATATTTTATTGCCCTTTACAGGGAAATACTATTAAATGAACCTCTCCAAATTAGAGAAATTCGGAAACATGTGCCTCGATGGTCATCTGGTTTGATGATAGGTGAATATGATGACGTAGACCCAGTTCTATTATCATCGAATAGGATTCTTTCAAGAAAGGTCAAAGATACAATGACCTTTGATATTGGGCAAAGACGAATAGGAGTAGTTCAAAACCGTTATTCTGCCGAGGCAGATTATCGTTGAGAAGAATTGCAACTCTGTCATGGACCTCAAGTGCTATTAAAAAGTTATAAAAAAATTGTACTGTGCTTGCTCATATAGTATTATGAAAACCAATTACAATATTAGTGAGGATTGTTTAGTAGAACCTTGTATGTTGCTGAGAACACTAGTGATATTCAATATTTGTTGCGATATGTAAGGAATATATCTAGACAGAGAATAGTGCTATTTTAGTACTACTATGCTATTTTAGTACTACTATATTTGTACTTGATTTTAGCATTTGTCTAAAGAAATTTACTGATAATATTGAGATACAAAATTACTTTTCAATTTTTTCACTATTTGATCCTAATCAGTAATCTTCTTCTTACTATGTTTCTTCACTCTATTTGTATGTTATCATTATGGTAGGAGGGATATCCCTTTAATCTGGTTACTTCTTCCCTCTACTACATTCCCATATTCTAGATATTTGTCCATGTTATTGATCTGATCAATCAACTCTTTGACATTTAAATTTCCTTCATACATGTACTTCCAACCTCGGTGTCCTGCTGAATCCTACGGTCATAATGATTATTTTCTCCTATGAATTCCCTTCTTCTTTATACTCTTGTAAATCGATATTGATTATTTTCAATCCTACAGTCATATTGATTATTTTCTCTTATGGATTTCCTTGTTTTAAGATTCCCTTTTTCAACATTTTTTTAGTACTTTCCAAAATCGATAGTAAATTTGTTTCAGATTTCCAAACATTTATGACTTAAATTTTACTAAACTCCCTATTTAAACTTAAAAAAAAAACTATAACCACTGAATATAAATTTGAATCTTTATATATTTTTAAGAGTCAAAAATACATTTAATTATTATTATTTATTATTATTTTTTAAAATAAATAGGACAAAATTATATCTTTCACTTTAACATTTATGAATGCTCACTTGATTTGGTATGTTTGGTATGTTTAACCATTAATAACATAATATCCAT
The DNA here is from genome assembly GCA_031772625.1 of Pinus tabuliformis. NCBI lineage: Eukaryota > Viridiplantae > Streptophyta > Pinopsida > Pinales > Pinaceae > Pinus > Pinus tabuliformis. Next base: position 353,344,068 of record CM062808.1, on the reverse strand, counting down.
AACATATGATTCACCAAAGTCATGAAATTTTAGCATGAGACACTGTATTTGCATTTTCCCTTTCCCGAGTGTATCAAATGCTTCCCCATGTGATACGCTTATATTCAACATATCCAAATACAAGCAAATACTCGGATTTAAGATTTTGTTGGACTATATTCGTGAATATTATAATTTTTGGTAGATACTCTTGTATTCTAATGAGTTGTTGCTAACATTGAAATATTGAGCCAACCATATTTGTATTTTGAAAGATATTATAAATGTGATACGAGATTTTATGACAGTATAATCGTTTCACTATCTGTTAAATATGGTATATTGTAGTGTCGAAGGAATGATTATAAGAATTTTTATAAATGTTTATAAATATATTATCATATATCGTACTATAATGTCAAGTTTCATTTTTTAAAGAGATCCGGAGATTCATTTAGATGCTGCGTTTTGAACCAGTGGTTGGCTTAATATATATAAATATAGTAATAGATTAATATTAATTATTAATTATTATTATTTTTTTTGTAAAATAAGGGGTTGGAAAAAGCTAAAAGAAGTGTGAGAAGAAAGACATTGCATCTTTTGTTTTTTCAGGAAAAGTAGAAATAGAAAAACATCTCATTTTAGAGTGTGATGTCTTCAAAGATAACAGTGAAGGTTATGCAGATATGCTGGCAGCTAGCTCTGGGGATAATCTATTTAGCAAGAGGTTTGTTGAGAAGCTGATAGCACTTATTTCGAAGCTTCACAAAAAAAAGCCAAATACATTAAGCAAATGAAGAAACAATTTGTCCCATAAACTATCTTTAACCTGTTAGACTTTAAAATATAATTAAATTATTAATAAAATAATATCTCATTAACTTTCCATACGGATGCTTTATTTTTAATTTAATGAATAGCGTAGATTTATTCTCAACGCAATATGCGAGTAGATGCTTCGTCCGACTCGCAGATCGATGGCTCACGAAGGAGGGAGCATGAAGCGTTGCAGTTTAATTCAAATTAATTGAAATTAAAATGATTTTGAACGGACGATGCATCTGGCCACATTTAAAATGATGGGACGATGCATCTCGCCACTGGTAACGTGGCACCCATGTGAAGGATACTGAGATAAAGCCCTGTTAGTTTCAGGGTGACTTTTGGAGTGGGAATATTTGTTGCGATAAGAACAATGAATCTGTATCTCATTGAGTACATTGACCTGCTGTGGTGTCGGCTAGAGGTGCAGATTCTCCTTTCCAGTTGAGTTTGCTCTTGCTAAAATCATAGGAACTTAGTATAACTGATTTGCAGATGATTGATTATACTCTTGGTGTTATAGTGGCAGGGTTAAAGTTTGATCCTGGGTCTTCCCTAGATTAGGTCAGGCAATTATCAATTCACCATGTAGTAAAACAAAAAAAAACAATAAACTTGTAATACGTGATCCTGCATATTTTTGTAAGTTCTCAATTTTGTAATTTTAACCATTCCTTAGATTGGAAATCTTCTTGCTTATCTTATCATGCAACGTTATTCATGAGCGAAACCAGTTAGTCGAATCAATATAAACAACAACCAAACCTACCTTCTTGCGAGTTGTGTGTCAAAATATTTAAATCATTATTTTTTCAAAAAAATGAAGCCCATTACAATAATAATAATTTTTTTAGTTTGACGTATAGAGATTAGAACCTTAAATTTCATTGTTTAATAACACTATCAATAAAATTCACCATGGAGAATGCCTTTCGATTATTCGTGTTTATAAAGATCTGGATTCTACAGTATTGATATGAATATTTCATAAATGCATCTTTTAAATTTATTTCTTTCTATTGTTTGGATGTAGACACAAATCGATAAACTCTAAACATGTTATATACGATCACTTTCTGCGTTGTATTTTAGTGCACATATACTTGCTTTCTGCGTTGTATTTTAGTGCACATATACTTGCTAAATTATTACATGTTACACACTAGTAAACTTACCTAAATTGGAGAATGAAAATTAAACAATATATATTGAATGTTGAAATGTGACAACAAATAATGTAATTATGAGTAAAAATTTTATTAATTATTGCTAGTTAATTTTGTAAGTTAGTTTTAGAATGAGATTTATAATGAATACCAGTTATGTAATAGAAGAGAATAAATCATGTAATGGACGAGAGGTTTATATAAAATTAGTGAATGCCCGAGAAGCAGTAGCATGGAGAATCATTCTCGATTAATAAAGTTTTACAATTCTTTTCCTCATGAAAGTTTCTTTGACATGCTCTCAAGGTTTTACCATGTAAAGATTTTGTGTTTACTTGTGTATTTCAGTTTCCATTCAGTTTCTTTACATTTCTTTCTTGCTTGATGAGCCGCTCAGACCAACAAGTGGTATCAGAGCTGTTTTGTGTTTACTTGTGTGTATTTCAGTTTCCATTCAGTTTCTTTACATTTCTTTCTTGCTTGATGAGCCGCTCAGACCCACAAGTGGTATCAGAGCTGTGCGAAAAATCTATTGCCATCATAGCCGTGACACAAATCCGTCAAAGAGAGATCTTCTCGCCGTTGAAGAACAATGTTTAAATCAAGTCAAACACATCCCATTTGCCGATTGTTGAAGAAGAACTAAAGAAGCCCGTCCATCTGCCCCGTGAAGAGAACGCCACCAGCGTTCTCCATGTCAAGAAAAATGCGATGATCATCATTGTCCATGGTTTGACCCACGGTTCAAGGGAAATGCACTGTGAACCGTTACTGTTGTAATTGCAAAGAGAAATTCCATGCCACCGTTGTGAATGGAACATCGGTATAATAAAGGGAAGTCAAAGGGATCGAATGATTTCTGCATAGAGACTATGTTGGTGCAGCCACCGAAAGATGAAAAGCCACCATTGCCGCGAAGTCGAGCCGGAGTTTGGTGGAAAGAGTCGCCGCAACTACCAGTGAGGAAATCGAGTGCCACCGTAGGGAAGAGAGTTCATCTATCGATTGCTGAACGTCTATGCTGAAGGGGTAACAATGTGATTGCAGAAATAAAGATTTTTCGTCGAAAGGAAAACTTCAAGCAGCAGTGTGAGATACCGCAAGTTGCAGCTGTTGGCACTGCCTGCCTGAGACAGAAAGTAGATTGTTGAGAATCAAAGTTCACAGAAGAAACTTTGATTAGGATAAAGAGGCCAGGTATTCATTTATTTTTTTGCAAAAATTTGAATTATGTTTGAGCACTAGTAAATTTGTGAATAGATAAGGGGAATAGGGTTTGAAGTATTTTTTGGAAATTTTTTCTTATATATTTGAGGCAATTTCAAGAAAAAAAATTAAGGAACCTATCGAGGAAGCTTGAAAAGAAATTTTGGAAAATTAAAATAAGTCTTTTTTTAAAGGGGCAACAAAATTAGATTTTGTTTAGAAAATCAAAATCAGAAAGAAACTCTAGTTGAATATAGATTGTGGAGAAAATTAAATTCAAAAATAAACTCTAGAAGCAAAATTTAGAAGAGAATTTCAATTAATGTTATAGAAAGAAATGGGTAAAATGACGAATGCAAAGTTCGAGGTGGAGAAATTCACCATCAAGAACAACTTTTCTTTATGGAAACTGAAAGTTAGGGATTTTTTTGTGCAACAAGGGTCACACAAAGCATTAGAGACAGTAAAGAAGAAACTTGCTAGCATGACATACTAGGAGGACTTGGATGCCCGAGCTCTCAGTACCATAAGCTTATGCCTAGCGGATGAAGTTTTCTTCAACATTGTTGAAGAGAGTACAACTGCAGGTTTATGGGAAAAACTAGAAACATTGTATATGAAAAAATCATTAATCAATAGAATTTATTTGAAAGGAAAATTATACAATCTTCGGATGAAGGAGGGTACAAGGGTTGCAGAATATTTAAATGTTTTTAATACACTTATTTTCCAATTATCATATATGGAAGTTAAAATTGAGGAAGAAGACAAAGCTATAACCTTCTTATGTTCTCTACCCAAGTCATGGGACCACTTTGCAACTTCAATCAGTTTGAGCACTGTTGATTCTTTGAAATTTGAATCAGTTGTGGGATCTCTGTTATCTGAACAAGTATGAAGGAAATCCAATATCGAAACATCTATGCCAGAAGCCATGATAGCCATAGGACAATCAAAGGAAAGAGCAGAAAAAGCAAGGGGTTCTTCTAGATCAAAATCAAAGGTCAATAAGTGTAAGGAGAAATGTTGGTACTGCAATAAAATTTGACACCTTGAGAAATACTATTGGAAATAGAAAGAGTTTGAAAACCCAAAGAAAGGAAGAAAATCAAGTTGATTCAGGTATGATTGATAATTTTTTATCTGCTAAAGAATTAGGTATGCTAGATGAAACTTTACATGTATGTAATGTCTCTCATAAATTTTAAAATTGGTTGTTAGACTCTGCTGTTTCTCATCACATGAGTCCACACATAAATTGGTTTACTTCATATGAAGTTGTAAATCGTAGTTCTTTGTTTATGGGCAATAATGTATGTTGTCAGACTGTTGGGATGGAAAATATCAGGATTAAAATGTATGATAACACAGTTAGAACGTTAACAAATCTTAGACATGTACCTAAATTCAAGAAAAGATTTATTTATTTGGGAGTGTTGGACTCGGATGGTTATAAGTGTAGATGTTAGAATGGAGTGTTGAAATTCTCAAAAGGAGCCCTAGTTGTTGTGAAGGTAGAAAAGGTCGAAAATCTTTAAATACTTAAAGGCAGTACTCAAGTCAGCGAGGCAACGATTGTGTGAGAGAAAGAAGAAGAAGGTACTCACCTATGGCATCAACGAATGGGTCACATAAGTGAGAAAGGTCTTTAGGTACTAATGAATCGTAAATTAATTCCTGACTTGAAATCTTTGAAGCTAGATTTATGTAAACATTGTGTGTATAGAAAACAATGTAAACAAAGGTTTAAAACTGGAAGTCATAATAGTAAAGAAACTTTGGACTATATTCATTCTGATCTGTGGGGAGCATCTCCAATTGTATTGATGGAGGTGCTTTGTATTTCTTAACGTTTATTGATTATTGCTCCCAAAATTTTTGGGTCTTTATGTTAAAAAAGAAAGTTGATGTATTTAATGTTTTTAAACAATTTAAAGAAATGGTGGAAAAGAGAACAATAAAATTAATTGAATGTTTGAGAACTGACAATGGTGGTGAATTTATTTCTCTAGAATTTGAACAATACTGTAAGGATGAAGGAATTGTTAGACATAAAACTATTGTTCATACTCAGCAAAATTGCATTGTCGAACGTATGAATCAAACTCTTATGGAAAGAACCAGAAGCATGATGAACAATGATAACCTGCAAAAGGAGTTGTGGGTAGAAGCAGTATCCACTGCTTGTTATTTAGTTAACAGATCACCTTCAGTTGCAATTAATTATAAAATTCCTAAAGAAGTTTGTTCAGGTTAGTCTTGTGATTATTCACATTTAAGGATTTTTGGTTGTGATGCCTATGCTCTTATCCCTAAAAATCATCGTTCAAAATTTGATCCAAAATCGAAATCTTATGTCTTTTTTGGGTATGACTATGCGGTGAAAGGATACAGGTTGTGTTAGAGCCTAGATTGACCTCAAGCTGAAGGGAGGCAATCGTAGGATAACCACAAACCAAACTTAACCTAGTAGCTATCCCTACTAGGTTGGGAGAGGGCTCTCTCCTTGTCAATCTGAGTTGAGATGACTGAATCAAGTATGGATTTTAGGCTAGGTATGAATATGTGGGTAGATGCTTCGTCTGACTTGCAGATCGATGGCTCACGGAGGGAGCATGAAGCGTTACAGTTTAATTCAAATTAATTGAAATTAAAATGATTTTGAACGTGGTGGCGGTTGAGGAAAATGATGGGACGATTCATCTCGCCACTGGTAACGTGGCACCCATGTGAAGGATACTGAGATAAAGCCCTGTTAGCTTCAGGGTGACCTTTGGAGTGGGAATATTTGTTGCGATAAGAACAATGAACCTGTAATACTTGATCCTGCATGTTTTCGTAAGTTCTCAATTTTGTAATTTTAACCATTCCTTAGATTGGAAATCTTCTTACTTATCTTATCATGCAATGTTATTCATGAGTGGAACTAGTTAGTCGAATCAATATAAACAACAACCAAACCTTCTTGCGAGTTCTGTGTCAAAATATTTAAATCATTATTTTTTCAAAAAATGAAGCTCATTACAATAATAATATTTTTTTTAGTTTGACGTATAGAGATTAGAACCTTAAATTGCATTGTTTAACAACACTATCAATAAAATTTAGCATGGAGAATGCCTTTCGATTATTCGTGTTTATAAAGATCTGGATTTTACAGTATTGATATGAGTATTTCATAAATGCATCTTTTAAATTTATTTCTTTCTATTGTTTGGATGGAGACACAAATCAATAAGTTCTAAACATGTTATATACGATCACTTTCTGCGTTATATGTTATATACGATCACTTTCGGCGTTATATTTTAGTGCACATATACTTGCTAAATTATTACATGTTACATAGAGAATTAAATTTCCACACACTACTAAACTTACCTAAATTGGAGAATCACAATTAAACAATATATATTGAATGTTGAAATGTGACAACAAATAATGTAATTATGAGTAAATTTTTTATTAATTATTGCTAGTTAATTTTGTAAGTTAGTTCTCTAATGAGATTTATAATGAATAGCAGTTATGTAATGGAGGAGAATAGCAGTCATGTAATGGAGGAGAGGCTTATATGAAATTAGTGAATGCCCGAGAAGCAGTAGCATGGAGAATCATTCTTGATTAATAAAGTTTTACAATTCTTTTCCTCATGAAGGTTTCTTTGACATGCTCTCAAGGTTTTACCATGTAAAGATTTTGTTTTTACTTGTGTGTATTTCAGTTTCCATTCAGTTTATTTACATTTCTTTCTTGCTTGATGAGCGGCTCAGACCAACAAGTGGTATCAGAGCTGTGCGAAAAATCTATTGCCATCATAGTCGTGACACAAATCTGTCAAAGAGAGATCTTCTCGCCGTTGAAGAACAATGTTTAAATCAAGTCAAACACATCCCATTTGCCGATTGTTGAAGAAGAAATAAAGAAGCCCGTCCATCTGCCCCGTGAAGAGAACGCCACCAGCGTTCTCCATGTCAAGAAAAATGCGACGATCATCATTGTCCATTGTTTGACCCATAGTTCAAGGGAAATACACTGTGAACCGTTACTGTTGTAATTGCAAAGAGAAATTCCATGCCACCGTTGTGAATGGAACATCGGTATAATAAAGGGAATTCAAAGGGATCGAATGATTTATGCATAGATACTATTTTGGTGAAGCCACCGAAAGATGAAAAGCCACCATTGCCGCTAATGAGGAAGTCGAGCCAGAGTTTGGTGGAAAGAGTCGCCGCAACTACCAGTGAGGAAATCGAGTGCCACCGTAGGGAAGAGAGTTCATCTATCGATTGCTGAACATCTATGCTGCCAACAAGGGGTAACAATGTGATTGCATAAATAAAGATTTTTCGTCGAAAGGAAAACTTCAAGCAGCAGTGTGAGACACCGCAAGTTGCAGCCGTCGACACTGCCTGCCTGAGACAGAAAGTAGATTGTTGAGAATCAAAGTTCACAGAAGAAACTTTGATTAGCATAAAGAGGCCAGGTATTCATTTTTTTTTTTGCAAAAATTTGAATTATGTTTGAGCACTAGTAAATTTGTGAATAGATAAGGGGAATAAGGTTTGAAGTATTTTTTGGAAATTTTTTCTTATATATTTGAGGCAATTTCAAGAAAAAAAATTAAGGAACCTATGAAGGAAGCTTGAAAAGAAATTCTGGAAATTAAAATAAGAGTTTTTTTTTGAAAGGGGCAACAAAATTAGATTTTGTTTAGAAAATCAAAATCAGAAAGAAACTCTAGTTGAATACAGATTGTGGAGAAAATCAAATTCAAAAATAAACTCTACAAGCAAAATTTAGAAGAAAATTTCAATTAATGTTATAGAAAGAAATGGGTAAAATGACGAATGCAAAGTTCGAGGTGGAGAAATTCACCAGCAAAAACAAATTTTCTTTATGTAAACTGAAGGTTAGGGATTTTTTTGTGCAACAAGGGTCACACAAAGCATTAGAAACGGTAAAGAAGAAACTTGCTAGCATGACAGATTCATACTGGGAGGACTTGGATGCCCGAGCTCTCAGTACCATAAGTTTATGCCTAGCGGATGAAGTTTTCTTCAACATTGTTGAAGAGAGTACAACTGCAGGTTTATGGGAAAAACTAGAAACATTGTATATGAAAAAATCATTAATCAATAGAATTTATTTGAAAGGAAAATTATACAATCTTCGGATGAAGGAGGGTACAAGGGTTGCAGAATATTTAAATGTTTTTAATACACTTATTTTCCAATTATCATATATGGAAGTTAAAATTGAGGAAGAAGAAAAAGCTATAACCTTCTTGTGTTCTCTACCCAAGTCGTGGGACCACTTTGTAACTTCAATCAGTTTGAGCACTATTGATTCTTTGAAATTTGAATCAGTTGTGGGATCTCCGTTATCTGAAGAAGCATGGAGGAAATCCAATATCGAAACATCTATGCGAGAAGCCATGATATCCATAGGACAATCAAAGGAAAGAGCATAAAAAGCAAGGGGTTCTTCTAGATCAAAATCAAAGGTCAATAAGTGTAAGGAGAAATGTTGGTACTGCAATAAAATTGGACACCTTGAGAAATACTATTGGAAATAGAAAGAGTTTGAAAACCCAAAGAAAGGAAGAAAATCAAGTTGATTCAGGTATGATTGATGAATTTTTATCTGGCAAAGAATTAGGTATGCTAGATGAAACTTTACCTGTATGTAATGTCTCTCATAAGTTTTAAAATTGGTTGTTAGACTCTGGTGTTTCTCATCACACGAGTCCACACATAAATTGGTTTACTTCATATGAAGTTGTAAATGGTAGTTCTGCGTTTATGGGTAATAATGTATGTTGTCAGACTGTTGGGATGGAAAATATCAGGATTAAAATGTATGATAACACAGTTAGAACATTAACTAATCTTAGACATGTACCTGAATTCAAGAAAAGATTTATTTCTTTGGGAGTGTTGGACTCGGATGGTTATAAGTGTAGAGGTTAGAATGAAGTGTTGAAATTCTCAAAAGGTGCCCTAGTTGTTGTGAAGGTAGAAAAGGTCGAAAATCTTTAAATACTCAAAGGAAGTACTCAAGTCAGCGAAGCAACGATTGCGTGAGAGAAAGAAGACGAAGGTACTCACCTATGGCATCAGCGATTGGGTCACATAAGTGAGAAAGGTCTTTAGGTACTAATGAATCGTAAATTAATTCCTGACTTGAAATCTTTGAAGCTAGATTTATGTAAACATTGTGTGTATAGAAAACAATGTAAACAAATGTTTAAAACTGGATGTCATAATAGTAAAGAAACTTTGGACTATATTCATTCTAATCTGTGGGGAGCATCTCCAATTGTATTGATGGAGGTGCTTTGTATTTCTTAACGTTTATTGATTATTGCTCCCAAAAATTTTGGGTCTTTATGTTAAAAAATAAAGTTGTTGCATTTAATGTTTTTAAACAATTTAAAGAAATGGTGGAAAAGAGAACAATAAAATTAATTAAATGTTTGAGAAATGACAATGGTGGTGAATTTATTTCTCTAGAATTTGAACAATACTGTAAGGATGAAGGAATTGTTAGACATAAAACTATTGTTTATACTCAGCAAAATTGCATTGTCGAACGTATGAATCAAACTCTTATGGAAAGACCGAGAAGCATGATGAACAATGATAACCTGCAAAAGGAGTTGTGGGTAGAAGCAATATCCACTGCTTGTTATTTAGTTAACAGATCACCTTCAGTTGCAATTAATTATAAAATTCCTAAAGATGTTTGTTCAGGTTAGTCTTGTGATTATTCACATTTAAGGATTTTTGGTTGTGATGCCTATGCTCTTATCCCTAAAAATCATCGTTCAAAATTTGATCCAAAATCAAAATCTTATGTCCTTTTTGGGTATGACTATGTGGTGAAAGGATACAGGTTGTGTTAGAGCCCAGATTGACCTCAAGCTGAAGGGAGGCAATCGTAGGATAACCACAAACCAAACTTAACCTAGTAGCTATCCCTACCAGGTTGGGAGAGGGCTCTCTCCTTGTCAATCTCAGTTGAGATGACTGAATCAAGTATGGATTTTAGGCTAGGTATAGTAGCTCTATGGTTTTTGGTTGACTTTGATGGTTTTATTGTTGGATCAAATGAAACAGGAAGCTTTGGGTCCAGGAAATGAAGTCAGAATGTAGGTCATTCTATGGGGCGAGGTAGGTAAGAGTTTTGCCACTTGTAGTCGAGTGAGATGGCAGGTCTAAGACTGATGAGGGGCTAAGGAGGGCATACAGAGATCATCTATGCTATTCAAACTGTAGAAAACATCAAAAACTAAATGGATTCCCAAGGCAAAGCACTGTAACCAATGTATTCTACCTATCTATCTTGATTTCATTTAGTTTAGAAGAATGAATTAGATTTTGGCACACATAACACATGAGAAAAACTAATAATAGAAGGAGAAACTATGAAAGAACACATTACCACAAGAATCCTACAAAAATAGCAGCAAATCCTCATTTATTTCCTTGCCAAACTGTTGTAGAGATGTACAATGTAGCTCAGAGCATCCTCGGTGATAATCATCTGACTCATCCTCCAAAACTACTTCATTTGCTAGTATGTGATCTTCATCCTTTTGAACATCATGGATCTCTAAATATTCTTCATCTTCAGTGAGATAGATAGGCAAACCATTAGCAGTAAAGAAATGATTTGCTTCTACCACTTGATCATCATCATCCTCAGACTCTATTCCATGTACATAGTTTTGCTGCAAAGGAGTTTTGACCTGCTACTACGATGACTGATCTTGTCCCTTTTGCTCCCTTTGTTTAATCTTGAACTGAGGTTGCTACCGTCCTCTGAAATTTGGATTCCTGATTGTGTTTTCAGGCTTGTCTACAATTTTTAACCGATCAAACATATTCTCAATTTTCCAGAGTATATGATCTGCCTTAACATCTGAGGAAGATGCTTCTTCCTTTATAGTCACCTTCTTTTCAGTTTTCATCCTTGCTCTTTTGGCCAGCAGATTTGCCTCTACACTCACTGCGTTCTTCTGCATATCCTCAAGTGTGGTAGGATCTCTTTCTCTCAACTGATACGCCATATCAGCATCGAAGCCGTCAGGAAATTTGATCAATGCTAACCCCATCGGTGGTTTAATGTCAACTGGAATAACATTATAAACTGTATTGAACCTTATGCAATAATCTTGGACACTTTCACCTACATTCCTTTTAATATTTTCATACTCAGATAGAATTTGGAGAGGATTTTTCTTTACCTCCCATCAGTCCAGGAATTGTCTATGGAGAACTAGCAAAGTATTGATAGATCCTGCTGGTAATGCTCTGAACCACTTTCGAACCTCGCCTCCAAAACTCTGCACAAATAATCTCATGGACACATTTTCGGCATCTACCTCATGAAGATCAAAAAAGTCGTTCATCCTATCAATATGCTATTGTGTCGTGATACCTTGAGTGTCATTGAACAAAGGTATCTTACTTCGGTAATCAGTGGGCATATCATCCAAATTATAAGGTAGAACGAGAGGTGCATATCTGGCACCCATGACTCGAGGAAGATTTGAAATTGATCTTGGGGAAAGAGGAGGATTTATGACAACAAGAGTTGTTGATGTGGTAGAATTGATGGGTATCTGGGGGGTAATGATAGGCTGATGAGGGAGGGACGGTATGAATAGAGAAGTCGGATGATTCATAGGAATATGGGGAATTGATGATGAGGCACAAGATGTTGAAGCCGAATCAGAGAGTTCAGGAATTCGATCAATGGTGAGGGATGACTGAGGGGAATTTTGAAGATTTAGGTTACTTATCAATTTGGCCCTTTTGATTTCTAGCCCTTTGGTGAATTCTGGGTCTGGTACTATGTCCAACAACTTGCTATCAGATGTGGTTCGAAATAAGGAGAGACCAAAATATTTGTCAAAAGGAAGATCTTCGAGGAATTTCCACTCTACCGGGCATGAATGAGATCTAAACACCGGTCTAGGACTTGATAAACTTTCTTGTCTAAGTATCTAAGGGAAAAGATTAGGATTTTTGAATATGGGAGGAGGATCAGGATTAGGATTAGACCTGGTGTATCTTCTTAAAGCCAGTGTGTTCAAAGTTCTCAAGACTTTTATATTGCTTTACAACTTTCCACTTTTCAGCCTACTAAATTCTAAACTTATCATCCAAAAGTTCAGAACTTCTCAATTGTAGTGGGGTGATTTGTCTTTCTTCCATAGTATGGCTTCCACTATGTTAGAGCATAGATTGACCTCAGGTTGAAGGGAGGCAATCCTAGGATAACCACAAACGAAGATTAACCTGGTAGCTAGCCCTACCAGGTCGGGAGAGGGCTCTCTCCTTTTTAATCTCAATTGAGATGACTGATTCAAATATGGATTTTAGGCTAGGTATAGTAGCTCTAGGGTTTTTGGTTGATTTTTATGGTTTTGTTGCTGGATCAAGTGGAGCAAGTAGCTTTGGGTCTAAGAAATGATGTCAGGATGCAGGGTGTTCTATGGGGCGAGGTAGGTAAGTGATTTGACACTTTTAATTGAGTGATATGGCAGGTCTAAGACTGTTGAGGAGGTAAGGAAGGCATGCAAATATCATGTATCCTCTTCAAACAGTAGAAAACATAAAAAACTAAATGGATTCCCAAGGCAAAGCACTGTGACCAATGTATTCTACCTATATATCTTGATTTCATTTAGTTTAGAAGAATGAAGTAGATTTTGGCACACATAACACATGACAAAAACTAATAACAGAAGCAGAAACTATGAAAAAACACATTACCACAAGAATCCCACAAAAATAGCTGCAAATCTTGGTTTATTTCCTTGCCAAACTGTTGTAGAGATGTACAATGTAGCTCAGAGCATCCAAGAGAGTCCAACCTTTGCTAATGACTAAAAAATACATAATATAGACATCAAAACCACCTATGTTGTCCATCAGGGGTCAAATCCAAGAGATAAGGGACTGTTACAACCATTTTCCAACAAGGAATGGGAATATAGGCAGTGGAACAACTTGCCTCTATAAGCATGGAAACTGATCCACTGACCCCTAAACCACCTCAAAATGATGAATCTACCATATAAGGTCATTTTAAAATTACATTCGCATAGCATAACATCATTCACAATCATAAATTCATCCATGATGAGAGAAAATGTCAACTTGTACAAAAACTAGGCGAAAACTAGATTTTTGGGCAAACTGGCTCTATGCATAGTGTCGGCCTTTAGTGCGTAGCGCCATTTAGATTTCTCCAAAAACACAGTGAATGCACCCCTTTGCTCACTAAAACTTCAAAATCGCATTTTTAACTCATGGACTTCAACTCAAACAATGAAATGACTTAAGGGAGGGATGAGCTTTATATAGCTTTTCAACTTTTGATTTTTAACTTTCAAAACCTACTTTGTAATGTCTAGTTGCTTTTCAATGTCTATTTGCTTTTCAAATACTCTATTTTTTGGATGCTTGATCTTTTGCTTTGAACAAGTGAACCGATGTTTGATTTCTTTGACTTTTGCAGTGGCATGTACTTGGAAATATCAACAGGTGACTAGGAGCAGCATGAAACTATTAATTACATATGAGAAAAAATAAAATTACATGAAATTAACAAATAATATAGCAATGCTCTGTTTTCACCTCAAAACCGGTTTTAAGGTGAAAATTTATTAATTTTACAAATTATGAGATTAAAAATTTTATGACGATTATTTTCATCCTCATCTGTCTGCTGACCATTATTAATCAAGAGTTACTGAAAATTTGACCATGGTAAAACCATAATACCTAATGAAACCGAAACCCTAAGACCTAAGACCTATTTTTTGAAATGAACTAAAAATAAACCTGAACCATTGACTGAAAAGTATGAAAGGGGGTCATTAGATATATGTTATGAGGGAAAAAACTGAAATAAACCCTACCATTAATTGATCCATGACCTAATGGAATGCAACTCATCAGAATGGGACACCTAGTATGAAATGCAAAAGAGTAATTTTGATCACTGATGGCAATGTGAAGACACTAACACTAACATGTTGTGGGATCCTACTTCATGGAAGATAGTCACTATTAGAGATGTAACATTTGATGAATATTATCTCTTTAAATCAGATGTTGGAAAAATTAAACAGGAACAGGTATCGCCATGTCAACAAATTCAGTTGGAGACTAGATATTTTTCAGAAAATCAGAAGGAAGGAGAGAATTTTGAAGGAAAAGGTGAAGAAGATGCCAAGGAAATAGTTGAAGTTTCAGAAGCAATTCAGCAACCAGTCACCCTAAGAAGGTCTACAAGGGAAATAAAAACACCGAAAATGTATGAAGATTTCGCTTCATCTTTTTCATTGATTACTGAAGATGGGGAACCTTCTTGTTATCAAGAAGCGGTGGATAATGTAGATAGTGGAAAATGGAAAAAGGGAATGAAGAAGAAATCAATTCCTTGGCCAAGGAAAATACCTGGGATATTTTAGAACTTCCTGAAGGGAGAAGTGTTGTTAGATGAAAATGGGTCTTCAAATTAAAGTGGAAAGTTGATGGAAGTATCGAAAGGTATAAGGCGATGCTGGTAGCAAAAGGGTATTCTCAGGTTGAAGGTATTGATTTTCATGAGATTTTTTCACCAGTTGTAAAACTTGTTTCTATTCTTACCGTGTTAGCACTGACTTCATTACTTGTCTTTGAGTAAGAATAATTAGATTTTAAAACAACTTTTCTACATGGTGATTTGACTGAAGAGATCTATATGGAAGAGGAAGAAGGTTTTGTACGAGGTTACAACAAGAGATTAGTTCTCAAGCTCAAGAAATCATTGTATGGCCTCAGGAAGTCTCCCAGGAAATGGTACAAGACGTTTGACTCCTTCATGGTGAATCAGAACTGTATTAGAATTGGGTATGATCATTGTGTATACTTCAAGAGTTTCAGTGGCATATTCATTATCTTAGCTTTGTATGTTGACGATATGCTTATTGTAAGAAAAAAGCATGGAAGAGATCAACAAGTTAAAGGCTCGGCTCTCTATGACATTTGATATGTGATGCAAGAGCATTCAAACCAAGAGAAAATCATTGTAATTAGTAGACATAGGGGTCATGTGTTTTAGGGAAATTAGTTTCTTAAGTCTCTAGTTAATGCAATATTTAGACTTTCAAGTGATTTAATTAGATAATGTGAGCATGATGTAAATGCTCTCAAATAAATGAGAACATGAGTGTTGAATAAATGACAAAAGTCAGAAGTCAAATAGGACTCTTAGAATAGTTCCATGATTCAAGAAACTAAGGAGAGCTATTAGGAATTAATTGGAGTAGAAGTGGACAAAGGATTTAGGAGTTAGTTTAGAGGATTTAGGAGTCAAACTAGGATTAGTTCAATAGAAATTCCTGGCATAAATGTAAGCCTACGAGTAGAGTGCAGAGAGGGGCCGTGATATTGGAGAATAGGCCTATGCGAGATAGAGAAGTCTCGAATGTAATCAACTATTTATATGTTTATATATAGAGGAATTTAATTCTGAGTGTAAAAATGTGTGAATTGAGTGTTTTATTGATTGATTACTGTGTGAACTCATAGGTTCTGTAACAGAGGTTGCAGACAGAGTCAAGGCGGAGTGCAGAGGAGAAGGGCGATTCGAAGGAGTCGTAATGGATCATTGAATCCACTTGAAGGATCAGGAAATGCTCTGAAGTGGCATTGATCAAAGGAGCATGCGGAGTTAAGCTCAAGTGGGAATGAATTGAGCAGCAGAAGAGCGTAAGGCGGAACCCTTAAAAAACCCAAAAACCATAGAAAATTGAAGACTTAGCATAGAAACTAAGTAAAAAGGAGGAGCGAAGGAGTAAAGTGTTAGTGCTCAGCAGTCGTTGGATCAATATGATCAACAGATAGGATCATATTGTGGAGATAGTCAAAATTAATATTGCATCGGTGATTTTACATATAGGAGTGGTATTTTGGGCGAGAAAGGAGTGGTAAGTGGTATTGAGGGCCGAGAACCCGATTCCACTCACCCTTCAACACGTAGTAGTGAGCGGAGTGGAGAAACTACTTCATCGGGTGATTAAACACCATGGGTATTATTAACTTGAAATCAAGTTTGAACCGTCAGATCTACAAAGTAAAGATCAACGGTGGAAGGCCATAAAATGACATTTGAAAGGGCAAAGGATCTCGACCATTGGATCGATCACTAGATCTATGACCTTGTTTTAATTGGAGATCAGCAGAAAGAAGGAAGAGCGCTTCGACAATGGTTGAATGTGTGGACCCAACAATAAATATAATCGAGGCTTATAAACTTTGAAGTCTGGCTTTATGTTTTGGAGTGGGTAATCCTTTGTATTGCAATAAGCGTTATGGTTTTGAATTATAAGGAAATGCGATAAGGTAGACCCGATGGAGTTATATGGCATAGTTAAATGGGTTAAAGTCTGATATGTTGTTATCGCATATCAGATGCGATGAGGCACATATGTAATGTGACTACGGGAGGAGCCAATAACCGATTACGATAAAGGCAATCCTCGGGAAGTGTGCAGAGCCCGTACCAAAGTGGAAAAAGGGGTGTTCGCGTATGTATTTCCTTTTTAAATGGTTTATAATGAAATAGCATTGCATAGAAGCTTTTATGCAATGAATGTATATTAATCCAATGATTAAAGGAGGAAGGTTATATATGTAGGCTAATAGTTTAAATTAAGGTTTATGGGAGTGAATGAGTCCTATAAGGGTTTAAAGTCCCGATAAGGATGATTTAACGAATGACTTTAATAGATTCATAAGCGAAGGCTTGAGGGTTGTTTTAAAGTCTCGATAGAAGGTTTTGGCGAGGTTATTGATTTCCAATACAAAGGAACTGTGGTTAAAAGGGTCTTTACCATGTATGGTTGGAGATTTGACTCCTTTGAGAGTCAAAATACCTAGGACAGATGTGTTTGTGCATTAATATGCATACTGTGCGTATAAGCGAGGGTAACCCTGCATCATAGTGGTATCAGAGCAGAATTGTAATTAAAACCATTGGGGTTAAACATAACAGGGAAAAAATGTATTCTATGTGAAAGAATTAAAAGTAGAGTTATGGGCTAAGGTGTTTATGCAGGCGAGGAAGGATCAGATTCTAATCTGACAGAAGGAAGACAAACAGAGGTGATGTGTAGTAGAACTTGTAGATGCAAGAAACAGAGGACAATCCATTCAAAGTACAGGTGGAATGGTGAAACAAGATCATGCTGAGATATTGAAAGTGAGGTAATATGATATGTTCTGCTTTAAATTGAGAATGTGTGTTTATACATTGATATGCATAGGTGACATCAAGAGAAGTTGTGAGAGGAGAACTAGATGTGTTCTTGAAGACAGAGTAAGGAAAACACTCTGAAGAAAAGTCGCAGTGAACCTGAAGAATCCAAGAAGAGATTGGACAGAGAGGACACCTGAAGTGTTCTCAAGGGAGAGTGAGAGATTACAGAAGTCTAGAAGGAGCAAAGGTGTTTCTCAAGAGGAGGCTCCAGATAGAGGACCCATGGTTACCAAAATACTGAATGAGGAGAGATTAGTAAGGTAAGATTGAAACCAGGAGAACTAGCTACTGCAGAGGCTTATTGCATATGAGTGAGGAGCTCATGAAGGAAGAGGAGAAGAAGATCGCTATTGATAGTCATAGCAGAGGTTTAGAGAGAAGCCACCATAGAAGAAAGATGAATAAAGAGTATGCCAAGGAAAATGGAAAGAGGATGAGTCAAGAGGAAATAAACAAAGAGATTGCAGAGTTAAAATAACAACTCAGTGCGTTAAGGAGAATACTAGGGGAAATCTAGAGACTAGGTTGGGTATTAAGGAAGAAGCCAGTAGAGTGGCATGAGATGCAGAGAAGGCTACAACAAGAGAAAGTAAGGTGGCTGATGGAAAAACTCAAAGAAGATGAGTTGGAAATGGAAATGGAAGAGCACATTTGTGAACCAGAACAGGGAGAAATTCTGGGAGAAAGTGAAGACTACGCTGAAGCTAAAGAATGGGGATCAAGTGAAGATCTCATGGACTATTGGTATAGTTCTAAATGGCATGAGAAGATGCTGACTAGAGATGAAGACTTGAATACTGAAACTTCAAGTGAGACCAAAAGGTCTGATAATTTTAAATCTGACAATTTATGTATGTTTGCAGGTGAAACATGTGAAGGACAATTTTTGATATTCTCATAAAGGAGAAAGAGGACAAGAAGAATCTAAATTCTATTTTGGAAGAAGATGAGATAGATAGGTCTCAATACAATTGGGGAAAGATATCAAGAAACCAAGTGAAGGGCTTGAAGAGATTGAAGAGGAGACCACTGAAGAATTTCTGAGTCATAAAGAGAACCTAGAACAACAAGGAGATATGATGGTTGAAGCATCAAGTGAGACCACAGGGTCTTATGTTTTTAGAACTGATAGTTTCTGTATGATGGCAGGTATTGCAAGAGAAAAGCAGCCTATTGAAGATATCTTCAGAGGAGGTGAAGATCTAGAAGCAAAAGGTGACAAAGAAAACTTTTCAGAAGAGGAGGAATTTGACTGCATATAGAAGGAAAAGCCTATGGAAGAGTCGAGAGAAGTTGTCATAGAGATGAAGAATCAAGATCTTATTCTGATGAGGAATGAAGGAATATTGTCTCAGAAAGGTAATCAAATGAGTTTGATTAATGTTATTGATGAAAAACAAATACAAGAGAATGTTAATGCAGATGATGAGACAAGGATAGCTCTTGAGGAAGATAAACAACAAGAGATTGAAGGCAAACTTGAATAAGAGACTATGTTAGATGAAAGCATAGTAAATGATCATCATCATGATAAACCACAGAGGATGGTTCGAAACGTCGATACATAAAACAGTAAAATGCGATGAATTCGAAAGACATAACCACACAAAGGATCATCAATTCACCATGATGATACCTTCACAGTGGAAATAGACATGGAAGCTGTTGAGGAAGAAGGACATCTACTGAAAGATGTTAAGGAGGAAGAAGTCTATGAAAAAGACTTAGAAAAGGGAGAAAGAACACTAATAAAGGAGTGTTTTGCAGAGGATGAGCAATATTTTGAAGATGTTAGAAGTATCTTTCAGGAGACAAAAACTATAAAGTAAAGGAGGATGAAGAATGTCTCTTAAATGAGAGAAACAATGATTTATTGCAGCAAAAAGAATTTAACAATGCATGGATCTGTGAAGATGTGACAACACAGGAATAAGTTCTTGTGAAAGAGGAAGATGAAATTTAGTTTGAAGAGATGATATGTGAAGCAACAATTGACATTGTTGAACGTTATGATTTTCAAACTAATAATTTGTGTATAAATGTAGGAAACATAAGTGATGATGAAACACTTGCGAAGTGTCATAAAGAAATTTCATTACTAGAATATTTGCTGGAAAATTCAGAGTATGATAGTGTGATTGTAGAAGAAGTTCACTACAGTGAACAAGAGAAGGAAGACATCATTAGAGGAGATGGTGTGGAAGAGAGACTAGTGAAAAGTTTCATGAATACATTTGAGAATTCAAATCAACATACTAATGTGCTGACAGAGGAGAAAGAAATAGAGAAGCAAACTGAATTGTTTCCAAAGGAAGATAAGGCACATAAGTCTTATGTTTTTTATGTTAACAAGTGTTTTGTGAGTTAAAGTTTTGTTGCAAATGCTGGAGGAGATTTCGGACAGGTGAACAGCCAAATAAAGATGAGAGAAGAATATTTTATGGAAAAATTCAATACATGGAACAAAGATGTTAAATTTCTGGAGAGAGTATTGGACAGTCATGATTCAATACAGGAAGAGGTAATCATGAAAGAGGGTAAGGATGATAGGGTGGCAGTAAGCATAGTCAGCATATCAAGCAAGGGAAAAGTTGGAGTAAACAAATCAAAAGTTGGAGCAAGAACAACAGAACAAGAAGAAGAACAATAGATTGAAGAACTAGTGGAAAACAACAATAACTTGAAACAAAGAGAAGGAGGCAAAAGTAAGAAGCAGGAAATGGACTAGCCTGAAGATGTGTTGGAAAAAGAAATTGAAGAGATGTGGTAGCTGATGATGAAGCAGTCCAAATAGAGAAAAATGGTAGCAACAGGGAGCATGATTAATCAGAGTATGAACCTGATTGACAAGAAGAAGAAAAGGGAGCAAAAGACAGCAGAAGTGCAGCAGCAGCAAACGAACAAGACATTTGGGTAGTTACAACACAAAGTATGGGATCCAGGAAGACTGTTGACACCTAATCCTCAACGGATGGGTGAACTGGAACGCGATCAGTCATCAAGAAGATGAACTGATCCATCCTATTTCTGTATATAAATGATAGTTAGCTAATGAATTAATGAAATCAGTTTTTCTTCCACTCATTCTGGAGTTACCCTGGCCTGACATGGTATCAGAGCACAGGTCCCAACCACTATTTTTGGCTTCCTTTCTGCCCTTGTAACTCCCTCCTGCCTATATTCTACAGACTGACACCTCTGGCCTGCTGTTCAAAATCTCTCCACTCTCCTGCTCTCCGCTTACCTCTCTCTCCTGCTCTCCACTTTCATTTTTGCCGCCCTCTCTGAATTCGCTCTATTTTCTGTGCAAGGATGCGATTTCATTAATATGTTAGCTTATGTGTTTATATCCGAAAAACTTTTCACCTTCATTGTTGGGCAGATTCCACCTCCACTTGAAAAATAGGGGAAGAACCTTAGTATCGCAGAGAGCGCTTGAAGGCTTGCCATTTGACCTCAACATCCGGGAAAATTAGACGCAACCTGCTTAATCCAGACCGAGCAGGCGCCTCAGATCCCTTGTTGCAAATCTATCAATTTCAGCGGACTCTTGACCGGATTTCTTGATCGAGAAACTGGGTAAAGGCAAGGAGCTCGGACTGGGCGAATTCGTAAACGAATTCCACCTCTATTCTACCTCAACGTCTGACGATTCTGGTCGCTTCCATCGCTGAGGAAGGAGAGGATATGACCGAGGAACACTGCATGCAACCATTGAAGCTCGCCTCAACCATCAGAATTTGAGAAGTCCTGAAATTTGGTATCGGGCACTCTTCTCTCTGAAACCCTGACGGAGATTTTATTCCGGTGGCTGTCGTATTTGGTAATAACACTGTCCCATTTCTTAACACAGCGTTTGAATTATTAACGCTGATTGAATTCATGTTTGAATGCAAATGTCAACATTTATTGAATGGTTTCCAGAACGCAATGGTTATTAACGCTGTGGTTTGAATAATATTCACGTTGTTTGAGTATTAACGTGGTGCGCATCCGGGAAAGCGCTGAGGGTATTAATGCTGTGCGTTGTGGGTTTGTCATATATACTGAATGATTTCCAAGTTGAATGCATAGAATGATGCGTATATATGGAATGTGAACTGCTGTGCGCTTGTTACCCATATTTTGCAACACCCACATGTCAATCTAAGAGTTTTAATCCCGTCTGTTCCAATCTCAGGACACCTCAGGCCATCGACTCGGTTGAGTGTTGAGCAGTTCTTCAGTGTATATTTTAGCAGTTTTGGTATAGCGTTGAGCAGTTTGTTGACTTCATAATATTACACAGTTTAAATAATTCAAAGCGTTGTATATCATTCAAAATATTGCGGTGTTTCCAGAATGTCTTATATACCAAAGCATTTGTAGTACTGCATAATATATTGATATATTGAAGTGATATATTAATACATTGAAGTATTGAAGTGATCCCTTGCGCACTTTTCAAAACATAGTAGTATTGCAGTGATATGTACAATGAAATACTGATGTTTTTTTAGCAAATATTAGAGAGATGTGAAGGCTGTAACGTAAGGATTTTCTATCAGCAGAAATAATTTTTGTTACAGTATGCATTCAAGAGAAAGAAGAAGATACTTCAGAGGCAGGGGGGGCAGACATTCTCAAGCAGAAAAGGCAGATCTGCATTGCATTCGCTGCAAACGAAATGGATCACATGATGCTTCTACATGCAAGCTACCATGGGACAAAATTGAGCAGAGAAGAAACCAACAAAAAGGTAAAACTGATGACACATACAGAGGTAAAGCACCTTAATCCGCTCACTATATTGAGGCACAATGTAACATAGGAGTAACTGAAGATTTGTTTAATGCTTCACTTGCTTCTTTGAAAAATGATTGGTTGCTTGATTCAGGAGCAACCTGTCATATGACTCATAGGAAAGATTTTTTTGAAGACTTCACTGACAATGTTGATGGAGCAGTATACTTTGCAGATCAGTCAAAAATCAAGCCATCAGGGCTTGGCACAATCAGGCTTAAACTGCCTGGTCTTCCAGACTTCTTCTGGATCATGTTCTATATCTCCCACAGCTCAAGAGAAACTTGCTGTCCCTGGTCCACATCCGCCAGCAAGGTCACTCCATTCATATGTTTGATGGAAAGCTTGAGGTAAGAAAGGCATCTGACCACTCACTTGTCATGAGGGGTATAGAAGAAGAAAGACTTCTTAAACTGCAAGGAACCTCTGCTCATGCACACCATTTCTCATATATTTCCCATCATGAAGAAGGTACACTTCCATCAAGTTTATTATGGCATGCTAGATTTGGACATTTAAACTATGACAGTCTCCGCTTATTAAAGAAAAATGGTGTTGCTGGTCTGCCTACAATTCCTAGAAAACATAAGCAATGTGATGCTTGCATTCTAGGAAAGCATAGCAAACAGTCATTTCATGATTCACATTCAAGAGCACATAGGAAGCTTGAACTCATTCATTCAGATTTATGTGGTCCAATGCCTGTTCCTTCTGCAAATGGAAACAAATATATCATGACATTTGTTGATGATTACACCAGAATGTGTTGGGTTTATTTATTGAAGAACAAATCTGATGCTTTTCAAACATTCAAGAATTTTCATAAGTGGATTGAAAATGGTTCACAATCTCATATTGGGTCTATTCGCACTGATAATGGAAAAGAATATACATCAAATGAATTTGAAAACTATCTTCGCCAACATGGGATCAAACATCAAACAACTGTACCTTATAATCCCCAACAGAATGGTGTAGCTGAAAGAATGAACAGAACAATTTTGAATATGGTACCATCCATGCTTTTCTTCAAAAATGTAAAGATAATGTTTTGGGATGATGTTATTCTATGTGCTGCATATATAAAGAATAGATGTCCATCTAGTGCTATAAGAAACAAGACTCCTTATGAATTGTGGTATGGACATGTTCCTTCGGTAAAACATCTCAGGATCTTTGGTTCCACCTGTTATGCTTTAATACCAAAGGTACATAGAAACAAACTTGGTGCTAGAAGTCGTAAGTGTTCTTCCTGGGGTATTCAAACACATCTAAAGCATACCATCTCTATGATGAAGTAAATAAAAAGTTTGTTGTATCTAGAGATGTCATTTTTCTTGAATCATCCAAATCTGACACTGTTGTTGAGCGGCAACTTGATCGCTTGGATAGATTCACAAACCGAAATCATTTCAAGAGTTTGATAATCAGATTCCACATCTTGAAGGGGGGATTCCTATACTAGATCAACATGTGGAATCTTCTTCTGAAGAACAATCTCCCCTGCATGACACTCCAACAACGGATGATGCTTTAAGTGATGTAATTGATAGAATTGGGAGACTCAATCTTGATTCAGACTCAACTCAATCAACAAAGTAGCCTGGACCATCTCAGAAAGGTCCCCCAAAATGGCTGACAAAGACACTTGAAAGTGTTCACCCTGATGAAATTGGAAAAACAGGAACCAGAAATACAAACCGAGAAGATGGAGGTGATGTAGATAACTCTAATTCACCTGTTGATATGGATGTTACTTATGATTGTGAATTGAACTTGTCTACAAATTTTGAACCAACTTCCTTCAAAGAAGCTGCTTCTCATGATGAATGGAAAGAAGCGATGCAGAAGGAGTATGATGCCCTCATAAAGAATGGCACTTGGAAGCTGGTTGATCCTCCATTTGGAACCAAACCAATTGGCTGCAAGTGGGTCTACAAGAACAAGTACAAAGTTGATGGCTCACTTGACAAGCAGAAAGCTAGGCTTGTGGCAAAAGGTTTTGCACAGAAGGAAGGGGTTGATTATGAGGAAACTTTTTCCCCCACAGCAAAATGGGCCACCATCCGGACACTCTTTGCACTAGCTGCTCAGAACGGTTGGAAAGTCCATCAAATGGATGTAAAAACTACATTCTTGAATGGAGATCTAAAAGTGAATGTTTTTATGTCCCAGCGTGAAGGATTTGTTGTGAAAGGACATGAACATAAAGTATGCAAACTTGTGAAGTCCTTGTATGGCCTCAAACAAGCACCACGAGCCTGGTATGGAAAAATAACTGAGCATCTTCTGAAACTCAACTTCAAACATTTTGATCTTGATGATGCAACTTTATTTGTCAAGAAAGTTGCAAAACAGTTGTATATCTTGTGGTATATGTAGATGATCTTTTAATGACAGGGAACAATGAAAGCTATATAGCATCCATAAAGAAAGAATTAGGAAAAAGTTTTGAAATGACTGATTTGGGCTATGTTGATTACTATCTTGGCATTGAAGTAACCCAACATCCAAAATCCATATTTCTTTCTCAAAAGAAATACATTGGAGATTTGTTAAACAGATTTGGCATGACAGAGTGCAATCCTCTTTCTACTCCAATGGAACAAAACTTGAAGCTCACATCTATTGAAGGAAAGGAATTTGAGGATGCAAAAAAGTATAGACAGCTTGTAGGAAGTCTCATCTGCCTCACTACTACCAGACCAGACATTTCATTTGCTGTTGGAATCCTCTCCAGGTTTATGCAAAAGCCTTGTGAGGGATATTGGTCTACTGCAAAAAGAGTTCTAAGGTACTTGAAGGGAACTCAAGACCTTGGAATCAAGTATACACAGGTGGACGACTTCAACTTGATTGGATACTCTGATTCAGACTTCGATGGAGACAAAGAAACTAGGGTATCTACTTCAGGATATGCTATGAGTCTAGGATCAGGAGCTGTCTCCTAGAGATCACGCAAACAATCAGTACCAACAGATTCCACAATAGAAGCAGAATACGTGGCAGCAGCTGAAGCAACGAAAGAAATTGTGTGGCTCAGGAAAATTCTTGAAGATTTGCAGGTAAAACAAATACAATCAACTCCA
Source organism: Pinus tabuliformis (assembly GCA_031772625.1). Classification (NCBI taxonomy): domain Eukaryota; kingdom Viridiplantae; phylum Streptophyta; class Pinopsida; order Pinales; family Pinaceae; genus Pinus; species Pinus tabuliformis. Next base: position 353,318,699 of record CM062808.1, on the reverse strand, counting down.
CTCATGATTGATAACACCTCTGCAATAAAGCTGTCCAAGAACCCAAAGTTCCATGATCGTACTAAGCACATCAATACTAAATATCATCTGATCCGACATCATGTTGAGGCCAAAACAATCCATCTCCGTCATTTTTCCACAAACGAGCAAATTGCAGACATCTTCACCAAAGCGCTTGGAAGAGAAAAGCTTGAAAGATTCAGAACGATGCTTGGACTCACCAACATCCCTTCAGATTAAGGGGGGGAATGTTGACACCTAATCCTCAACGGATGGGTGAACTGGAACACGATTAGTCATCAAGAAGATGAACTGATCCGTCCTATTTCTGTATATAAATGATAGTTAGCTAATGAATTAATGAAATCAGTTTTTCTTCCGCTCATTCTGGAGTTACCCTGGCCTGACAAAGACAAAGACCAGAAGACACATGATCAAAAGATCATGAATATGTTCTACTTTAGGAGTCTGATGCAAGAGAATTCAACCCAAGAGAAAATCATTGTAATTAGTAGACATAGGGGTCATGTGTTTTAGGGAAATTAGTTTCCTAAGTCTCAAGTTAATGCAATATTTAGACTTTCAAGTGATTTAATTAGATAATGTGAGGATGTTGTAAATTCTCTGAAATAAATGAGAACATGAGTGTTGAATAAATGACAAGAGTCAGAAGTCAAATAGGACTCTTAGAACAGTTCCATGATTTGAGGAACTAAGCAGAGCTTTTAGGAATTAATTGAAGTAGATGTGGACAAAGGATTTAGGAGTCAGTTCAGAAGATTTAGGAGTCAAACCGGGATTAGTTCAATAGAACTTCCTGGCATAAATGTAACCCTACAGGCAGAGCGCAGAGAGGGGCCACGATACTAAAGAATAGGTCTATGCGAGATAGAGAAGTCTCAAATGTAATCAACTATTTATATGTTTATATACAGAGGAATTCTATTCTAAGTGTAAAAATGTGTGAATCGAGTGTTTTATTTATTGATTACTGTGTGAACTTGTAGGTTCTGTAACAAAGGTTGTAGACAGAGTCGAGGCGGAGTGCAGAGGAGAAGGGTGATTCAAATTCGTAATTGATCATCGAATCCACTTGAAGGACCAGGAAATGCTCTGAAGTGGCATTGATCAAAGGAGCATGTGGAGTTAAGCTCAAGCGGGAATGAATTGAGCAGCAGAAGAGCATAAGGCAGAACCCTTAAAAAACCTGGAAACTGTTGATGCCTCGAAAATCGCTGCAACAACACTGGGGGATAACCACCCGGTCCGGACCTTAAAAGCATCTCCTTTTCCGTTTGGTGTGGTGGCTCCGACTGTTCATCTAGGTCCAGTTACCTTCTCCCTATTGCTATTGGTTTATAATGTATCTTTAACTACCAATAGACAGGGACATCAGATCACTTCTCCTTGCTGATCAGGCAAGAGAATGACCCTTAAGCTGATTTGGGCTCAGCCAAGCCACAACTAAAGTTTTGCCTCTTTGAGGAGAGGACTTAAAAGAATGTAGAATTTACTCTAAATGCAAGCTTATTCTATGATGCAAGCAAAAGAAACTAATCTAAATCCTATCTTAATTAGGTAGATATAGATCTAACCCAACTAAGAGCAAGATAATCAAAATATTGGGATTTAAATATGTCTTGTTTATGATGAATATCAAGTTAATGAAGTAGTTCAATTAACTGATATTATGGTTACCAAAACACATTCTATTGAGACCTTAAAACTGAAATAATAAACCAACAACATTCAGGAAGTAGTTCACAAAATGATATTGATTATCAAAACAGCAAACCCAATAACTAAACAATAATATGTGGAAATAGTTCACAACATATTACCACTCAATGAATCAGTTTTAATAAGACAGATTTCTGAGTAAATAGTTACTCAGAAATCAGAAATTAATCCATAAAAAACAGAGATACATAATAACAAGATTGAGACAAATTACACATATTGACAATAGTGCACAAACATGAATAAAATGAGACATCCATGTCACTATAAAAATGAAACTGATATTTAAAACAGTAGTATTAGAAATACCAATTTATTGCATCCATTTCTCTGTCCTTGGTCTCCAACAGCCCTTTACATTGCTTGAACTTTTGCCTTTAAAACTAGAGCCACAAGAGTGCAAGCTTTGTTCTTCATGCATAATTCAATATACAAAGGGAAAATCCTCAATAATCCCCAGATCTGAGATTTTTCACTCCTCCCTCCTACAACTCTAAATTCCAATTACAATAGTGCTTTTAGAAGCTCTAAAATTGCAGAGGAGAGCAGCCCTTTTTACATTCTGCAATCTGTTATTTATAATATTTGTGAAGGAATTTTTGGAGAGGAGAGTTTGTTGAAGAGAAATCTGCCAAATATAATTTTAATTGCTCCTAATTCTGATCTTCAATTGCTGGAGCATTCTCATTGCTTGAAATCCTTTTCTCCATATCTTTTCCACTGTTTTCCTGCAAAAGAAATCAAAATAAATTAAAATGTAATAAAAATATCATTTCTGGCAATTAAATCACACCCAATCAAATTCTATTTAAATAAATAATTGAAAATAAATATAAGCTCTGTATTGATGCTTGGAATGATTTGATTGGCAAAGTATATCATTGGCCAATGGATCTACAATTAGAAGAGGCGTTGGACAAATGAAATTGAAAACAATAACTCAGAAAATTGATTTTGTTTTCAAAATTCCGAGCCTGATCTTCTGCCTGATTTTTGGCCCAATAAACGATCAAATCTGTTGGTGAAACCTCCTTCAAACTGTTTTCCTTGATTTTCTCTTTCCAATGAGCCGTCCTGGGCCTCATTTGGCCAAGTAGAACTCAATTTATGAGCTTCCAAAGTTGATGAGTCAAATCTGGCATGAATCTGGAAATTCTGTTGCTGGGCTAAAAATTAGAATTAAAAACTAATCCTAAATTAGTCTCTAATTAATTCTAATTAAACTAATTATTAATTAACATTAATCTATTTATAAACAAATTTAATCTAATTAAAAAAAACTAATTAATATTAATCTAAATGATATTTAAATTAATCAAATTAATTAATTGATATAAATTAATTAATGTGATTAAATTAAAATTCATTAATTAATTAATATATATAAACTAATTTAAAATATTAGAAAAAATTAATTTAATATACTATACTATATCTCAAAACTAATATACCTACCTTATATTACACTTCACTCATACGTGAGTGAATTTTTAAAAAAACAAATACGTTGTGAATTTAAAAACAAATATCAAAACTTATGATAAAAACAAATGGCAAACCTTTGAATGAGGCTTAGGTTAATGCGTTGTGCTCTTTCGCATCGGCGAATAGGGAAGGAAGGGATATCGGGGGTTGTAAGAGATGTGTTTTAAAAGTCCCCGATGCGATAACCAAGTTAGCCTCCGATGCGATAACTACTTTATTTGCGATGCAATATAAAAGACTTTGTTTAATTGGTGATCGGGGGTGTGGAGTATCGGCATTTCGCATCGGGAGGATGGAGGGGTTCATTAAACTTGTCACATATAAAACCTCTGATGCGATCAAAGCTTCCGATGCGATTCTAAAATAATTTTATTATATATTTTTTTTGTTTTAAATTTTAATTTAATTAAATTAATTATATTTAATATATTAATTAATTTAATTAATTTAAAATTTAATTTTAAACATAAAATTTTTTATTTTTGTTTTATTTTATGAATATAAGTTTCTAAACTATAGCTAAAAATAAAACTACAGCTACTTAGAAAATAAATGAAAAATAATAAAAATAAACTACAGCCACTTAAATGTTTTGGTTTTCGAGATTTAAGATTTTGATTTGGAAATTAGAGTGAATTTCTTAAAACTCGATAATTAATAATTTGGCTGCATGTTGAAAAATGTTAGTAAAACTCTCTACGAGTTAATATTTAAACTAAATACATTATTGAACTAATTTATTTACAAAATGTGATATTGTACATTTTATGCATTTTTAACCCAGGCTAGATAAATGATGAGATTTCAAAGGAGTGTCATTTTCAAACCAGTTGACCAAATGAGGCGAAACAAGCGTCAATGGGAAGCTTGTAAAAAATCGATTCTAACAAAGCAATCAAAACAAGAATCCAAAGAAAACTAAAAATTAACGAAAGCATAGGGCAATCAATTAAAATAAAAATCAAAAAGGTGCTTAGCCAAAATTTTTATAGAAAGGGTCCCCATTATTCGAAGCGGACGCATCAATAATGGGGGGTGTTGTGTTTTTACCACAACAATTGGCGACACACGGGAGAAGAACCAGTTATCTCTTCTTGTTATGAATGAGATTTTCCTAAAATTAAAGTAAAAATAATTAAAGAAGAGAAAATTTTGCGTGAAATGCTTGACTAAGTCCATTAGTCTGAATAAAAGCAAGAATCATCTAATTGTAATTTTTCTTAAAATTTCTCATACATTAAAATATTTCAAAACTCTACATCAGTCCTTAATTAGTTGTAGAGATAAAGCAGGGGTCACTTTACAGCTTAGCTTTCAAAATATTCTCGTTTGTCACAGGTAGAACCACTGTTGCCAGCAAACGTCTATAGTTTCGACAGGGTTACCTTTTAATCATAATTGATTCAGAATCCCATCTTTAGAAGAATTATTGACCTAGAGATAAATCCATTTATATATGTATTATTTTTTATTATTATTATTATTATTATTATTTATTTTTTTTATTAAATCTTAAAAGTCATTGTCCTAGTATGGTAGCCAGATAGATGACAATGCCATTCACTGGTTAAAATTGGACTGAACAAGCTGGCTCGCGATGAGACCCCTTGTCTTATAATTGTTTGCAATTATAAGCCATTACCCTGGTTTGTTTAGCAGTATTGGTAATGTTAGCCTATTTTTCCCCTATGATCATGGTAAGCAGGCTCACGATGAGACCTCTTATCTTTTAAGTTTAAATATATTTCTGGATTATTCTCTAGAAAAATAAGACTCTTTGGGATAGGGAGAACCATTGACTCCTTAAGAGTTAAGAATGACAATTTCAGAGTTAAAGGTGCTTTGCTGTAAAGTGTCTTTACTTGGTTATAAATAACTTTTCTTCACTGATAATAGAACTCTGAAAGATTTTAATAAAATTTTGAAATCTCAAGATGATTACAGTTTGATGAAAAAAGAAATTTTCAGATTTTACGATACTTTGCCAACTTCTCTTGATTGGTAATCTCTTCCTTAAGTATGTCTACTTTAATAATAAGAAAATCAAACTTTACTAAGAGATTTAAGAAAAATCTAATAGGTGACTATTAACAATTTTTCTCCATGTATGCTGACCATTGTTAGGTAACAAGTAGGCCTTGCATATGAATAATGACAAATTCACCAAAATCAAAATTGAAATCCAAAGGAAAAGAATTCTTATGCTAAAATGGGAAAAAAAAAATCAGCGAGCAAAAATCAAAACCAAGAAATCTCTAAAAATGGAAAAGAAAATCCAAGTCTCGCAAGATAAACTCAAACAAGAATGCTTATACCAATGTCTCAACAATATGAAGAAAAAGAAAATAAGCATGTAATCATTCCTTCTTATGTTGAGAGTTAGAAAAACATACCTTGCAGAGTTGTGAATGCTTTAGGCTTTTGGATAACAGTGATCGTAAAATTCAGCCACAATGAATACTTTCTGTCTGATATGAATCTTCTTGTTTCCAAGCATCATCTTAATCATTTTCTAAAAAGGAATGCTTAAAGAAACAGATTAAAGGTTCAGAAACTTCCTGATGTAGCTGTTTCGATGAAGATTATCGCTGCTTATTGAAATAAAGCCAGAAGAAGAGTATGGACTTTGAAAATATGATTCGGCAGAAGATTGAAAAATTTTGTGAAGAGCTGCAAAACAGAATTTTACATCAGCATAATTTAAAAACAAAAATTGAAACTAGAGTGATGAAATGGGAATTAATGAAAGTGAGCACATGAATCTTACCATTGGATTATTGCTTTTGATCTTACCTGAAAGGTATCAATTTCTCCAAACTAACTGACTCCTTATTTAAATTAACATTAAAAACTTGAAGAAGTCAAACTAACCAAAATCATATAACCCCAAAATCATTATTTATTTTATTTAAACTAAAGCAAGCAGTAAAACGTAAAAATGAAATGCCTAGTGTTCAAGGGAGTTGAAATTAGAGCAAATGCATCAAAAATGAGAATGAGAATTTGCAGCAATGACTGTTTCTCAAAATATCATAAGTTTCATATAAATTCCATGATTTTATAAACAGTTAGGAATCAAGACCAAATCTACGATAATAAAATTTAAATATGAAGATAGAGAGGTCTTGAATCCCATTTTTAATTATGGAATTATATATTTAAACTAAAATGTATGAGAAATTGAAATAATTTGAATATGCTGCAAATTGGTCATTAACTGCTTTCTTGCCATAGTGGTTACCCCAGCTCGCTTTTAAATAACACATTGCCGTATCGGATGATTCACTAACATGTTTCTTTACCATGCTTCAAATTTAATCTGCAGAACTTCACCTTTATTGCTATGCCATATATCGATTAAATGTTAATGGCTCAAAGGCATGCATTGAGAGCTATTGCATCGGAGATTGCAATGGCAAATTGCTGATAAGAACATGTGTAATGAAATGAAGCGGTCGCATCATTAAAGAAATATTATATCGGGGATTAGAAAATATTTACATTGTGCTTCCCGTATCGCAAAACGCACATCGCAGATTTAGAGAAGTGACGTGAGCATAAAAATGTGATGAAATGATTGCATTATCGGCGATGCGATGGATGTCGTAGCTAATCGGCAATCGGGAAACTTTGGGTACCCAATGTAACACAATATGATTGTTGCGATGCCGATATGCGATGAATGACGTGGCTAATCGGCAATCGCGATCGGCAATCTTAAGCACACGATATAGCAATTCTCAATATGCCGATATGTGATGAAGAATGGACCCGATAATTTTATGATGAAAATCTGATAACATATCGGATCCGAAACATCGGCCTCCTTTAAAGTTATACTCCTACCATTATTGCGATTGAACGGACGCGATATTTTATGAATTTGATTTGAATTTCATATCAGGTCCGGAATTATGTGTTTATCGCAATATCAGTAAAGTCGATTATCGGAGATAGGCGATTCATGTTCATGGAAGTATACTTCACTTGGAAAGCTCCGATAAGAGAAATGCAATATGACATGAGTAAGATAATACATCGGAGGTCTTTAATGAACAATTTGTGATCAAAGGAAATACTAAAAAACTACTTCCGATGAAATCTTATGATGCGAATGGTCTTATGATATTTCTTGAAATTTCAATTGGGTTTTCTAATGAATGAAAGCAAAATTAAAAAATGCTTAAATTCTAATGCATCACAAATAAAATTTCCCTGAGCCTATTGCAAATTTGAAATGGGCTTATTGCTTACTTCAAGTTTTTTGAAAACAAATAAAAACCTGCAAATAAAACAGAACACAAATCAAAAATAAACTAAGGAAAAGAGAAACTAATAAGAGATGAGAACAAACTTGTAAATGCGTACCTGGAAGGAATTTGTTTGTAAATCTTACCTGATAATCTTCAAATTCTTCCTTTGATTAAAATAATATCATTATTTATTTTAAATCTAAGTGCGCAATCAGCCTAAATGAAATCAATCATTCATGCTCATGGAATATAAAATTTACCAGAAATAAATATGAAACTATGCTTCCCTTTCGAAGTGAAGTATTGCTATAGTGACTTTTTAATAATGCCTTTAGTAAATAGACATGATTCGTTTTTACAGCATCAGATAATAAACTAAATATTAGAATGAGATTAAGCCACTAATTGTAGAAAAATGTCAAAACAGATTTAAATGTGTGCACTTGGCAAAATGGGCATCCTTAAGATCAGCTTTTGGCAAATTCCGGAGAATATAATATGAACTTCATATGATTGCCGTGACAGGTTAGATTCACTGATAATGATTGAATTAGAATTAGGCTTATCATAGTCAATCATACATCTCATAGGATAATGGGATCATGAAGCTTTTATATCCTCAAATCCTTACCATATAAATTTCAAAAGAAAATCTTAGAAGAAAATCCCAAAATGAAGAAAAGTGGCTTTGAGGCAATCGATGTCAAGTGCAATTTTAATTGAATTTAATCAAGACATCATTCAAAATAGGCAGAGTAGAGATATCGCTATAAGAAATTTCAAAAAGGAAAGCAAGAATTAAAATTTTCTGATAAGGAAAAATGTTTCCACTGAACATGTATGAGAAGGCTGATTGCTTTGTTTTATTTTTAATCTACAGAACTGTTGAAAATAAATTAACTACATAAAACAAACTAACTAATTTAATTCTACTCCTATTCTAACCATATGCATGAGAATGACTAGGTATAGTCATATTTCCAGTGTAGCCATTTTCTAATTTTAATCGTTGCATGTATGGATAGTTCAAATGTTAGTAATAAAAATACAAATCTAATTAAACTAAGAAAATTAAATATGAAATTTGAATATACAGTTATTGTTAGTAACTTATTTAAAATCTCTTTCTCTTGAAATTTCCCTTCCAATTGTCTACCAATTGGATCATAAAAATATGGATGGATTTCTATTAAGGATTGAGAAATGTTCAAAGGAAGAGATAATAGGCCAGATTGTGAAGATGAGCTTTTAGATTCTTTGACCTGAAAAAATTTGTTAGTGTTATGTACAAATGTTAAATCATTGACAATTTTTCTTGAAGGAAAAATTTCCAAACAATTTTCAAACGAGTCAATGAAAAATGGATGGAAGTTTGTCAAATGACATGGAAAATTATTAATTAAATTGAATTGCTGGCCAGATTGCAAAAATATATTCTCTCGTTGATATTGCCTTTGAGAAGATAGAAGCTTTTGATAAGCAATGAACATCGATTGACATTGATATGTTAATAGTTTTCTATGTTCATGGTTATAATATGAAACTTCAATTTCCCAATTCGGCAATGCATCAATTGAGTGTTTGATAGTAAGGTGTTCAATATGCCAGCGAAGAGTGTGAAAATTTTGCAAAATAAAATCAGAAAATAAATCTAAGTTTAAACAAAATAGCTGAGGAAACAAAAATAAAATGAAATCATTATTTGTACAACTAATGTTACAGCACAATTGGAATCGTTTTGAAATAATTTCATTTTCACAAGGAATGCCCAGAATAATGGAATTTGAAAAAAATTTAATTCCAACTTGTGAATTAGAAAATGAATTATGGTCATGAATAGGAATGGGAGTTTGATCCTCATATGAATCATAAATTGGAATGTTTTCTTGAATGGTGAAATCATGAAGATAATTTGCTGCTCTAAAAGGAGGATTAGTTGGGATAATTCCTAAATTGAAGCATTCCTCATTTTCAGATGTTATTTGAATTTTCTCATGAGGATTCTCTTGAGAGGAATAGAAATCAACATCCTCAATGTCAGAGTAATTATCATAAATGACTTCACAAGATTCTCTACAATTCCCTTCAATCTCATCCAATATATCAAAACAAGGAGGGACAAGAATTTCATGTTCATCAGTGGCAAAAGAATGATCAATTATTGTTTCTTTATCTTGATAAAAACTTAATGATAATTCATTTAGATCAGCCTCTTTAATTTCTGGAATATCATTAACATCAAGAGGAAAAATATTACCATTATTGAAAATATCAGGATAAAGGGAAAAGTGTGAACCTGAAACAATGCATTTAAAACTGTCTCTGTTTGAGAGCTCTTGTGCATTATGCTCATTGTAAATTTCAGATTGCAGATCATTCCTTTGCGTGCATATGCTTTCTTGAAGAACGCTGCTTTGCTGCTCTGATTTCGGCATTTGTTCATCATGGAGAAATTCAGAAATTTGTATAGCAGTTTGCATTTTATTTACTTTGATTGCTGCTTGTACTTGCTGATTTGCGATTTGATTTTCCGAATTTACTTCAAAGTAGTTTTCAGATTTCAAGGCGGCTTTTTCTCCAAGATTGCTGCTGTTGTCTTCTTGCATTTGATTAGAAATCTCTTCTAAGCTTTGTGAAGCCACTTCATCACAATTTATTTGCACATCCAAATTGGGATTCTCATTTGTATTGGAAGGGGATGGAACAAAGCTTGAATCGATTTCATATGGATTGGGAATGGTTGGAAGAGAACAAATATTTTTAAACCAATCTAATGATTCTTCTTCTGTAGGTTTATCTTCGTCCTTAAATCTTAAACAATTCAAGTGAAATCGAATATGAAAATCATTAACAGACTCATTTTTAAACCTTCGTAGATATTCAATTTCTTCACATACCTGTTCATAATCGTAGCCGTCAAATTTACAAATGAAAATTGTAACAAATTGATCCCAGCTATGGATTGAGGCAACTGGAAGAGTTTTGCACCAGTTTCTGGCTTTTGCCGCAAATGTAAGAGTAAAAATTCTGCATAAGATGCCTTCATCAATTCCTTGAAAATCATAATTTGAAATGTTTTGAATAAATTGAAAGACATGGTTAAAAGCAGAAGAATTCCTCTTACCATTGAATTTTACCTGAGACAACAGTCTTGCCACTTCGGGTGGAGTATTGGAAGATGCACGTCCATGGATACAACTCCAAATTGGAAGTTTAAGAGGAGCCATCACAATAAATAAAATATTAGAATTGAAAAGACTCCAATAAACAAATAATCTCAGGCCCTCCTTCTAGCGCCAAAAATGTTGATGCCTCGAAAATCGCTGCAACAACACTGGGGGATAACCACCCGGTCCGGACCTTAAAAGCAGCTCCTTTTCCGTTTGGTGTGGTGGCTCCGACTGTTCATCTAGGTCCAGTTACCTTCTCCCTATTGCTATTGGTTTATAATGTATCTTTAACTACCAATAGACAGGGACATCAGATCACTTCTCCTTGTTGATCAGGCAAGAGAATGACCCTTAAGCTGATTTGGGCTCAGCCAAGCCACAACTAAAGTTTTGCCTCTTTGAGGAGAGGACTTAAAAGAATGCAGAATTTACTCTAAATGCAAGCTTATTCTATGATGCAAGCAAAAGAAACTAATCTAAATCCTATCTTAATTAGGTAGATATAAATCTAACCCAACTAAGAGCAAGATAATCAAAATATTGGGATTTAAATATGTCTTGTTTATGATGAATATCAAGTTAATGAAGTAGTTCAATTAACTGATATTATGGTTACCAAAACACATTCTATTGAGACCTCAAAACTGAAATAATAAACCAACAACATTCAGGAAGTAGTTCACAAAATGATATTGATTATCAAAACAGCAAACCCAATAACTAAACAATAATATGTGGAAATAGTTCACAACATATTACCACTCAATGAATCAGTTTTAATAAGACAGATTTCTGAGTAAATAGTTACTCAGAAATCAGAAATTAATCCATAAAAAACAGAGATACATAATAACAAGATTGAGACAAATTACCCATATTGACAATAGTGCACAAACATGAATAAAATGAGACATCCCTGTCACTATAAAAATGAAACTGATATTTAAAACAGTAGTATTAGAAATACCAATTTATTGCATCCATTTCTCTGTCCTTGGTCTCCAACAGCCCTTTACATTGCTTGAACTTTTGCCTTTAAAACTAGAGCCACAAGAGTGCAAGCTTTGTTCTTCATGCATAATTCAATATACAAAGGGAAAATCCTCAATAATCCCCAGATCTGAGATTTTTCACTCCTCCCTCCTACAACTCTAAATTCCAATTACAATAGTGCTTTTAGAAGCTCTAAAATTGCAGAGGAGAGCAGCCCTTTTTACATTCTGCAATCTGTTATTTATAATATTTGTGAAGGAATTTTTGGAGAGGAGAGTTTGTTGAAGAGAAATCTGTCAAATATAACTTTAATTGCTCCTAATTCTGATCTTCAATTGCTGGAGCATTCTCATTGCTTGAAATCCTTTTCTCCATATCTTTTCCACTGTTTTCCTGCAAAAGAAATCAAAATAAATTAAAATGTAATAAAAATATCATTTCTGGCAATTAAATCACACCCAATCAAATTCTATTTAAATAAATAATTGAAAATAAATATAAGCTCTGTATTGATGCTTGGAATGATTTGATTGGCAAAGGATATCATTGGCCAATGGATCTACAATTAGAAGAGGCGTTGGACAAATAAAATTGAAAACAATAACTCAGAAAATTGATTTTGTTTTCAAAATTCGGAGCCTGATCTTCTGCCTGATTTTTGGCCCAATAAACGATCAAATCTGTTGGTGAAACCTCCTTCAAAGTGTTCTCCTTGATTTTCTCTTTCCAATGAGCCGTCCTGGGCCTCATTTGGCCAAGTAGAACTCAATTTATGAGCTTCCAAAGTTGATGAGTCAAATCTGGCATGAATCTGGAAATTCTATTGCTGGGCTAAAAATTAGAATTAAAAACTAATCCTAAATTAGTCTCTAATTAATTCTAATTAAACTAATTATTAATTAACATTAATCTATTTATAAACAAATTTAATCTAATTAAAAAAAACTAATTAATATTAATCTAAATGATATTTAAATTAATCAAATTAATTAATTGATATAAATTAATTAATGTGATTAAATTAAAATTCATTAATTAATTAATATATATAAACTAATTTAAAATATTAGAAAAAATTAATTTAATATACTATACTATATCTCAAAACTAATATACCTACCTTATATTACACTTCACTCATACGTGAGTGAATTTTTTAAAAAACAAATACGTTGTGAATTTAAAAACAAATATCAAAACTTATGATAAAAACAAATGGCAAACCTTTGAATGAGGCTTAGGTTAATGCGTTGTGCTCTTTCGCATCGGCGAATAGGGAAGGAAGGGATATCGGGGGTTGTAAGAGATGTGTTTTAAAAGTCCCCGATGCGATAACCAAGTTAGCCTCCGATGCGATAACTACTTTATTTGCGATGCAATATAAAAGACTTTGTTTAATTGGTGATCGGGGGTATGGAGTATCAGCATTTCGCATCGGGAGGATGGAGGGGTTCATTAAACTTGTCACATATAAAACCTCCGATGCGATCAAAGCTTCCGATGCGATTTTAAAATAATTTTATTATATATATATTTTTTTTAAATTTTAATTTAATTAAATTAATTATATTTAATATATTAATTAATTTAATTAATTTAAAATTTAATTTTAAACATAAAAATTTTAATTTTTGTTTTATTTTATGAATATAAGTTTCTAAACTATAGCTAAAAATAAAACTACAGCTACTTAGAAAATAAATGAAAAATAATAAAAATAAACTACAGCCACTTAAATGTTTTGGTTTTCGAGATTTAAGATTTTGATTTGGAAATTAGAGTGAATTTCTTAAAACTCGATAATTAATAATTTGGCTGCATGTTGAAAAATGTTAGTAAAATTCTCTACGAGTTAATATTTAAACTAAATACATTATTGAACTAATTTATTTACAAAATGTGATATTGTACATTTTATGCATTTTAACCCAGGCTAGATAAATGATGAGATTTCAAAGGAGTGTCATTTTCAAACCAGTTGACCAAATGAGGCGAAACAAGCGTCAATGGGAAGCTTGTAAAAAATCGATTCTAACAAAGCAATCAAAACAAGAATCCAAAGAAAACTAAAAATTAACGAAAGCATAGGGCAATCAATTAAAATAAAAATCAAAAAGGTGCTTAGCCAAAATTTTTATAGAAAGGGTCCCCATTATTCGAAGCGGACGCATCAATAATGGGGGGTGTTGTGTTTTTACCACAACAAAAACCATAGAAAACTGAAGACTTAGCGTAAAAACTAAGTAAAAAGAAGGAGCGAAGGAGTAAAGTGTTAGTGCTCAATAATCGTTGGATCAATATGAACAACGAACAAGATCATATTGTCGAGACAATCAAAATTAATATCACATCAGCGGGTTTACATATAGGAGTGGTATTTCAGGCAAGCAAGGAGTGGTAAGTGGTATTGAGGGCCAAGCACCTGATTCCACTCACCCTTCAACACATAGCAGTGAGCGGAGTGGAGAAACCACTTCATCGGGCGATTAAACGTCATGGGTATTATCAACCCGAAATCAAGTGTGAAGTGTTGGATCTACAAAGTAAAGATCAATGGCGGAAGGCCATCAAACGACATTTGAAAGGGGAAAGGATCTCGACCGTTGGATTGATCACCAGATCTATGGTCCTATTTTAATTGGAGATCAGCGAAAAGAAGGAAGAGTGCTTCAGAAATGGTTGAATGCGTGGACCCGATGATAAATATAGTCGGGGCTTATAAACTTTGAAGTTTGGCTTTATGGTTTGGAGTAGGTAATCCTTTGTATTGCGATAAGTGTTATGGTTCCGAATTATAAGGAAATGCAGTATGGATGACCCGATGGAGTTATATGGCATAGTTAAATGGGTTTGAAGTCTGGTATGTTGTTATCACATATCGAATGTGATGAAGCACATATGTAATGTGACCGTGGGAGGAGCCGATAGTCGATTGTGATAAGGGCAATCCTTAGGAAGTTTGCAGAGCTCATACCAAAGCAGAAAAATGGGTGTTCACGTATGTATTTCCTTTGTAAATGGTTTTATAAGGAAATAGCATTGAATAGAAGCTTTTATGCAATGAATGTATATTAATCCAATGATTAAAGGAGGAAGGTTATATATGCGGGCTAATAGTTTAAAGTAAGGTTTATGGGAGTGAATGAGTCCTGATAAGGGTTTAAAGTCCCGATAAGGATGATTTAATGAATGACTTTAATAGAGTCATAAGCGAAGGCTTGAGGGTTATTTTAAAGTCCTAATAGGAGGTTTTGGCGGGGTGATTGAGTTCCGATACAAAGGAACTGTGGTTAAAAGGGTCTTTACCATGTATGGTTGGAGATTTGACTCCTTTGAGAGTCAAAATACCTAGGACAGATGTGTTTATGTGTTAATATGCATACTGTGGGCATAATCAGGGGTAACCCTACATCAATATGAAGGATCTTGGAGCAGAAAAACATATCTTGGGAATGGAGATACACAAAGATAGGAAAAATGGTAATATTTGGTTATCACAACAGAAGGATGTGGGAAGAGTACTTGGAAAGTTCGATATGAACTGTGTCAAACCTGTTAATGTTCCATTAGCTTCCCATTTTAAGGTTTCTTCAGTTTTGAGTGCTAGAACTGATTAAGAAAAGCAGTTCATGTCTCATGTACCATATGAAAATGATGTAGGTAACTTTATGTATGCGATGGTATCTACAAAACCTGAAATTTCACATGCAATAGGAGTTTTCAGCAGGTTCATGGCAAATCTAGGTGAAGAACATTAGCGAGCATTGAAATGGGTGCTTCGAAATTCAGGAGGCACAAGTGACCATTTCATCATCTTTAATGGTAGTGAAGGATCAATCTACATATATGTGGATGTTGATTATGTAGGTGATTTAAAAAAAAGGAGATCTACTATAGGTTATGTCCTTACTCTTACAGGTGGAGCAATTAGTTGGACATCAAGGATTCAAGAAACAGTTGCTTTGTCTACTACCGAAGCAGAATATATAGCTGCTTTAGATGCCAATAAAGAAGAAATCTAGTTAAAGGGTCTACTTGATGAGATTTGAAGGACACAAGAGAAAGTTAATGTATTCTGTGACAATCAGAGTGCTATTCATTTGGCTACAAATCTAGCTTATCATAGCATGACCAAGCACATTGACGTAAGGTATCATTTTATGAGACATGTAATCGATGGCAGAAAAGTAACTCTCAATAAGCCCCATACGTGGGATTATTGTGCAAACATATTCACGAAGCTAGTTACCATAGAGAAGTTGCGATGGTGTTTGGCTTCTCTTGGCTTGCAAAAGAGATGATGAATGGTCATGGGAAAGGGATTAGGAAAATTGTTGTCAAGGTGGATTTTGTTTAAATGTGACAACAAATAGTGTAATTATGAGTAAAATGTTTATTAATTATTTCCAGTTTCTTTTGTAAGTTATTTTTGTAATGAGATTCATAACAAGTAGAAGTTATGTAACGGAGGAGAGGCTCATATGAAATTGGTGAATGCTCGAGAGGTAGTATCATGGATAATAATTCTTGATTAATAAATATTTCCAATCCCTTGCCTCGTGGAGGTTCCCTTGACACACTGTCAAGGTTTTACCACGTAAAGTTTTAGTGTTTACTTGTGCGTATTTTAGTTTCCATTCACTTTCTTTACATTTATTTCTTGCTTGATGAGCTGCTTAGACCAACACTAAATAAGTCAATGCATTCAAACTCATTTTTTAAATTGTAAGAATTCATGGTATTGTAAAGTTTTTCTTGTATGGGTAAAGCCCAAAATATTTCTTATCTTATAGATTTTTTTTATTGAGGAGTAGATAGCTCTCTCGCATTCATGTGAATTGATCTTTTGTTGTGACTTTCTCATGTATTTTTTTGAAGTAATTGGTAAACCAAAACATGTCTCTTTTCACCGCAATGATTCTTTTACTTTAAAAATTAATACAATAGATAAAAGTTCTTACAAAATAACAACCACCCCAATTAAAAAACAGGCATAACCACTTGCAATTGTTGATGAAAGCTACTCAATTCTCACCTAAAAGTAAGATGTTAAACATTGAAAGAGACCTTACTTTTATAGGTTTCTCATGAGGATGATGAACTTGAGGTTTTTCATGAACATGACAATGAAATATTATGGCCTCATATTGAAATTAATAGTGGTTAGGATGTCTTGCCTGCCAAAAAATAGCACATAATTTATAGTATGACTATCAGAAATTTAACACCACCGTGAGCTAAAATAATAAAATTTATTAAAAAATAAAAGCCATAATTTATTAAATTTTACATATTTCAATTCTTTTTAATAAAGCATTAATTTTTTTTAACTACTTGGCACATCCAAAAACACACTAAGTGTCATTGACAATTTCAAAAGAGAAGTCTCCATTGTTGAAAATATAGAAGTGTTCATATTCCATCTACTAGCAATGTAATTAACAAATGTATTTTTGGTTGAAATTTAAGAATATAATTTTGGTGAAATTGTATTTTTTTATTATTTAAAATGTGTTTTTAAATGTATAAATAAATTTACCAACTTAAAAGTTCTTTAAAACACTTAAATTTTGAAATTTCCACAACTTAAATTTACAATTTAAAAAAAAATCTCAACAAGCTTTAACCAAATCCAACAAAATAAAACACTACTCAGAATACCACATCCCACTGATATTTTCATTATAAATTTCATGATCCAATAATTTTTTAAACATTAAAATTTGTGACCATAAGGTGTCTTTACACACTATTACTATTATTCATGAAACATTTGTTGCTTCCTTTTAGTGAGTCTTTGCATTTAATTCACATAGAGAACATATTTGAGTGACACATTTGTATTTTATTATTATTGATGCAAAATTTCCCCTGTTTCCTTCACTTTCTTGAGTGGGGTCATGCATTTGGGTGATATGAAGCACATATTTTAATGAAAAGATTTTCCATATTCTTGAAGATTATCTATGCGATTTTAATCACTTTATTTCACGAATGGGGCCTTACATTTGAGTGATATAGGATTTGGTTGACATAGAGCACATAGTTCAACAATTTTTTTATTTTTATTTTTAAGTTTGAGGAGTATATTTTAAGAATTTCATAATTGTATTTTTAAATTGATTTTTTTTTATAATTAAAAATATATGTATGTTAAGATATCTTTACCATTTGTACTTGAGTACATTTGGATTGTGTGAGATCTTTACAGCTAGGAAAATTTTAGGGGCTAATACTTGTAAATAGGCTCATTTCCCATGTTTTTTCCAAAAAAAACTATAAATTCCTCTTTTCTGAAAAAAGAATCACTCAAATTTCTTAAGATAAAATCATTTTACCTTAAAAATGATCAAAATATTATACAAATATATAAAATCATTATAAAAATGTATAGAAATATAGTTAAACATTTTACATCTTGGATATTATGAATTAGTAAGATTTACTAAAGATACTAAACTTTAAAATAAATTATCATCCTTAAAATTTTAGCTAATCAAAAATTGTGTAAGAGTTTCAAATCAAACATGATAGAAAACAAACGGTTTCAATATTTAACTATTCCAAAACTTTTAGCTAATCAAAAATTGTGTAAGAGTTTCAAATCAAACATGATAGAAAACAAACGGTTTCAATATTTAACTATTCCAAAACTTCAAGCCTTTTATTTTTGCAGCCAAATTTGATTGTTTTTGTAAACAAAAAATTACCAACTTACAAAGTTCTAATTAAAAAATTAATGGGTTTTCAAGTATATTGTACAAAAACAAAGTTTCATTGGATAAGATTCGATATAAAATTTATTTTATTTTGATTTTATACATGCAATACAATTTAAAATAAAATTTATGTAAAATCAAGGTAAATTTAATGTGTAGTTAAAGTAAAATAAATTTTGTGAAAATAATTTTCATATTTTGTGAAAGTAATTGTGGCAAAGATTATCTCAATATAAAAATCAATCATGATCAACCATGGTGAACCATGGCCAAACGTTGTGTTGTGAGAAAGATTGTCTCAATATGTAAATCAACCATGGTCAACCATGTTTATTTTAGTGTTTATAATATTTATCATAGGATTTATATACCTTGGTTTACAATATTTATTTTAGGATTTATCATAGGATTTTCTTGATATGCAAATCAATCATGGTCAACCATGGTCAAAGATGGTCCAAAATCACATTGTCACAAATAGTTTCTTGATATGAAAATCAATCATGGTCAACCATGGTCCAATGTCGCATTGGGACAAAGATTGTCTCAATACAAAAATCAACCATGGTTAACCATGATCAATATGTTTATTTTAGCATTTATAATATTTACCTTAGATATTGATCCCTTGGATTTATAATCCCTTGGGTTTATTTATCTAAGGGCTCATTTTCCTAGGGTATAATATTGTTCAAAGGGTTTATAATATTAATCTTCGGGTTCAATATAAATCCCTTGGGTTTATAATCATGGTCAACCATGGTCCAACGTCACATTAAGAAAAATATTCTCTCAATATAAAAATCAGCCACGGTCAACCATTCCCAACCATCATCAAACATGCTCAATCATGGTCAACTATGGTCCAATGTCACAATTTGACAAATATTGTCTCAATGTGAAAATAAACCATGGTAATCCATGGTCCAACATTGCATTGTTACAAATATTGTCTCAATACGAAAATTAACCATGGTAAACCATGCTCAACCATGTTTATTTTAGGGTTTATAATATTTATTTAAGGTTGTATACCTTGGGTTTATAATATTAATCCCTTTGCTTTAATATTATTCCCTTCTATTTATAATCCCTTTGGTTTTTAGTATTAATCCTTTGGGTTTATTATTCCCTTGGTTTTGAAATATCAATCCCTTGGTATTATTAATTTAAGGGTTCATATTCCTATGGTATAGTATTATTCATAGGGTTTATAATATAAATATATGGGTTTATAATCATGGTCAACCATGGTCGAATGTCACATTGTAAATCATATTTTATTAATATGAAAATCAATCATGGTCAAACGTCGCATTGTGACAAATATTGTCTCGATATAAGAATTAATCATGGTCAACCATGGTCCAACATTTCATTATGACAAGAATTGTCTCAATTTACCATGGGTGTATAACCATGGTCAACCATGTTTATTTTAGGGCTTATAATATTTATCTTATTGTTTATATAAATTTAGTTTATAATTTGTATCCCTTGGCTTTATAATATCAATCCCTTGGTTTTATTGATCTAAGGGTTCATATTCCTAGGGTTTAATGTTATTCCCTTATGTTTATAGTCCCTTGGAATTTTAGTATTAATCCCTAGGGTTTATTATTCCCTTGGGTTTATAGTCCCTTGGAATTTTAGTATTAATCCCTAGGGTTTATTATTCCCTTGGGTTTATAATATCAAGCATCGTCAAACATGGTCCAACCTCGCATTGTGACAAAGATTGCCTAAATTTGAAAATCAATCATTGTCTCAACTATGGCCCATTGTCGTATTATGATGAATATTGTCTCAATATGATAATCATGGTCAACCATGATCAACCATGTTTATGTTATCATTTTTAATATTTATCGTAGGGTTTATATAACTTTGGTTTATAATATTAATCCCTTGGGTTCAGTATTAATCCCTTGGATTTATAATCCCTTGGGTTTATTAATCTAAGGGTTCATTTTCATAGCATATAATATTGTTCAAAGGGTTTATAATATTTATCTCAGGGTTCAATATAAATCCCTTGGGTTTATAATCCTGGTCAACCATGTTCCAATGTCACATTATGACAAATATTGCCTCTATGAAAATTGACAATGGACAACCATTCCCAGCCATCGCCAAGCATGGTCAATCATGGTCAACTATTGTCTAATCTCATAATGTGACAAAGATTGTCTCAATATGAATATCAACCATGGTCCAACATTACATTGTCTCAAAGATTTTTTGAATATGAAAATTAACCATGGTAAACCATGCTCAACCATGTTTATTTTAGGGTTTATAATATTTATCTTAGGGTTTATACCTTGGTTTTATAATATTAATCCCTTTGGTTTAATATTATTCCTACGATTTTATAATCCCTTAGGTTTTTAGTATTAATCCCTTATGTTTATTATTCCCTTGGGTTTAAAATATCAATCCCTTGGGTTTATTAATTGGGGGGTGTTGAAAATAGCAACAAGAAATGCTAAAAATAGAAGTGCTACAATTAGCATTCCTATAAATAGAATTTCGAGATACCATTGGACACCTAATCCTCTATGGGTTAGTGTAGAATGTGAAAAACCATGAGAGTACAAGAGACCTTGGGATGTGGAACCCAACGGTCACACGAATGTACTATAATTGTATATCATTGTCAAATAATAGATACAATCTCATGTTTGTCTTTCCTATTTTGTCTCTGCCATGTGCGTGTTTGACATGGTATCAGAGTTGCAGGCATATTCTTGCCCTGCTTCATTTTGAGCCACTTGTTTTGTGACCTCTCTGTGCATGTCAGTTCTGCATTTCATGAATGTTTTCTCAGCTAAATTCTAGCTATGATCTCTGCCATGTAACTACCATTTTCTCTGCTCCTGCAAACCAATAGAAGTTGTGCCCATTTTCCTGATATAGAAAAACTCACATCTTTCCCCCATACCTAGGTGTGTAGGACTCAAATTAATTGTTTTTACTATAACTCCTATTAGATTTATCCCTCTATTGTCCATCTTTTGTAGACTGAAACCTCTCTCTGCCTTGAGTGCGTTACTGCATGTTGTATTCAACAATAATCTTACTGATGAAGGAGATGTATTGCTGCGTTGAGACATTGCTTTGCAAGATGGTGTGTTGGTAAATTCATTGTGTCTCCGTTGGTAAACTCCTCTTACATGCCTTCTCACTACACTATCTTTTCCATATGCGGTCCCCTTTGTCGCTGCCATACCATGCTTTTCAAGGAAGGCATCTTTATACTCAGAATGAAGTTGCATCAAATTTGTCATGTCAACTTCATTAAATGTAGTTAGCAAAGCAAATGTGTTCTGTGAGTCTTTCAGACGTGTAGCCACTCGCTTTCGTAGTCTTGTCATGGGAACCATTCTTTCCCTTTCTCGTTCAAAGCTACAAAATTTTCAATGAAACCAGCTTCAGGGCTATTAACATCAATAGTTACCTTGTCCATCTCAACTTGAGCTATGGCCTCATCAACCTCAACTCTATCTCCTGGTTTCTTGAGAAAAGTTGAAAGAGTCCCATCAGAAATCGATACACCCATGAATGGCACCACAGCCTCAACAAGTTTATTGGTATCTGATGCAAATGACCTAGTCCATGCTTGATAGGGAGAATCTTTGTAAAGGCCAATATATCGTACCCTGAGATCTTTTCTACCAGCTGGAGCATCCAGTGCTACATGAGAAGAAAGATTTTGAACATGCTCATGTCCTCCAACTAGAAGTGCTGACAATATACTTGATCGAGAAAGATGGGCCGAGAGGGGGTTCTTCAACCTGGTGGTCCTGCCAAGCCTGGCTGCTGCTAACAAAATCGCCATGGCAACCCTCCTCCAGACACAGTCAACAGGTATCACAGTGGAAGCGTAGTGCATAGACGGTGTCTGCCACGATGCAGTGACTATGGGCGAAGTGTTTGAACGTGGTTACCACCAACACTGCCATTGTTCGGGCTCTTCTACTCGTCAGATATTCCATTTTTGCTAGCCTCGCAGCTCTGACACTGACACTTCCAATGGTATGATAGTTTCATCAAGAAAAAAAGGAAGTGCTCAACAACAGTTTTATTGGACTACTCAAGATCCTTTGGCATCTTTATCTATTAACTGATTTGGGTATCACCTCATAATCACTCTCGAACGCCAAAAGGAAGAGTTCATCAAGTTCCACTAAGACCTTATAATCGCTCTCGGATGCCGAAAGGAAGTGCTCATCAAGTTTCGCTAAGAACTTCAAGAGTTCCTTTCCCCCTCTGGCCATGACAGTCTTTTCCCACATCTTGACAGGAGAATCTTCAATGATCCCAGTTTGAGTGGTGTTTATCCCAATATTCTCTAATCTCCCGAAGAGATTTATGGCTGCTATGACTTCAAGATTCTAAAGAACCATGCTTGAATAAGTGAAGAGGAAGGTAGGAGAGCGATTTTAATGCCTATAATGGAGTAAGGGATTATTGGAGAAGAAACAAATATTGAAGGTTGATCGAGTTGTGAATATTATTATGTCTATTGAAGTGAGTTCATTGACTGGGTTTGTGCGTTAAAATGGATTGGAGCTAATTCTGGTTCATCCCTTGGTGCGTTGACATTTTGAGGACGGAAAGCACTCAAAAATATGCTGGTGAAACAAGTTGTTAGGAGAACATAAGAAGTCGATTGCATAGATTGTGATTGGTAGAGACAAGGAATTGATTTATAATTGAAACAATTTCTTTATACTTAAGAGCAACACAGAGCAAAAGTCTGGTAGTTGGATTTCTAAAAAAAAGAGGCTTGTGGGAGAAGGCAAGAAACAAAGTCAGAGACACCGCACACATAAATAACATTGTGAAGGAAAGTGAAGGGAGCATTATAAGAGCTTGGCATTGCTATGTCACGTGTTCAAGCTTGGCCTTGTAGTGCATAATATCATAGTTGATTGCAATGGCAAAGTGTTGGTCCTCAGAGTTGGTGTCTTTGGTCGTGCTTCCAAGGTGTGTTGAGAGCGGAATCTATATACAATATATGTTTCTTATGCGTTGATATTTTGCTAGCCTGATGTGAACTGTTTGCGTTGAATTGAAGATGGTGTATATATATATATATATATATATATATATATATATATATATATATATATATATATATATATCTATATATATATATATATATATATATATATATATATATATATATATTATCTGTTGTTTGAGGTTGATATATGCGTTAGAATTGAAACTTGAATTCAATGATTTCATAGGAAATATACAACTATTAAATAACCTGGAACTGCCTAGGGTATTGGTGCATTGGCATGAGCATTTTAATGTTGAGTATTGAGCATTGCATAAGGAAATCCCCTTGGTGTTGTATTATTCAAAATTGAGTAGGGGCAGTTGAAATTCCACAACTTGGAATTGTTGTATGTTGCTTTGAATAAGTTGAAGGCTTGCAAATTATATTGTGGTTTTGAGCTGATTATATATATCTATGACTTGGTTTATTTATATATGGCTTGAGATCAAGAATCTATATTTGTGAAATTCACCTTATTTTTTCAATGAAAATGGATAGAACAATTAAGTATTAGAGTTCCTCAAAACTATGATATTGTCTACTACTCATGATACATTAAAGGTCAGTAAAGTTTCTCTCAAAAACTTCAGGTCTGTCTACAAAATGCACAAGAGAAAATTGACTTTTTGCAGCTTGAATCTCAACTACATCGAGCAGAATTACAACAATGGAGTCGTCATTCTGAACCTGTTTCTGTTCATAACAATGAAATAGACTCCCATAAATATCAAGTCAATAATGTTACAAATTCAGATCAAGGCCCAATGAAGCAGCAAAGTCACATATAGATGCAGAAGTTCAGTCTGTACTTCCCAAGCACATCATCAGACCTTGGGATGAGATTTTTCATAACAAGCACATAGCTAGTCTTGGATATGACAAGGATGGTTCCTTCCATATTCCATATTACTCAAAGCCCATTCAGTTTCAGAGTGTTGGATTTTTTCATGACAGTTCACCTTCAACTGTTCTAGATTTTTCCCCTCATCCACAGCAATAGCAATAGAAACAGATTGTGAAATGCCAATACTGTGACTGAGTTTGCCATCTAAAAGATCACTTTTTTGATCTTCATCCATGTAAGCATTGTCATCAAACTAGTCATTCTTCAAATAGATGCTTCAGAATCAAACCTCTTGCAAGAAGTAAGATTCATCTTGCATGGATTGCTTCTTGGCAATGGGCATCAACAACTAAGAAGATATTTCAGTCATATGTCTGAACTTGTTCTAGAGTATTGATGAGTCATGATATTTATTTTTCTCAATCATCTCACCTTGTATCTGACAGGGGCGAAATGATGGTCATCTACAAGCTTCAAATCCACATCAAGCGAGCCTTAGCCACAACCTAGCATACCAGATTCAGAGTTGTAGCCAGAGACAAAGATGCCCATGAGCATGCCTTCAGTTGATGATACATATTCAAAGAATTGGGGACACTTCCTCTAGCAGAAGACTTCAGCTTCTTGCCAGTTTTGGAAGAGTTTCAGGAATTGCATTAAACATTCCAGAGTTGTTTTTCATCCTTAAACCATTACAGGTTGAGACCTCCCTTTTCGGGATGAGGTTCTCCCTTTTATGGGGGGTGAGACCTCCCTTTCATGGTTGAAGGTTTCCCTCTTCAAAACATCAGGGGAACTTCCTCTAGTAGAAGACCTGAGCTTCATGCCAGACTTGGAAGAGTTCTGGGAACTACACTAAACATTCTAGTGTCAGTGGTCATCCTTAAACCACTACCCTTTATACCTGTTAGAGCCTAGATTGACCTCAGGCTGAACGGAGGCAATGCTAGGATAACCACAAACCGAGCTTAACCTGGTAGCTAGCCATACCAGGTCAGGAGAGGGCTCTCTCCTTGTCAATCTCAGTTGAGATGACTGAATCAAATATGGATTTAGCTCTAGGGTTTTTGGTTGATTTTTATGGTTTGTTTGTTGGATCAAATGGAGTAGGCAACTTTGGGTCCAGGAAATGAAATCAGGATGCAGGGTGTTCTATGGGGCGAGGTAGGTAAGTGTTTTGGAACTTGTAATCGAGTGAGGTGGCAGGTCTAGTACTGATGAGGAACTAAGGAGGGCATGTAGCGATCATGTATCCTCTTCAGACTGTAGAAAACATCAAAAACTTAATGGATTCCCAAGGCAGAGCACTGTAACAATTTATTCTACCTATCTATATTGATTTCATTTATTTTAGAAGAATGAATTAGATTTTGGCACACATAACACATGAGAAAACTAATAATAGAAGGAGAAACTATGCAAAAACACATTACCACAAGAATCCCACAAAAATAACTGCAAATCCTGGTTTATTTCCTTGCCAAATTGTTGTAGAGATGTACATTATAGCTCAGAGCATCCAAGAGAGTCCAACATTTGCTAATGACTGAAAAAATACATAATATAGACATCAAAACCACCTATTCTATCCATCAGGGGTCGAATCCAAGATATAAGAGACTGTTACAACCGTTTCCTAACAAGGAATAGGAAGATAGGTAGTGGAACAACTTGCCTCTATAAGCATGGAAATTGATTCATTGACCCCCAAACCACCTAGAAATTATGAATCTACCCTCTAAGGTCATTTTACAATTACGTTTACATAGAATAGCATCATTTACAATCATAAATTCATCCATGATTAGAGAAAAGGTCAACTTGTAGAAAAACTAGGCGAAAACTAGATTTTTGGGCAAACTAGCTCTATGTGTAGCACCGACCTTTGGTGTGTCGCGCCAGTCAGATTTCTCCAAAAACATAGTGAATGCACCCTTTGCTCACTAACACTTCAAAATCACATTTTTAGCTCATGGATTTGAACTAAAACAACGAAATGAGTTAAGGGAGGGATGACCTTTATATAGCTTTTCAACTTTTGATTTTTAACTTTCAAAACCCTCTTTGTAATGTCTAGTTGCTTTTCAATCTCTATTTGATTTTCAAATACTCTGTTTTTTGGATGCTTGATCTTTTTCTTTTAACAAGTGAACTGTTGTTTGATTTCTTTGACTTTTGCAGTGGCATGTACGTGGAAATATTAGCAGGTGACCAGGAGCAGCATGAAACTATTAATTACATATGAGAAAAATAAAATTACATGAAATTTACAAATAATATACAATGCTCTTTTTTCACCTCAAAACTGGTTTTGAGGTGAAAAATTTATTAAGTTTACAAATTATGAGATTAAAACTTTTCTGATGATTATTGTCATCCTCATGTATCTGCTGACCGTTATTAACCAAGAGTTACTGAAAAATTGACCATGGTAAAACCCTAATACCTAATGAAACTAAAACCCTAAGACCTAAGACCTATTTGATGAAATGAAATGAAAGTAAACCTGAACCATTGACTGAAAAGTATGAAAAGGGGTCAGTAGATATATGTCATGAGGGAAAAAACTGAAATGAACCCTACCATCAATTGATCCATGACCTAATGGAATGAAACTCATCAAAATGGGACACCTAGTATGAAATGAAAAAGAGTAATTTTGATCATTGATGGCAGTGTGAAGACGCTGACACTAACATTGGCTCCAATGGGGATGGTAGCTCCTTAGAGGTGCCAAGAACCATAGATCTCTGGGACAAGTAGACTAGTGCCTCATCCATTGGGAAATATGGTTAAAGTACTTTAAATACTGAAACTGACATTACGGAAACTGACTCAAGACTCAAACTCACTGAAGACTCAAAGACTGATACAAGACTCAAAGACTGATACAAGTCACTCAACTTTATTGCCTTCACCTCGAGCCCCAAGCTGAAATGAATTGTATCTTTTGAACACTTACAATGAAAGGAAAGTGGTATATACAATGATCACTTCATGATTTCAGAAATCACCTTAGAAGAAGTAGCACTTTAGGAGCCTACCATTGACTGGTCCTCCTGTACAATCTCGTCCATCCATCTCTTTGAGTAGAAATGCATTTCATCCTCTATATGCAACAATCTTATAGGGTCCCTTCCATAAGTTTTCAAACTTACCATGGTTGCCTTTATCTTCATTCATAGCATCCCACCGTAACACTACATCCTAAAGTTGGAATTTATCTGATTTTGTTTGTTGGTCATATATCTTTTTGATCTTCTCCTACAATATGAAAGTGTTTTGAAAAACTTCCTCCCTGGTTTGCTATAAATGGATCATCTGATTGATTCTTCATTGAAAATCATCTTCCTCACTACTAGCCTCCTATAAAAGTTTCACAACCGGAACTGCAAGAGAAGTCGGAAAGATTGTGTCAATGTCGTAAACTAGTTCAAATGGAGACATACCAATGGACTTCTTTTGGCTCACCCTATCCACCCACAAAGAATTAACTAACTTTTTATGCCAGCCATTCTTATTTGTAGGGCTAGCCGACCTGGTAGGGCTAGCTACTAGGTTAAGCTTGGTTTGTGGTTATCCTAGGATTGCCTCCCTTCAGCCTGAGGTCAATCTAGGCTCTAACAATACCAACATTTGAGAGAGCACATTCAGCCTAGTGTTGCCATGCATTTTTTCGCATTTTGTATTACAGCTCTCTTCTTGGACTCATATACAACCCTTCAGATTAAGGGGGGGAATGTTGGACACCTACTCCTCTATGGGTTGTTGTAGAATGTAAGCAACCATGAGAGTCCAAGGGACCTTGGGATGTGGAACCAAATGATCACACGAATGTATTATAAATGCATATCATTTTCAAATAATAGATACCATCTCATGTTTATCTTTCCTATTTGTCTCTTCCATGTGTGTGTTTGATAGATACATTCCAATTTTAATTAGTCCCTAGATTAAAATTGTGAATTAAAATTCGAATTTGAGATCAGGAGTTGTTTGTAATATAATTAATTAATTAATCTTGAGTCAATTAGTTAGAGAAATTCAAACATGAAGTCTATGTGAAGACATGCAACAGTTATCCCTTTGACTGAGGAAGTTATCCCTTAATTAAGGATATTAGGATGAGTTGTACTTTGAGTTGTAATTAGTTAGCTCAGTTAACTGAGTTAAGTCCAGTTAGATTAGTTCCAATAGTTTGTGGAACTGATTGTGAGTTCAGTTAGTCAGTGCATGCATGCACACAACTAGTGTACTTCAGATAACTGAATATTCTCTCATAAATAACTCATGCATGTCAATTCATACAAAGACCCAGTTGAGATCAGAGGATGGGAAAGTGTACTATCAGTTGCAGGAATATTCCCATGAGGATATCTCTTGCATGCAGAAGGAATTCTTTCCTTGAGGATTGTGCATTTATTTCTCAGTTTTGTGAGCAGTGTGTGAGGTAATTACACATAGGTGGCAGCTTGAGGACCCAGGAGAAACTGTGCAAGGAAATAGGAGGCTTGGAGGACTGAAGGAAACAATATGTGTTGTCTATTCAGTCTATGAGCAGCAGTGATGGATTGTACTGAGAGCTGGATAGCTTGTGAGCTAAAGCTTTGTGTAATCCTAAGATATTTCCACTTGTATGATAATACAGATAGCAGGCTTTTTAGCTAAGGCTTTCCCCAAAGTATTCTTCTGTGTTCATGTGTGATTGTTTCTTCTTCATATGTTATATGTGTTCTATTTGATCTTGCTCAAAATCGATTAAGCTTCTGCAAGTTTGTTTGTAGAAGTAGATCAAGTATTTTTCTTTAGTATATTGCATTATTAGGTGATCTATAGTGAGATTTTCTACAAGGGGTTCATATTTCTAGGGTATAATATTATTCATAAGGTTTATAATATAAGTCTTTGCATTTATAATGATGGTCAACCATGGTCCAACATCACATTGTAACAAATATTTTCTCAATATGAAAATCAATCATGGTCCAACATCACACTGTCACAAAGATTGTCTCAACTATAAAAGTAATGATGGTCAATCATGGTCCATGGTCAACCATGGTCCAACGTTGCATTGTGACAAGAATTTTCTCAATATGGAAATCAATCATGGTAAACCATGTTTATTTCAAGGTTTATAATATTTATCTTTTTTTTATATATACCTTCGGTTTATAATTTTTATCCCTTTGGTTTATTATCCCATTGGGTTTATGACATCAATCCCTTCGGTTTATTAATGTAAGGTTTCATATTCCTAGGGTTTAGTGTTATTCCATTAGATTTATAGTCCCTTGGGTTTTTAGCATTAATCCATAAGGTTTATTATTCCCTTAGGTTTATAATATCAATACTGGTAAACCATGGTCCAATGTTGCATCGTGACAAAGATTGTCTCAATATGAAAATCAATCATTGTCTCAACTATGATCAAATGTTGCATTATGAAAAACATTGTCTCAATATTATAATCATGGTCAAACATGGTCAAACATGGTAAACCATCGTCAATCATGGTCAACCTTTGTCAACCATGGTCTAATGTTCCATTGTGACAAAGATTGTCTCAATATGAAAATCAATCATTGTCTCCACTATGGTCCAATGTCACATTATGAAAAGATTGTCTCAATATGATAATCATTGTCAAACATAGTCAATCATGGTCAACCATGGTCAATCATGGTCATCCTTGGTCAATCATGGTCCAATGTCACATTGTGAAAAGTATTGTCTCAATATGAAAAATAATCATTGTCTCAACCATGGTCCAACGTCGTATTATGACAAATATAGTCTCAATATGATAATCATGGTCAACCTTGGTCAACCATGGCCAGCCATGGTCAATCATGGTGGACCATCATCAAACATCGCATTGTGACAAATATTGTCTTTATATGAAAATCAACCATGGTTAATCATGGTCAACCATGGTCCAATGTCATAATGTAACAATGATTGTCTTAATAGGAAAATCAACCATGGTCAACCATAGTCAACCATGTTTATATTAATGTTTATAATATTTATTTTAAGGTTTATATATCTTGAGCTTATAATATTAGTCCCTTGGGTTTAATATTATTCAACCTTGGTCAACCATGGTCCAACGTCGCATTGTGACAAAGATTGTCTCAATATGAATATCAATCATTGTCTTAACTATGGTCCAATGTCGCATTATGAAAAATATTGTCTCAATATCGTAAACACGGTCAACTATGGTGAACCATGGTCAATCATGGTAAACCTTGGTCTAACGTCGCATTGTGACAAAGAGATTCTCAATATGAAAATCAATAGTTGTCTCAACCATGGTTCAACATCGTTTTATGACAAATATTGTCTTAATATGATAATCATGGTTAACCATGGTCAATCATGGTCAAACTTGGTCAACCATGGCCATCCATTTTCAATCATGGTTAACCATGGCCAAATTTCACATTGTTACAAAAATTGTCTTGATATGGAAATTAACCATGGTTAAGCAAGGTCAACCATTGTCCAACGTCATATTATAACAAGGATTGTCTCAGTATGAAAATCAACCATGGTCAACCATTGTCAACCATGTTTATTTTAGGGTTTATAATATTTATTATTTTAGGGTTTATGATGTTTATTTTAGGGTTTATGTACCTTGAGTTTATAATATCAATCTCGGGTTTATTAATCTAAGGGTTCATATTCTTAGTGTTTAATATTATATGTTTAGGTTTATAATCCCTTCATTTTTTAGTACTAATACCTAGGGTCTATTATTCGCTTGGATTTATAATACCAATCATGGTCAACCATGGTCCAATTTCACTTTGTCACAAAACTTCTCTCGATTTCAAAATCAATCATGATCAACCATGGTCCAACGTCACATTGTGACAAGGATTGTCTCAATATGATAATAAGACATGGTCAACGATGTTTATTTTAGTGTTTATAATATTTATCTTAAGGTTTATATACCTTGTGTTTATAATATTAGTCCCTTGGGTTTAGCCAATCATTATCAACCTTGGTCAACTATGGTAAACTACATTTTATAAAATCAAACATGGTCATCCATGGTCAATCATGGTCAACCATAGTCGAAAGTCACATTGTGACAAATTTTCTTGATATGAAAATCAACGATAGTTAAACATGCTCGATATAAAAATCAACCATGGTCAACCATGTTTATTTTAGTGTTTCTAATATTTATCTTATGGTTTGTATACATTGGGTTTATAATATTAGTCCCTTGTGTTTAATATTATTCCCTTGGCGTTTTAGTATTAATCCCTTGGTTTATTATTCCCTCGGGTTTATAATATTAATCCCTTGGGTTTATAATATCAATCCATTGGATTTATTATTTTTATCCCTTGGGTTTATTATCCCCTTGGGTTTAAAATATCAATCCCTCAGGTTTATTAATATAAGGGTTCATATTCCTAGGGTTTATTATAATTCCCTTAGGTTTATAGTCCCTTGGGTTTTTAGTATTAATCCATAGGGTTTATTATTTTCCTAAGTTTATAATATCAAGCATGGTCAACCATGGTCCAATGATGCATCATGACAAATATTGTCTCAATTTGAAATCAATCACTATCTCAACTATGGTCCAATGTTGCATTATGAAAAAGATTGTCTCAACATGGAAATCATGGTCAACTATGGTCAGTCATGGTCAACCTTGGTCAATGATGATCCAACGTCACATTGTGACAAATATTGTCTCAATATGGAAATCAATCGTTGTTTCAACTATGGTCCAATATCGCATTATGACACAATATTGTCTTAATATGAAAATCAGTAAAGGCCAACCATATTCAACCATGTTTATATTAGTGTTTATATTGTTTATCTTAGCATTTATATACCTTGGGTTTATAATATTAGTCCCTTGGGCTTAATATTATTTAACCTTGGTCAATCACGGTCAACCTTGGTCATCCTTGGTCCAACGTCGCATTGTGACAAATATTGTCTCAATATGAAAATGAATCATTGTCTCAACGATGGTTCAATGTCATATTATACAAATATTGTCTCAATATGATAATCATGGTCAATCATAGTCAACCTTTGTCAGTCATGGCCATCCATGGTCAATCATGATCGAGCATCACATTTTCATAAAAGTTGTCTTGATATGAAAATGAACAATGGATAAGCATGGTCAACCATGGTGCAGTGTCACATTGTGACAAAGATTCTCTCAATTTGAAAATAAATCATGGTCAATCATGGTCCAATGTCACTTTTTGACAAGGATTGTCTCCATATGAAAGTCAACCATGCTCAACCATGTTTATTTTAGTGTTTATAATATTTATATTAAGGTTTATATACCTTGGGTTTATAATATTAGTCCCTTCGATTTAGTCAATCATGTTCAACCTTGGTTAACCATGGTAAACCATGTTTTATAAAATAAAAAATGGTCAATCATGGTCAACCATTGTCGAACCTCACATTGTGACAAAGATTGTATTGATATGAAAGTCAACCATGCCTAATCATGGTCAATATAATAATCATCCATGATCAACCATTGTCAACAATGTTTATTTTAGTGTTTATAATATTTATCTTAGGATTTATATACATTGGGTTTATAATCTTAGTCCCTTGTGTTTAATATTACTCCCTTGGGTTCATAATCCCTTGGGGTTTTAGTATGAATCCTTTGGGTTTATTATTTTCTTGGGTTTATAATACAACCACTTGGTTTTATTATTCCCTTGGGTTTATAATATCAATCCATTGGGTTTATTATTTTCTCGGGTTTATAATACCAGTCATGGTCAACCATAGTCGAATGTTGCATTGTGCCAAATATTGTCTCAATATAAAAATAAACCATAGTCAACCATGGTCCAATGTCACATTGTGAGAAATATTGTCTTGATATCAAAATCAATCATGGTTAAGAATGGTCACCCATGGTCTAACTTCACATTGTGACAAGTATTTTCTTAATATGGAAATCAACCATAGTCACCCATCGTCAACCATGTTTCTTTTAGGGTTTATAATATTTATCACAGAGTTTATTTAACTTGGGTTTATAATATCAATCATGGTGAACTATGGTCAATCATGGTCAACCATAGTCCAATTTCACATTGTGACAAATATTCTCTCGATTTGAAAATTAATAATGGTCAACCATAGCTAACCATGGTTCAATGTCACATTGTCACAATGATTGTTTCCATATGAAAATCAACCATGGTGAACCATGTTTATTTTAGCGTTTATAATATTTATCTTAATGTTTATATACCTTGGGTTTATAATATTAGTCCCAAGGGTTTAATTTTATTCAACCATGGTCAATCATGGTCAACCATGTTTTATAAAATCAATCATGGTCAACCATGATCCAAGGTCGCATTGTGATAAGGATTGTCTCAATATGAAAATCAAGCATGTCCAACCATGTTTACTTTAATGTTTATAATATTCATCTAAGGGTTTATATACCTTGGCATTATCATATTAGTCCCCTAGAATTAGTCAATCATGGTCAACCATGGTTGAACGTTGCATTGTGACGGAGATTGTCTTGATATGAAAATCAACCTTGGTTAAGCATCGTCAACCATGATCAAATGTCGTATTGTAATAAATATTATCTCAATATGAAAATCATCCATGGTTAACCATGTTTATTTTAGTGTTTGTAATATTTATCTTAGGGTTGATATACCTTGATTTTATAATTTTAGTCCCTTGGGTTTAATATTATTCCCTCGGGTTTATAATCCCTTGTATTTTTGGCACTAGTCCCTTGGGTTTATTATTCCCTTGGATTTATAATATCAATCCCTTGGGTTTATTATTCCCTAGGGTTTATAATATGAATAATGGTCAACCATGGCCAATCATAGTCAACCATAGTCAACCATGGTCCCACATCACATTGTGAGAAATATTGTCTTGATATCAAAATAAATCATGGTCAAACATGGTCACCCCTGGTCCAGCTTTGCATTGTGACAATGGTTGTCTTAATATGGAAATCAACCATGGTCAATCATGTTTCTTTTAGGGTTTATAATATTTATCTTAGGGTTTATATACCTTGGGTTTATAATATCAATCATGGTCAACCATGGTCCAATGTCACATTGTGACAAATATTCTCTCGATTTAAAAATAAATAATGGTCAACCATAGGTAAAAATTGTCCAATGCCACATTGTCACAAGGATTGCCTCAATATCAAAATCAACCATGGTGAACCATGGTCAACCATGTTTATTTTTTGTATAATATTTATCTTAGGGTTTATGTATCTTAGGTTTATAATATTAGTCTCATGGATTTACTATTAGTCTCATGGGTGTAATCTACCATGGTCCAACATTGCATTATGACAAATATTTTATCGATATGAAAATCAATCATGGTCAGCCATGGTCCAACATCATATTGTGATAAGGATTGTCTCGATATGAAAATCATCCATTGTCAATCATGGTAAACCATGTTTGTTTTAGGGTTTATAATATTTATCTTAGGGTTTATATACCTTGGGTTTATCATATTAATCCATTTGGTTTATAATATCAATCCCTTGGATTTATTAATCTAAGGGTTCATATTCATAGGGTTTAATATTATTCCCTCGAGTTTTTTTATCGATAATATCAATAATCCCTTAGTTTTATAATATTAATCTGAAGGGCCTATAATAATTATCCCTTGGTTTTAATATTAATTAATATAGAATAATATATTAATATTTTCTTAATGCATAAGTAATATATTAATATTTAATATTAGGTTTTATAATGCAGGTTTTATAATTAGGACTTATTATATTAGGTTTGATATTATGGTTTATAATATTAAGTTTAAAATATAGCATATATTAACTTGATGCCTATGGCATATAACAACCATATTTATTAATATGGTTGTGCTAGTATATACTAATAAGTGCAAGCAATGTATGTATTAAAGTTCAAGTAATCATAAAAATATATTTTATTGATCAAAATGGAAGCATGCACTTTTCAAACTTTAAATATTAAATATTATTTTTTTATTCTTAATTTGCTTGGGATATTTTGTTTCCAACTCATTTTTTTATTTAACAAATTTCTATAGGTTTTCCTATTTTTTCTATGTTATAATTTTTAGATATAATTTCTAAATAAACTTATCTAATTTAGAAAAATTGCATTATACATCTAATTTAAGTAATCTATACAAAATTCATACGACCAACTATTTTCAACAAAGTAATTTTACAATATTATAAAAAATGCTTACCACATTTATACAAAATTCATACAACCAACTATTTTCAACAAAGTAATTTTACAATATTATAGAGAATGCTTACAACATTTATAAGAAAATAATTTAATGCTTACAACATTTATAAGAAACTAATTTAACACTTTTATGGAAAAAAATTACTTAAATAAAACTAAACTTCATTCAATATGTTGAATAGATACATTCTCTAGTTATTAAAAAAAAAAAAACTCAATAGAATGAAAAAAAAAAAATTATTGATCTAAATTTTAGAAAAACAAATTTAAAAAAAAAAAACATATAATTACTTGATGTATAAAAGGAAATATTGAATCAAAATTAGAGAAGGAAATATGATCACTATTTTTGCTGTGACTTTTTCTCTACAGTTTACTCTATTAGTAAAAATGTGATTTCAATTAACCATGAATGCCAATACTTAAATTTTTAAGATAGATATTTCTATATTATAAAAGAATAGGATAACAAATAAACTTCTCTGAGTTCTTGTTTTATTCCTTTCTGCAAAGAAAACTATCATACCCAAGTAACTGTTGTTAAGAGTAAGGAAAACAAATAATTGTAAATTTATTTAATTTTCTTTCCTTGGAGAGAGGAGAAATATAATGTGAACACTCTCTAAAGGATGTCATAGACTTAGAAGCTAACTTTCCTAACTAATTTATATTAAATATAGTAAGGCTACTTAGCACTTTAAACATAATGACAAATATTTACATATTGAAAAGAGAGCATCACCGCTAATGAGAAATTTTACATCAATATGCATCCTCCAAAAATCATCATAATGCTACTAAGAAGCTCTTTTGCACTTGATATTTTTAAAAATGAATCTTGATCATGATAATGAACATTTTTATCGTGTGCAGTAATATATCAAAAACATAATAACTTATTCGCCAGCCATACTTTCAAGCAAGTTAAAATTCCAAACTTAGAGAACATGCATCATGATGCCCTTCCTAGTAAAAATCATATATTTAACATAGGAATTCAATTTTAAATGCGTAGTATCTTGGAAGTTTGAATGGGGTGATATTAGAAAATAATGCAAAGGAAATGATCAAATTGTATGTATAGAAAAAAGGATAGCAATGTTAGGATGAATGATTAAAAGAGAGAAATTAATTGTCTCATCATAATACGTAGATTATCTTTTCGCAAGTTGCTCAAAACATAATGTAAGGAAGCCATATGAAATAAATTTAATAGTTTTTTCTTCTATATGGAATCCTCTTAGCATCTCTATTAACTCCCATATTTGCATTTTTCTTTGCTTTTCAATAGTAATATGCCGTATGAAATATATAATCAATGGATTTTTAATTATAGTCCTAACCACTGAAGACCTTATTACCTTATTACTTGACAAAGTAACCATAGAGTTAAATACAATATAAGTAAGCATCTAATGCTGATAAGATGTGGTTCCCTTACCTTTAATGTCTCATTGATTTCATCTCACATTCCCTAATAAATTCTTATGGCTCATCATTCTAATATGATATAATACTTCACATATCCATTCACTAGTCCATTCCATACTATAATTGTGGGCGATTGTATTCTAGAATTTGATATTTTTTCAAATATCATTAAAAATATTTGGTATTGAATTTGGATTAGCTCTGTTACATAATCGAATCGTCAATTATTATACATTACCATCTCATGATCCATTTCCAATCCATTCTCTATGAAATCACTGATGTTGCATATATTGTAGTTGGCAATAGATAATTTTGCAAGGGTAATTAAGAAATCAAATTCCTTATTTCAGGTATACTAGAAAAGTAAATACAATAAAAGCCTTTTCTATTCATTTTTTCAACAAAAGGATAATTTGTTCTAATTCTCTTAATTTATAGTTTGAGTCACTCCTATCAGTGAAGGTTATATATATATATATATATATATATATATATCTATATATATATATATATATATATATATATATATCCCAATTCCCTAATTTTTACTAGATTATATTTCAAATCTTCAAGTTTTTTCCTCTTTTCCATTTATTTCTTATTTGTGATTATTTTTCACTGTGGCTAACTCTTCTATTAGCTTCCTAGTATCTTCCCTTAGTATCACAATAGTTTCTACTTAGATGCCACAAAATTTAAACACTTTATTATCTTCAACGTTTATTTTATTTTAGTTGTTTCTATATGACTATACTCTTCGATTTTAAGAGAAGACTATAATTGTTGTAAACTATATTTTTGTTAGAATAAGAAATCACTAGAACGGGGAGGTGAATTAGTAATTAGTGAGAATTTAAACTTTTAAACCCATTTCTTACTTTTGTTTTAATTTAGTAATTACTCATATGTAAACTCATAAAAAAATACATAAACAAAAAATTAAACCACTCACATGAAGGCACACACCATCACTATGGACAACATATATATATATGAACACATGGTATTAATATGAAAATCCATATGGGAAAACCACCCATATGTTTGTTATTGTATTTTGCAAGCACCCACTCATAGAAGGCCCAACCCCCTTAAAAAATAGAAAATCACAACTTTCCAAGAGGCACAACCCTCTTATAGATGCAGGTCACAACGTTCTTCAGCCAATTGTCCTAGTTTTCATATAATTTTCAAACTGAGTAATAAAGGCCAACTTCTATTACATATAAACATAAAGAACTTGATCTATTGTCACACACAACTACTTCCTTTGTGATTTGTAACTTCACTTTTCATTGATCTTCTCATTTCTTTGTCTCTCTACTCTCAACCCTTGATTTATATATACAAATAGCAGCTTTACACACCATTCTCCTCATGTGCACACACAACCTCTTGTAGCAATGCACATTGTCACACATAACACACATGCGCAAAGCACACTACTTTCAACACTTCTCACCACTACCCCACTAAGACTTAATGTTTCATGAGTATTTTATTCGACAGTAATGCAATGAACGATGCAATATGCTAGCTCATTAACCGGTGCATTCAATCTATAGTATGGAACCCTAATATTCAATTAAGAAAATACGTATTGACTCAATTTACTCATTGAACACTCACATGTATGGTATCAATTCCATATTTGTAAGGCTTTGCAAATCTAATTGCACACTAGCAGATATTTAATGACATAATAGTTGCAACTATAATGAATTTTAGAATGGAATATAGAGGTTTTTCTATGCTTGTAATTAATTCTCAAACCTCTTGCACACTCAGCGAGTTCCACCATTAAACTTTTCTTATATAACTAGCATTGGCCCCAAACAATTAAGGTATACTTATACATGAGATTCAAATATCTTGGTCTGATCTCCATTAATAACAATAAATTGTGCATTCATTCCATGCATGTCAAATAGTTGTCAACCCATTCATTGCCTGCATAATCCGACTGTAGAGAGATCCATTTATGAAATGATGCCAATTATAATGGATAATCCAAAAAAATTATCCACTCATTCAATCCTTGTCTTGTAATCTGTACCAAACCCAAAAATATGGCATAAGTGCCAAGAATAGCACATAGTGCTAAAGAGCCACAAACTAGTTCATGTTCGCAACTACTAAGCCCTTTTTAAACACCCCATGACAATTTTTCATTATAATAAGCCCAAAGTGTCGTGGTCATAGACCACACAAAAACACCATATAATCGAAACCTTGACATGGCCTTCATTAATTGATGGAACCACGAAATGTCGAAAATATCTCCATCCCCTGGAAACATTTCCCCAGCCTCTCCATATCACACCTCCTTTGAGATTCACCGAAGGAAAATTCTCTGAGATGATGTGTCATGTGGGACAGCATGCCATGCACATTAAGAAATTATAAGGCTATTAGGATGACCTACAACTACCACCACGATGTAATCATGTTTCAGTTCTTAGTCAACCCATATGTACATATTGTGCACCTTTTATTTTCTTTTGAGGTAGGTTGTAACAGCCCTGGTGAAAATTCCATGTAAAAATATATATAAATACCACAAATGATGGGACACGGTTTCCAAGATGGATGGTGGGTAGGACATCCTAATGTGTGTTCATTTTGTTGTTTATGGCTAAGGCAATTGAAAAAGGAAATGGCTAAGGCATTAAAGAGGAAAAAAGGTATTTTGGCACAATTATTTATGAAAATAATGGAAATTGGGAGAAAAGGAAGGTGAAAGGTCACAGGTTTCATGTGAGGAGGAAATTGGAAGGAAAATAATGGAAAATGAAGAAAATAGAGGCCTCGTTAATAAGAAGGCTTCTGAGGATCAATTGGCAGGACTTGGTCAGCTTAGCTTTGGATCCCTCTCATTATTCTCTCTCTCTCTCTCTCATACTCTTGGACAATTAGAGCTTTCTTGGATCACTTTAGCATTGGAGCAAGAAAGGAAAAGAAGGAAAGAGGAAGCAAAGATCAATTGGGAAAGGTAAGATCAAGCATCTACAACAAGCTTCATTGCAGGTATCAACTTGCATGTGTAATTTACTTGCTATATTTTCCATGTATGGGATTGCATGTGTTTCTTTACTACCATGGCATGGGCCTTTCCAGGTGTAAAATTACTTTTATCCTACCCTTGCATTTCGTGATAAATTTGATGAGATTAGTTCTCTCATGTAGTTTGTGGGGAATGGTCGAATTGGATTCGAATTTGACTGGGTTAGATCTATGAATTGACAAACACATGATGGTAGTGGTCCCTAAACTGGACTGAGGATTCAAAAAGCCATTATCCTAATAACCCTTGAACTGGACTATGGGTTGCAATAAATCCAGATTGTGTGCCTCAATGGGCCTAGGAATCCTTTGCCGGTGAATGGTGGGATATATGGTAAAGCCAAGATGTGGATTTTCTCTCCATGATGGAATGCATGGTAAGGCCTGTAGAGTATGTCTCAGTGTAGGGCCTAGTCATCCCTGAGTTAGACTGTGGATGCACTGTAAATCTTGAGAGACTAAGAGGCACTCAAATTCCTCACGGTGTAGGCAGAGAACTCTGGTGGCATCAACATTGATTGGTTTTCTTGATGTTTTCGATGAGTCCCACATTCATGCTTGGAATATGGAATGGGGGTGATTGTCTTAAGAGAGACTTGGCTCAACCAATCTATGGTTGGGTGGAATGTGGTAGTCCCATCACTAGTTGGTTCATTACATTTATTAATGAAAAATTCATTCCCTTGATTTTCATGTGCAAATGTACTAATGTATATATGGATTTTGATGGTTGATATGTTTATTGTAATTATGTTCCTATTATGTTGGTTATCTGAACATTTACCTTGGAGGTTGTTATAGAGTGGTATCAGAGCATGGTTCAAATACTTGGACTGGATGGGCTCTATCATAGGTGAAATGAAGAAAGGTTTAAATTTTAGACCTTTATTTCATATCCGTTATAACTTTTCTTCTATGGAATATTAGAAGTTGAAAAATTGTCCATATTGAAGGTAAATCCCACTGATAATGTGGTCAAAATTTTAGATATTTTTTCATAATATCTTAGGAATTAGGATCTAAGGAAGATGACCTTCTCGAATGCACCTTTAAACATGTCATGTTGGAATTTCTGCAATAACTTATCCTCTGTAGGCTTTTAGAAGTTAAAAAATTGTCCACATTCAAGGGACATATCCTTAATTATGTGGTAGAAATTTTAGATATCGGTTTGTAATATTTTAGGAGATATGAGTAGAGGGAGCCCAGCCTTCAAAATGCTCCTAAAATTAGGCCTCAAACAGGTCACGCTGACATTTTTGTTGTAAATATTCGTTTGGGCACTCTTAGGAGCTGAAAATTTTTCTAAAATAATGGAAACTTCAACTTATAGTGTGATAAAAAATTTAGACATTTATTCGCTACATTTTTGGATATATGACCAATGGAAGTCAACCTTTTTGGATACTTCTAGAATTGTGCAACAAATAGGATTGTGTTGGTATTTTGTTATAACTTTTCATCCATGGAATATCAAAAGTTTAAACTTGAAGCACAGTGAGGAAAACTACCACTAATCATATGGTTCAGTTTCTATAACTTGTACTACTACAACTTAGGATATATTCATTGAATCATTCACTATATTAGTTTGCATGTAGTGTTTGATGAAATGCTTAAATGGTTCAATGATTAATTGCATACAAATTGTTTGAGAAAATGCCCCAATGAGTATGTTGTTTGTCGTTGCGGATAGTATTTATGTGTAATAGTATTTCTGTAATTGATATATTCTTACTTGTATGAAAATATTTTGCTATATTAGCTTGCATGTAAAGTGCTTGAAGAAATTCTTAAATGCAAATGTAATAGTATAGTAGTTGTTTGAAGAAAATGTAAAAGTATGGTAATAGTTGGAAGAAAATGTTATTTTTCTTGGATGGGATAGTATTGTAGTATGATAATATGGATGTAGCTAATATATGCCTATTTGCATGCAAAGAATTTGAAGAGTTGAATGTAAGGAATTTGAAAGGTTGCGTGCAAGGAATTGGAAAAGTTGCATGTAAGGAAATGGAAAAGTGGCATGTTTTTAGTTATTATGTTACAAGTGGAATGAGTGCAATGTTTTGACTTAATCTCATACAAAATGTATGAGAAATAAAAATCAATTTCTTTTCAGGTGTGGTTAAATTTAGTAGAGATTTGGAGATTTCATTTCCATAATTGGACATTTGATATCGAGCCATTATAGTAGCTTCCTCCTTCTACCTTAGTGTGTACCATGGATAGTAAGGGGGTATGCTTATAGATTGTTTTAATTCTTGATTAAATGTGTGATATGTGTTTGTGCTTATAAAGTTGTATGAAGGAATGCTCGTGTTTTAAAATGGTTTTACTAACACAATATGTGTTGAGGCTACCGATATGCACTTGCGTGCAAGTGGGTGCTAGTTTTAGTATTATGACTATGATTGTGAGTTGATTGCCAATTATGATATGCTTTTTAGTATTGGTGAAAGTTGATTTCAAATTAATAGAAACGATGTCTTGATTTTTGGAGCATGTGATGGACTATGTATGGATTATATGTCACTTACATGTTGATTTCATGATACCTACTTACATCCTCGTATGTTTGGTTACATTTTTTAATATTTTGATTACATGCATCAGTCTTGTAGGTTGATTACAAGAACTGATCGATTATGTTTGACTACATGCATTTATGCATATTGGTAGTTGGTTTGGCATTGCTTATGCATACTGTTGGTTGCATGTTGCAATGTGTACAATGGAGTAATGGTTGTTTTCATGCATGAGGTCATGGTCTGTGAAGTTGATATGGTCAAGCATTGATGACTTGACTCTAGCTAGAATGGTGTATAGATGATTTTGTACTCATGCGTTATATGTATATATGTAGTTGTTATGGATGTATGATCTTGGTTGTATTATGCATGAGTAGTATGCCAAATATGCCTTGTGAGGTCATTGTCTCCAATTTAGGTCATCATGATGCTATTGGTTGTTATGATTCTAATGTGTTGGCTGAGATAGAGCAGGAGATGCAAATCATCATAATGAGGTTGTAACATTGGACTTTGGGGTAAGAGCAGATCATCATATAGGTATTGTATGTTTGGCATAAATATATGTATGTTAAGGATTTTTATATGCATTAGATTTATGTACATGTCTTTTGATGTTATGTTTAGATTCATGATAGATTTTAGTTTATTAGTGTATTTATATGCACATGGTTCGAATAGTCAAGAATGATAGTAACTTGCGGTCGTATGCATTTCTTTTGTTGTTTATGTTATGGAAATTGATGATTAGGTTATATGTTGTTGATGAGCATGATATATAGCTTATTGTCGTTATGTGCTATGAACTTGATGATTAGAGTTATTTCATTGATATCTTGATGTTGTAGTTTGGATTGGTCATATGCATGATGGTTATATTCATTGCATTGAAGATATTGATGTTATATGTATTGTGCTAACCTGGTTTGGCCTATGCAGATGGTTATGGTTGCAATATTCAGGTATGAGTTGACATATTTGTGATATGGTGTCGTACTAATCTAGATTGATCGTACATATGTGATTGTTATGCATGAACGACAAATGCTTATGAGCTTATGACATGAACATGTTAGTTAATTAATGTTATGGATATCACAGTTTATTTTTGAATTGATATATTGTGAATTTATATCATGCTAACTAGCTTGATTTTGTAGACAAGATAGCCTCCCCTGATATACATTAAGGTATGAATTTTCTTATGTCATATATTTGGTGCTTGGTTGTTTGATTATGATGTCTATTTGGTGTTTGAGTGTTTGGTGCCTAGTTGATTTATTTAACATGGTATGTTTTCAAATGGTTGAATGATTGATGAATTGCTTAATATGAGTATGTGTTCAAATGATTTTGTTTTAATATGATTGTACTAACATGTATGTGTTGAGACACTTGATATGAACTTGAATGTAGTTGATAGTTGTAGCATTATGTCTAATGACTATGGATTATGACAAGATTGTTTGTAAAATTTGATTTCAAATTGAT
This sequence comes from Pinus tabuliformis, assembly GCA_031772625.1. Taxonomy (NCBI): domain Eukaryota; kingdom Viridiplantae; phylum Streptophyta; class Pinopsida; order Pinales; family Pinaceae; genus Pinus; species Pinus tabuliformis. Next base: position 353,274,617 of record CM062808.1, on the reverse strand, counting down.
AAATATGATTGTCTTGATATTTGGAACATGTGGTTGACATGTGTGAGCATGATGCAGGGAGTTGCATGGCAAGAGAGTTTTCCATGAAATCTTAAAGAAGACTCGAGTTGATCTTTCCCTTCGAACCATGGGGATTGAGTCATGGTGTTTGTTGTTAGTCTTGTGCTTTTGGTCTTTTATGATTTCTTGATCTTGATTTGCAGCTTTGTTTATGTCTAGTGTATGGCCATAACACTTTGTTTATGGAGTCATGTTGTTATTGGTTTTTATGGTCTTCTTCTTGTTTATTCTTTGTATTTCCTTTTTTACGTTTTGAGTCTTGGGAATTGGTTGGGAAAGAGGAAATTTGATGTAAATCAGGATAGATGTGTGGTACCCAACCGATGATATAAGACCCATATGAAACTTTGTGCATGAGTAAGCACAACAGAAGGTAAGACTATGATAGTTAGTTGGACTGGTTGGGTCCATTGTAGTAAATGGACAGTAGCAGGGCAGACACAAGAAAGGTAACTTGAAAAGGTAAAGTAAATGGATATGAGGTTTCAGATGCCTTACCTATGATGGGAAATATTTCTCTCAATTCTTGTACATAAATAAAGGAAGTTATCTTAAGCTAGACTTGATGTTATTTGGTAATTATTTTATGATTATTATGTTGAAGTTTATATATGTATACATGTACGTATATATGTTGTTTCCTGACACGATCATGATTGCTTTATGCTAACGTTTATATATGTATGTATGTATCCACGTATCTATGTTACTATCTAACAAGGTTGTCAGGGATCATTCTTGTGGAGGAATGATTGTTTCTGCAAGAGAGCGACATGAAAAGGTTCTTGGCCTTATGAGGAATTAATTGGGAAGAGTAGTCACGACAAATAAACGAGGTTAGTATCATGTGGATATGATTTGGTATTGTATAATTGTATTATGCATATGCTTATGTTATGGTAGGTAATGTTGAATCATGCATTAGCAACATGAAAGAAGTGTGGTATGTGGCATGCTCGGATAAGCATGGATGAGATACTGGAAGCAAGGTTTCTTGGTAAGGACAGTGTGATTTTGGACGTGTGGTACTATTGTTGTGCATACATTGTATACTTTCTACACATTTCATCTACGATGTGTGCACTTGTTTTGTTGTGTATACATAGCATGTGTACATGTTATTTATGCAATGTTATGCACAGGATGGTACAAATAGGGTTGTGTGAATATTTCATATGGGGTGTTGTATACATGTTGTACTATCATCACAACGTATATGCGGCGTGTGTGCATATGGTGCTTTGTGCATGTTGGATATGAAGTGTTGTGTACGAATGATGTTATGTACATGTTGGATATGTAGTATTATGTACACGTGGTGTTGATTGCATGTTGTACATATGGTGCATTCATGGTGTTGGACCCACCAACATGTCAGGGGATCTACTTGGTAAGTCCCAACTAGACCTCAGACTGTTTGGTGTAGGAGTCCCAGTAGTGGGTTGTACGGTATCGCCTTGACTGTGGTTTCACATAGAGGCAAGTAAGATGTCCCTGTTGGTAGCAAGGGTGTGATATATGTAGCAAGTCGAGGAAGGTGCATGAGACGTTCTAACACACGGAGGGTGAAGTGAGTGCGCCCCTTGGAAACAGGTGAAAGACATAGTTAAGAAGGGAACACATGAGCTAAGATGCATCACAAACTGGAAGGCAAGTGAGCTAGCAATCCAAATTGATGGTTAAAGCAAAAACACATCTCAGTAAGATTCATACATACATATATAGAAAATAGCTACACATGCATACATAAGGAAACATATACATATAGAATTTAGAGTAAACAAGATTGCTGAAATACAATATCACATATGCATGAAGTTCTAGTCATACAATACAACCATGACCAACTACTAGTTTTGATAGAGGAACGTCATAGTCACTGCCACCTGCTCCTCAAAAGAGATATACTAGCTTTGCAGAGTGGAGAAGCCAAGGCTCATTACAATATTGTACAAGCTCTCTCTTAGATACTCCTATCAGAATCTTGGCTGACAAAAAGCCTCTACAATGAGTTATGAGGGACTATATATAGCAAAGGGTGGGGTGGCCCTTGACATTCCCCTTTGTGACTGTTTACCTATCTCATGACTCTTCATCTACTCTATGATTGTTACATCCAACTATTGACACTTGAACTTCCACCTGACAAGACATTACATACAATTTGCACATGTACCAATGTGAGACAAAATAGGCTTAAGAATGCCATGCAAGACATCACTATGACTCAGAAAATTGTGGGAAGACTAGCTCTTCAACATCCTCATGATGGTCGAGGGTGGAAAACTAATGCTATGCTTGGTAGTGTGCGGTGGTGTCCATGTACTCTGTGGTGACATCTTTCTGGAAAAGAACTCTTGCCTTCGTTGCATCTGGGTACACTTCTCAGGCTACTCTATCCAACTCGTCTAATAACATGCGCATCATTGTCTTGAGTGCGGCCAAACCAACAACATACTGATTCATGGTGTCTGCACTGATAACCAAGTCTGCACTGGTGGCTATGCACATAAACTTGTCAAAGTATGAGTCAAACTCCAGTCAAACTTTTGCATTTGTCTTTTCCAATGTGATTGTCCCAATAGATGGGATCATGTGTGCACGCACAACAACATCCATACTCCTGAATACCCATGCATGGGAAGCTTGTAGACTAGTGATGAGCCATGAGAGGTCTTCATAGTTCTGGATTTGACTCCAAATGCATACCTTCAGCTCGACTGATCTAGGCTTCATCATCTTGGGAAAGTGTAATGGGCCTCCCTTATATCTCATTGTCCATGTTTGCATGTAGTCAACAATAGTATGCAAGTTTGACAAGATATGTTCCCTCCTAGCACAACATTGTCGTGAACCGTTGAGATGGACAACTTCTTTATGCATGGTACCAAGCTTGTAATACAATGCCCACATGATTGTCTCAAGGGACAATACTTCATCTAGCATTGCCTTCTTCAACTCTACTCGGGCGAATGTTGTAACCAGTTCTCCTCCCTGCTTGGTCGTTTATAACTCCTTAGCCATTTTCTCGTTCTCAGCTATCAAGAAGCAAACACTCGAGCTAGTGTCTTCATCATATGCTCTAGTAGCATCAGCCAATGTTATTGGATGCTTGTGCACATTAGACATGATCACTCTTTCCTCAAACTACACAGTAGATGTGTTTTCCTCTGGAGTAGACACTCTGTGATATTGCACAACTCTATGTTGCAACTCATCAAATGATATGTTGTGCATCTCTCCTTTCGGATGGTCTCTAAGGATCTCAGTGTCTCCTTGGTCGCTTGGGACTTGCTATACTTCCAAATCTAGTGATGCTGGTGGGTCTACTTCTTGATGGTAAGGCATGAGATCGATGCTTTTCTCTAACTCTTTGTGTTCCATATTTGTATCCATCTGCTCAAGTTCTCGTTCAATCTCTTGAGCGAAGTCTTGCTCCTCTGACTGCTCACCCTATTTGCTTGGTGCTAGCTATTTGAATGAGTCAACTACCTGTACGGACACAGTTTCATCTATCTGTACATGTTGTGCCCCTTGTTGTAGCTATTCTTGTTGCACTTCCTTCTCCTGTCTACATAACTCTTGTTCCTTCTGGAGTTTCTCCTTCAACTCATGCAACTCCTTCTTTGTTTCCTCCACTCGCTATTTTTCTCTCTGCCTTTTTTCATTCCTCCTATCAAGTTGTTGCCTCTTTGCCTCTATTGCCAAAGTTTCTTTCTACACAAGTGTGTCTGGTCTTAACTTACAACTTTTCTCTACCTCTGCATTATCGATAATCTTCCACTTGCCTTTTTCGCATGCTGATATGTTTACCTCTACTACTTCTGCTGCTAGTGCTCTCCTGTATGTTGATTCACGTTTCTTAACTAACCATTCCACAGTGATGTCGACCAGTTCATTGGGCTTGGAGAAGCTATAACAATATCTCCATTGGTCCTCCTCCACCCAATGACATGCCCTGTGGATCCACTGAAACTATACTCTCGTGAAATGATCTTTTACAAAACAATGCGGGTCATATGGATTGAAGCTTCTGTTATCAAAAGGATATTTCTATATCTCCTATGCTTCAACATGCGCATGCTTGAAATTTTATATCTCGTATAACCTAATCTGTAATGAAATAGGTGGCCAAGGTACCTTCTTCTTCCAGTGCATCCTAGCTGACAGTCCTACACAGATGTGGTATGATACCTCTTGCATGACGAGCTTGTCCATGGAGAACTTCCAAAAAACATGCGGAGGATTCTTCGTGTTGTACATCTGTATGAAGGTTCCAGACAGTGGGACATAGCAATCTTCTATATTGATTAGTGCCTCCATTACTGCCTTGGACATGCAAGGTGGATCTCCCTCAAATATCATCTTGTACACCAAGGTGAGAAAATGATCTGACAGATGTGTGATGACTCCTTTGGAGTTGCATTCGGACAACATTTTACAATAAGTATTCACAGAGGTTTCTGCCAATGTACATGCCCACATCAAACCCGGGAACTCTTGACGGGCACAGGTTGCATCCAAGATGTAAGTGAACATGTATATTACTTCTTGCTAACCTTCTGGTGGGTGTTGAGCTTGTGTCACCTATTCCTTCAGCTTGTGAGCCAACATGTCGAGCTAGTTTCATGCTTTGCCTTCACTGGCCAATTCATCCAACGCAATCATGCAACTCTATAGGAAGGTCTCAGTGCTCTCTTGGTGATACAAGCGACATGAAAAGATGACCAAGTATTGATACACCTTTGGTAATATTTTCTTCTTGTGAACCTATTTTGGTATCATCCTTAATTTGGCTGGCTCCTTCACCTAGTTCTTCAAGATATCCCTATAGTTGGCATTGCTGCTAAGTATGTTTAAGGGTGTCTCCATGGTAACCACTGGATTTCACATATGATACATCTACTCATCATCCTGTACCCTGAAGGTAGCAATCTTTGTCCTGCTAACACTGCTCAATGTCGTCGTCTCAGGATTAGTGTGTGAGAAGAACCAATGTATCATCTCCGCACATGGCAATGTGGGATACCTACATGCAATCTGGTATAAGCCATACTTGTGAATGTTCACATAGACTTGGCGGTCTTCAAGGCATTCCCCAAAAGTGCTTGCAAATGAATCATTGACCTCTCTCCATTTTAGCTTGGTGTCCTTGTCTATGATCAGCTTGGTGTCTTCATAGATCGGAAAACTCATAGACACTTGCTCAACTTCTACACTATTTTCACTTTTGTCGATGTCCTTTGATCCAGCTCTCTTGGAGGCCATAATTTGATCCTGAACTACTAAGAGGCATATGAACACCTACTAGATATGGATACATGGAGACATGAATGGGAAGAAATCTTTCAGCCAAAACCAAAGCAAACTTGAGGAACGACATGCAACATACCTAGCAATTAACTGGCAAGGATTGTGGAATTTTTCCTAGGAGGATAGGTGACTGGCTACTCGAACTGAACAAAAGGTAGTGCAAACTATTGGGAGGCTAGTTGACTGCTAGAATGGTGTAATGTGCAATCCAAACTGGCTTGTTGTGTGTTGGGATAATGCAATGCTCAATTTCAGCTGGAAAGTGATGCAGGCCTAGGCACTGCATTACACAATTTTTTGGGCCAACAGTCATTGCCCCTTAGAATTGTGCAAGTAAATCCTGGAGGACATTCAATGGCCAGAAATGCGAATTTTCTATGAGGAAGGGAGAGCCTTCACTTTCAGGATTGTGCAATGTTGTCTTAGTGAGGCAGAGTCCGAGCCAAGGTTGCAGAGACTCACCAACGAGAAACCGAAATAAAATGTGGAGGTGAATGCATGGTGATACTGTGTAATTAGGAGTGAATGCTCATGCATGAAAATAGTGAATGCAATATCCAAAAAATGGAACAATATGCATGTGTGTGAACCAAGGCACCGAATCAGAAACTGTTCATTTAAAGCAGTGTCATGCATGCAACAACAGTGAGATGAAAATGAAAACTAAAATGGTGCTAGTACAAGAGAATATGCATACAAACGATAGCAATTGTTCACAAAAATCAAGCAGACAACACTCACACAAGCCAAAACACAAAATGTGACAGTAATGCTGCAAAAGACAAGTTAAGCAAACTTACCCGAAAATAGCTGAGTTGGATGTGTCGAAGACTCCTCGATGTGTTTTGGGATGTCATAGCTCCAAGATCGATGTCAAGAAGTGAGCTCTAAAGTTTCGCATAAATAACTTTGAGTCTCATGATGCACATGTCACAAATTTAGGAAAAAGCAACAGATGGAGGAAGGTTTCTAAAACGATCTTTGCATGTTACCTCCAGCTGCTAAAAATAGCTCCCTAAAATCTTGGGATGATTTTTTCATGTTTCCTTTTTCTATTTTGGGAAAAAGTAGCCCATGCATGCAAATCAAGTTTTCATGGTCCCAAGTGGAACTGGTCAACTTGAGGGCACATGCAACAGGCTGCTTGACTTAGGTTAAATTTTGCGTAGTTTCTGGGAGGAAGACAGGTTAGCTGCCCAGAGGGGTTGAGAAATTTCTAGGAGGAGCATCTGACCGCTACTGAGAATTGCGCAATTTTTGAGCTGAGCAGTCTTGCTGGGTCAGATTGCATAATTTTCTCTAAGAAGGTTAACTGACAAGATTGCGCAATTTCTGAGCCCATCAGGCTGCCGGTCAAATTTTCACAATTTCTAGATGGAAGAGTGGTTTCCATCCATAATTGTGCAATTTCTTGAGGGAGCTTCTCAGCCAGCACCTAGACGAAGTCCAGGGAAGAAGCCTATGAGGGGGATGCAATAATCTATCATGCACAAGTTTTCCTGCTGCTACAAAATAAGTGAAGCTCATGTACTTGACAGTGCAAGACATGATGCTGAGGATGGTTGGTAGGGAGGCTCTAAAACAAAGTTAAGGCAAAATTTTGGAGGTGGTTGTAGCCGGTACAACACTTGGCGACACACTAGTAGAACTCCATCTCTCTCAATGGACCTTGTTCGTGAAAGGAAATTCTAACACCTTCGAAAGTATTGTTCAATTCTTTGTTTGTCTTAGTTTCCACACTTGCTTGATTGTAAGATGTAGCATCTGTCAAGCTCTTGGTCAGTCGACACACATTCCAAGCCAATCCAACACAGTTATGTTGATTGGGGATAAGGGGTATGTTGGTGCACAAGAAGTATAGTCGTCATAGTTTTAGTTTCATCTCTGGTGTTGCTCTGTTGCCACCAGGCCTGGACCGTACCCCGGCCGAGACAGGGAGGAACACAAGAATTGCTCTGCTACCAGAGACCCTGGTCGGTACCCTGGCAAGGTTGCTTGCATCACCTCTCTATGCATGAAGCCTTTCTCTTATTTTGCCTTATTCATTTTTCAATTTTTTGAAATTTTTCACTTTTCCATTTTTTGTCTCATTTTCATAACTGTGCATAACACTTATTCATCTCAGAAGTGTGTTATGTGGAATTTTGCATCTACGAATAAACACAATTTCCCTAGGTGGGTAGATACACCTAGGACAATGTATTTAAAGTGCTTAAGCTTTTTCTATAGAAGATAAATAACACAAGGGGCCTACTTTTTATCTTTCACTTTCCCTTTGTCTCCTTTGTTTGATTCTCGTCACTCCTTCTTGAACTTAATCTGATCAACAAGTACCCACAATCATAAACAGAGGAAAAAAACCAAACAAAGAAAGAGATCTATCTACTATAAGCAAATGGAATCGAAAACATTTACACATATTATCCTCACACATAAAGACAAGAATATGGGAAAAGGTCTAAATAGCTTTATTATGTAGAAGGAAGAATTAGAACCATGAAGTCTAATGCATTGTCACTCTTCCAACTTGGGTTCCAACCAACATCACATTAATAGCACAACACTCTGGCAGCATAAACATACTTGCTTACAATCTCAAACCTCACACCAACAGTATCTCCTTACAAATTCTCAAAGTCCAGCACCTAATCACTTAGATGAGTGATCAATTTATAGGAAAGTGATGGTGGTTTGGTCATAAATGAGGGTATTGAATGGCCTTCCAAACTTAGAGCCAGTGTCCATGGAGGAAAGGATGAGAGGATAGGAGGTTATTTAACTCATTCCCTATCAAATTTTGAGCTCAGAGGAGATGACAAGTGTGGGAATATTCTAGATGGTTCCAGAAGATAATAATATTTCCAGAACCCTACGATGATTTCGCTCAATCTCGCCCAGCATAGGTCAAAGTGGGCCTAAGTTCTCTAGAAAGCACCCTAAGATGGGCCTACCTGCATTGAAGTGCACTTACCCCTAACTAAGGCTGCGCTGGTCCTTCAAGGAGGCATTTATGGAGGGCTTCAGACCAGGAAACTCTCAAGGAAGGAGGAATTCAAAGTGATGACTTGTCTAGGGCATGTAGCAATAGAATTAGGGTTTGATGAGACCCAATAGTACTGATCTGAATGATGGGAGTGATGTGCCCAAATGGATGTGTAACATCTGCCCCCTAAAGCATGAATTTGAAAATGTTAATGTCGAGTGAAATGCTTTATGATATGATGAGGAGGTTCCAAAGTGGATGGTGACCTGCATCAATTATAATACATAATATCATGATAGTTTGATTTTTTATCATGAATTGTTTAGGTAAGGCATTCCCATGCTCATCGTATAAACTTTCATGACAAGTACATGGATAGTCGTCTAGAGATATAGACCCATGATAGGATGAACATCATTATAAATCCATTGTATGGATGATTTGGTACATTTCTTGAAATTGCAGCCTAGATGGATGAAACTAGATCCAGGGTCTTCTATCTCATTCAATCGTTCACTCAAGTATGAGTCTAACCATGTGAATATATGATCTAAAGTCAAACATGGGAATACACCATCTGATTACTAGCCAATGATGTAAGTCATTAACAGATGCGAGAGAAATCACTGATAATGATAATGATCCTCAAGGTACTGTAGTACATTCTGCATGGTTTGAATGGATGTTTTGATGTTGAAGACTATAAAAAGTCTTTCAGTCAAAGGCCAACGATGTCAACATATCATCGAAAGTGAGAAACCTACCATTAATGTATGAAAGCCTCGAGGTATTGGAAGGGTGTTTCTAAGTCAACTTCTTATATAATGTACTGATGTCGACAAGAAGCAACTCGTCACAGGAGGGCCTTGATGTATCCCACATCAACGACATGAAAGTAGTGTAATTATTTTTGGATACAAAATGTGACTGACGACACAAGGTTCAGGAATGGCGGTCATGAAAATGAAGTTTTATGAGTATTACAAAGGATAAAGTTAAACTGAGTGACTTCTCTTGAACATGTTGGCGACACTGAATGGATTAGTAGCATTAACCCAAAACCAAAGTAATGGATGGTATGATAGACCAAGGTATGATGGCCATCAAGCATTTAACCCAACCCAAATAGTCACAGTGATGAAGTGAAAGTTTCATGCTCAAGAGTGACCTACTACCATAAAGTGGTCTACCCCTTCTCCCATTTTCCCCAATCATTGTTGACAAGTACCTCTTTATTTTTGTCAAGCTTGAGGAGGATAACATATGATTATTGTATAATTCCACCCTTCAGGTGAATCCATCGCTATGTGATGTTTTAATGAGTCTAGCAAAGGTGAAACTCGGTCTTGTCATGATGGACAAGTCTGTCACTATTTGATGTTTTAACAAGTTTAACGACCATGATAACTTAGTCCTTTTCATGTTTAAAGAGTTTGAAAAGGGACAAAAAGAAAAATCCACAGGTTCTTTTTTGTATATTTGTCTCTCAAGTCTGAAAAAGAATAAAATAATACAAGAGAGAACCTATTGACAATGTTTGGTCAATGTGTTCCTTTTTCATAAATAATCTATCTCAGTCCAGAAAAGGGTTAAGCTTATACTGAGTAGATGTTGTTTCCAATCCATTAACAAGATGAAAAGGACAAGAGCTCGACAATATTTTCATATTTTGAGAGTCTAAAAAGAGCTTAAAGAGGACTCCAAGGGGGTTAACAGAGCTCGAAAAAGAGATAAAAGTATGCTCTATGGTCAAAGTACAATTCACAATTGTGCTCGTCAAATTGTATAAATAAGTTATAAATCTATTCAAAGCAACACCAAACGTATCAAACATACTTGTTTCATTGGTAAAAATAGGTAAATACTAAAGTTTAATCATTTAATGATCATGAAATAAACATAAAAACAAGAATTTACCATGTTATTTTCACCATTTGATATTTACCATTCAATTTGTGTTCTGACCATGTTTTTTACCTCGATCTTTTGCAACTGATTGCGAGAGATTCTTTGGATCATTTCTCATGTTTTCAAGGCCAAGTAGGAGATCAACCCCTCCTCTTTCTTTTAATATCATTATTTTACAGTTTCATGCAAGTTTTTAGGGCTTTTAGAGCCCCTGGGGTTAGAATATTTCGCCCTGGGATTAGCACAAGCTTCCATGTCAAAAACTCCACAAGGGAGCACCCAGATAGAAGACTATCTACATAGTAGCACATTGTCTCCTTGCCTAGGCTATGCTGGGTGAGTTTCACAAACTTGTTTCACTTGTTTGGCCCAAAATTTCTCCCGTTTTTTGCATGAAAAGGATCCTAACTAATCTTATGGTTTGATTTTAGTTTTTAATAGGATCAAAATGTCTATTAATTGGGGAGAAAGAGAGAATGAATAACAAGACATGGCTGCCCTAAATGATCTAGGTATAGTTGAGGCCCTCAGAAACTGTGGGTTTCTCAAATACTTCAGGTTGTCTCGAATGAGGCAACAATCAGAACTATTGTAGTTCCTAGTTCATGCATGGAATGCAATAGATCGGGATTTTCACATAAGGGAAAAAGTGGTCTCTATTATGATCGATGACATTTATTTTCTTACAGGGTTGTCGAGACGTGGTGCCCCCATATCTCTTGTAGGTTCTTCTCATGGAGGGGAATCAGTGAGGGACTATGTTCGACAATTTTGTCGGCCAGGTAGACAGCCTAGCAAGGACAAAAAGATAATCATCAAATATATTCTTTATTTTCCTTTGAGAACAATCCTTTTCACCATTGCAAAGTTGGCAGGTAGTGTGACACTTCATCTGGTGAACAGATCATACATGCAGTATGCACTTGAGTGTCTTGAGCCAACTTTATTAAACTGGTGTGAGGTAGTACTTTCTTCACTGAAAGAACAACTTACAAAGGTAAAGAGTGGTAAGACCAAGAATTTTAGCTATGGATCGCTCTTAATTGCTTTTACCTTGGAGAGAATTCCATTGATGCAACCTTAGCATGTAACACTAGGTGTAGCTAGTCCTAGAGATCCACGGATGCAGAGGTGGGTCGAATTGAGAGCTAGACATGTTGTTTAGTCATCTATTACATTTTCTACTACATTATTCAGTTGGATCAATCAAAAAAGCATTGTCATCGAGGAGTATCCGTATGCAGGGATGGATTTTCATGGAGATCCAGAGTTGAGTTTATGAGTGGAAGCTCAATGGGGTGCTATAGGTAAATTCTTTTTTGACCAAATGTTTTTTGATTTTTAATTTGTACATATTTTTGTGTTTTGATGTTTCCAAGACTAAACTAAAATCGCTCTCATGCATGTAGATGTTGGTATTGTTCGACCAATGAGACACCAACAGGAGGCAGGTGAAACAACATGGAGAAATGTTGGGAGAGCAGTTCTCCAGGATTTGGATTTGGTTGAGATACTAGCAGAGTTGCAGGATCATGTAGAGGGAATAACCCTCGGTATTCTGGATGTCTAGATCGAGGAGTTACCTATGAGGCTGCAGCGCCATACTATTGGTGTTCTTGGTAATTGGATGTAGCTCTTGCGCATGATAGCTCAGGCTGTGACCTATTATCATGAGCATCACTAGGTCTACCTAAGATGATTTTTGCATGCATTTTGAGTTTTTAGGTCAGATGACCAAACATGTCTTGGACACAAATTTTGTAAAAACTTTTAAAATGTCTATCTATTTTTACTTTCGAAGTTTTCAAATATGGTTATATGCAATCCTATTCAACTAATGATGTGGATTGAAAACTTACTTTTACATGTGTCACAAATATCTGTTTAACACATAGTTTGCTAATGAATCAGTTAACGTGTTAAAGTTTCTAGAAATATGTTGATATTGAATGTACTCAAAATTTCTTTCCAAAATACAAACTCTAACGAACATACAAAGAATTGTTGGGTTTCGAATGGCATAAACATTTGTTAGTTGCAATATGACGAGTTGTGAGTCTAGCATAATGATGATTCGGCGAATTCCAAGTGAAATGGCATCAGAGAGAAGTTTGATCAACACGCTATACTCGGCGATATTGTTCATCAAACGACCGATACAAATCCCTTTAAAACTCACTAACTCGCCACTTGGAGCGAAAATGGCCCATGCTGCAGAAGATAGGTGTTGCGTACTATGACTAGCACCATCAATGTAACCAGCAAATGTTTCCAAACATTCTGACATCTGCAACAAATGCAAAGTGGATTACTTAATCACATAAAAACTCTAAAAGGCACACTAACCCACACACATGCAATTAAAGCATACATACAGTTGTTTTACTACACTCAAATAAGCATAGTAACATTTGAGGTACAACCCATTTCGGGGCTGCAACAATGGAATTCGACCATAATCCACCAACTCGTAGGCACCTTTTTCCAAAGCGTGCTTGACAATATAAAAACACATCCATAGTGGTTCAAAATTTTCCTACTCCTAATTTATCAGCTTCCTGATCATAAAGCAAGACCAGGTCTCCTTCTGAGAAAATGTGAGGCTTTACATTTCTATCGTATTGTGCCTTAATTTGTTTCTTATGTGCTTCGTTAGCCAATGCAACTTCACGATGGGTTTCATCCAGATGGATGAGTTCTAAGAAACACGCTTCTTCATCAGAAGTGTCGGGTAATAGGTCAATCGCGAGTTTGAGAGATGAAATTTCACATTGTATTTCACACCAATTGAAAGGGTGTGAATCCAGTTGCATTTCTCACAAAGGTTCAATATGCCCACAAGCTAGAGTACAGGATTAAATTCCATTTTCCTTTATCAACCCCTATCATTCTCTGAAGCATTCTCTTCAGGACTTTGTTGATGGCCTCAACTTGTCCATTGGCTTACGGATAATAAGGAGTAGAACTATCATGTGAAATTCCTAACTTGGCAGTTAACTCACTCATCATGTGATTGTGAAAATGCAACCCATGATCTGTAACTATAGCCTGTGGTACACGAAACTAGGAAACCACATGGTTGAAAAAGAAAAGTGCAGCCATCTCGCCACTGTTATTTAATGTTGGCATCGCCTCGACCCATTTTGTGAAATAGTCAACGGAAACTATAATGTACCCATGCCCCCCGGCTGAGGTGGGGTTACATGTCATGAATTCAATGCCCCATTTGGCGAATGGTCAAATAGCAATGATAGGATGTAGAGGTGTAGGTGGTAATATAGCTTTACAGTCATAGATCGGGCATGCATGACATCTTCTTAGGGAAATTATGCAATCTTTGAATTTCCATTGAATTTTGGAATATCGGAATGTAATTAATGAGGAATCACTGGCCACCTAGGTGAATATAGAATTGGGTAATTGGTGAGCCGGTTTAGATCTAGTAATTCAAGTGTTGGAATGAAATGAAATTTCCTATTGAGGTCAGGTTGATCATATCTAGTGTAAGATGAAATTGCCTAGGCAATAGGCCTTTGCATACCAGCATAAGGCATCTGCTGCTCGTAACCTTGATAAGGGTAGGTTTGTTGAGAAAATCCGGTGTGAGGTTGTTTTTGAGCACCAAGATACATTTGATCTTGTCCAAACCTAGCATAGACTTGTTGACTAGGACCTGGATAAACTTGTTGCTAACCAAACCCAGCATAGGCTCGTTGACCAAGTCCAAGTTGAGGTTGATATTGTTGGAATTGTTGTTATCAATATTGGGGCTACCAAGGCTATTGAAGAAACTATTTTTGTTGTTGATACAGAGGTTGTTGATTTAACAGTTGTTGCCCACCAATGTATTCTTGACCAGGTTGTGAATACACTAAACCAGTGTAATTCTTAGTCATTCCAGTAAAAGGTAAACTAGCCTGAGGTTGTTGGACTCCAGACACAAGCTGTTGTTGTAAAAATTCCTTATAAGGCTTAATCTGTAAACCTGAAACTTGGGGGTCTGAGGTTGAAGGACCATCTTGCACAGGTTGAGATACAACTATCTAAGCTTGTGATTGTGGTAAAGTTGTAACAAAAGGAATTTTAGGTATGGATGAGACAGATTGCATAGGTTGTGATGGATACATAAGTCTAGGTTGAATGGGCATTATTGGTTGCCACTGACAGACAATCATGCTAGGATGACCTAAAGATGATGGCATATCGACATATGGTTGCCCCCGAGGAAATGGAGGATAAGTAGAATGTGCATTTTGTTCTCCATAGGATGGTAACCATATGAACCAACTTGATATTTACTTTATGGGTCTAGATGTTCAATATCCATTAATGAAGAACGAGATAAAATTCTAGAAATGGACTTTGGTGAAGACCAAAGGCTAGAAGCAACACCTGAGTGGGTTCTCGATAAAGATTGGTAACCTGATGGTATGGACAAAACACCATACAAGTGTGACTCAGGTGTCGTAGTAAACATTGAAGAGGTTGCGATAGAATATTCTTCTGTAGCTATAATAGATGGTATGGTCTAGGATGTTGACTCTGCCATAGTTAAATGTCCAAATAAATTTCCTAACAAATCAACGGGTGTCTGAAAGTAATCAAGATCAAAAGGGGTAGTAAAATGAGGAGTATAAGGATACATATATAGTCCAGTTCCAAAATGGAATGGAGTTCTGGGTGATTCTACCTTAGGTTCCTCTTCTATCAAATCAAACCAGGTGGAACAATTTCACCGTTCGATCTGTAATATATTTATGATCTTTTTTCCTGAGGTAAAGAGGAAGTCTTGACAATTACGGATGTCTAAGAATGTACCGGTCGATATTCTCCTGGTATGTTAACAACTTCTGATTATTCAACCACTAGATCCAAGTGTTTTGGTAAAAGAACAAGTTCAGGTTGGTCTTCTCGAACAACTTCTGGTTCAAAAGTAACTTTTGATTGAATAGTGATAGGTTTAGGATCAACTTTTGGTTGAATAGATTTAGGTTAAGAAGTAATTTCTTGTTGAACAACTTCAGGTTGAGAATCAACTTTTTGTTGAACAACTTGGGTTATCGTTTCACTAGATTTAGTTCTAGTTTCCTCAGGTAATTGTGGAGATTCCACTTTAGTAACAGATGTACCAGTAACTGCAGGAGTATCTGGGGTCACAGTACTTACGGTATAGGTGTTTCTGGTAATTCAGGTGAAGAACCAAAAGCTTGTGAAGTACTGGATCCCATCAAATGAGACCGCTTTGACTGAATAGGTGTATCTTCAGGCGGTACAGGTGGTTTACTCGCTGCTCTCTATGAACAACAAGGTAAGGGTTTGTTTTCCTCCACCATTTCTTATTGATTTTATTACCAAAAGGAAATTAAAAAAAAAGGGGTTAGTTAGGCAAAAAGGTTTCCCAAGCAACTGTGAACTGCAGATACCTCCCGGCAAATCGAGAAGTACGGGCAGGCAATCTCCTCAAATGCTTTGTTTAGTATATCATAGTGTACAAGGCAGCCAACTCAGTTACCTAAGGAGGGATAGAGACCTAGTGTTTTCCTCCCATATATACCCGAAAGTATGTGGAGGCCCAATCTGTATTAGCATTTTCTAATGTGAAACCACACAGTGAGAGCATTCCTTTATACTTTATGTACTGTAACACTACCCTATATACCCGAAGGTACATGGACGAGCTATGATATACTCACATACATGGAATGAGGTATGACACTCGGAATGTATCGTAGACAAGTTAGCGATAGTTTCTATGTTTTATGACGCCGGAACACGTCTCTATCCTAGAACCTCTAAATGTTTTGCGTTAGGTGACAATGCTCCATTATGTTAATTGATGTTAATTTTAAGTTGATTTTGATTAAGAATTTTCCTTTCAAGGTTCACCACGTGATGTATTCAAAATTCCTAGAATGCAAATAATATGATAAGCATTATTTCCATTCAATTTTAACAATGGAAACCTTAGATAGTAGGGATAGAGAAATTAGATTCTTTTAATCAAACAACAAATAACACATCTAATGCAATTTCCCTAAACTATTCCTATGAGCACACACAAACTCTTTTAATGCATAATGCAATTTTTTCTTTTCAATTCCTTTAATGTTGAGATGAACAAAAGGAAACTAATGAACATACAATCATTCAATCTTTTTGCAATAACGAAGACATTATGATAGTTTTGTTTCGAAAGAAATGAAGACTTTTACGACACTTTCTTTTGAACAAATATTAATCAAATATAAACTAACTTTGACAAAAAATTGATAGTGATAAAGAAATAATTTAAGAAACACTAAACAATCAAGGCCAAAGTAGAGCTAGCAAAGGAAGCACAAATTGATTTCATAGAGACAAGCATCATTAATCTTTCAGCATGCAAAAACAGAAGGAAATTTGGGAAAAATCAAGTCAAAGGAGGGATTTTTGACCTGAGGACCAGCGCAGCCTTGAATGGGAAACAATGTGCTTCAGAGCACTGTCCTCAATCGAGGGGTTCTCTGTAGCACTCTGTCTCTTGACCAGACCTGCAATAGTGCCAGAGAGGCCATCCTAGTGGCTTGCAAACACAATTTTTACCAAAAAAGACTTCAAAAAGGGTTGAAACAAGATCAAAGGAAGTAAGTAAATTCTACTATGGTGTACTAGGATGAAGGTAAACTACCTGGAACGATGATCTCTCCCCAGCGAAGTCTCCAATTTGTTATGTGGAATTTTTCATCTACGGATAAATACAATTTCCCTAGGTGGGTAGCTACACCTAGAACAACACATTTAAAGTGCTTAACCTTTTTCTATAGAAGATAAATAAGACAAGGGACCTACTTTTTATATTTCGCTTTCCCTTTCTCTTTTTTTTTGCTCCCATCTTTGCTTCTCGAACTTAATCTGCTCGACAAGTACTTTCAATCATAAACAAAGGACAAAAACCAATCAAAGAAACAGATCTATCTAATATAATAAAATGGAATTGAAAAAATTTACACATATTATCATCACACATAAAGACAAGAATATGGGAAAAGGTGTAAACAACTTTATTAAGTAGAAGGGAGAAATACAACCATGAAGTCTGATCCATTTTCACTCTTCCAGCTTGGGTTCCAACCAACATCACATCAAAATCACAACACTCTGGCAGCATAACAATACTTTCTTACAATCTCAAACCTCACACCAACAATATCTCCTTACAAATTCTCAAAGTACGACCCCTGATCACTTAGATGAGTGCTCAATTTATAGGAAAATGATGGTGGTTTGGTCATAAATGAGGGTATTGAATGGCCTTCCAAACTTAGAGTTAGTCTCCATGGAGGAAGGGATGAGAGGATAGCAGGTTACTTAACTCATTCCATATCCAATTTCAAGCTCATAGGAGATGATAAGTGTGGGAATATTCTAGATGGCTCAAGAAGATAAGAATATTTGGAGAACCCTATTATGATTTCACTCAATCCCACCCAGTGTAGGTCAAAGTGGGCCTAAGTGCTCTGGAAATCACCCTAACATGGGCCTACCTACACTGAAGCACACTTACCCCTGACCAAGGCTACGTTGGTCCCTCAAGGAGGCATTTCTGGAGGGCTTCAGGCCAAGAAACTCTCAGGGAAGGAGGCATTCAAAGTGATGACTTGTCTAGGGCATGTAGCAACAAAATTAGGGTTTGATGAGCCCCAATCGTACTGATGTGAATGATGGGAGTGATGTGCCCAAATGGATTTGTAATAAGGTGGAAGAGGGATCCTGACTTATTGAGAGCAGAAGAGGTTAGTCCTTCAGAGAAGTAGTTTATATATACCTTTGACATGCTTGTTAAGGATTTCCCCCTCACCTTACTCTACTTACTGACCTGTGAATGGTTAACCCAAAAAACAACTGACTAGAGTAAGTGATTCTAGTTAGCACACAGGCATTATGTTTTGACCAAGGTTCACTTCCAACAGTACATATTTTCCATCGATGTATCATGGACTAAAGATAACAATTTCTTCATACAGAGGCGGGATGACGGATAACCAAGTATTGATAACTGCACAAGTCCTCTTGTACATTACCCAACTCATTTAAGAGTCGTGCATGATATCATGTGAAACTAACCTACAAACATAAACAAGAAAACAAACACAAATAAAAGGAGAAGCAAAAGTAAAAGTGAAAGCAAAGTGAGTAAGAAAACAAGAAGGCAAGCAAACAAACATGTAAAGAAAGTAAGAAAACAAGCATGCAAGCAAACAAAACAAAAGAAAACACTACTCCTACTGCTAAGCTAATGGTGCATGGGCCTGATCACGTGAAGAGATACTTACAATGTACCCACCGGTGCATTAGTTGACCCATGTTGGTGAAGGCATGGTTCACGAAAAACACAGTTGTGTGAACCAGCAAACATGAAAGATATAACAATGAAGACAAACACACTCCAAGTTTAACTATGTCCACAGAGCATAAGTGAATGCCGGTACATGGAATGCAGTCCATGGACTTATCGCGGTGTCATGTGACACTACATGCAGTTATTAAGAATACACATATTCATGACTATGACATGTAAACAAACGAAAGAAACAAAGACAACTTGTGTAGTGCACACGTGCTTGCTATGTAATATTCCTCCAATTCATGAGCAATCGAATCATGTAGTCTAAGTCGAGGAAGCATGATCTATGTGTGAGATTGATCTTCAATGCATACATATGAGTGATGAGGGGCCTTGGGTGTTTCAACAATTTCCTAATCGAAAGTGAAACCAACCTCAGGACAGCGAGGGCTTGACATAACCATCAGCTTGGGCTGAAAGGGCTCAACATTTTGTGGGGTTTTTACTTTGTCGACAAATATATCATCATAAACAGGTGGCTTTGAAAAATCAACTGTGATAGAATCATCATTGTGATCAAATATGGAAGTAAATAGATCACGACAACTACAATCAGAAAAATCAATAATTTCATTGACATCCTCATGATTTGATGAATCAAACAGAAGGGTAGATGAGAAGTAGACAAATTCACCCTTTATGTTTCTGAAAAGAGCAGATGAAAATTCAAGTGGATTTTCAATGAATAGTTTATCCTCTCATTGTCAGATGATGGACTGACATCCTGTTTTTTACTACGAATGATCAACAATGGGTGCATCCTTGAATGGAGATAGGCATGTGAAACAACAGATGGTAGGTTCACCAAAGATGTTAGGAAAGAACGTAGGGGGCTTAGATAGAAGGGAGTCACCATTTTCTGAGTGTTGACACTCAAGCTCCCAGTCATACTCTTCATGAAAGACAACTCATGTTGGTTGTGCAACACCAACTCCATCGATGGCTTGATCCTTGTTCACAACAAGTGTAGAGTCCGGAATGGAAGAACAAAAGATAGTATCATCTATATTATCATCTAAGTAGAAAAATGAAGGTTGAGGTACAAATGCATGTGAAAACTCAATGGACTCACAAGCAAATCTATGAAAAAATCAAGAGAACTGATGTTGGGAGGATGTGACAGTTGAATAGATGTGTGTACGTTTCTCCCGCATCACTCTGCAGTGGTGGGGCTATTTAATGATGGGATGACAGACAGTATGTGATTGCTCAGCTCCATCACTGAAGTATGCTGAGTGGGGCTTGGGCTCGAACTTTTCTTGGGATGGACTGATTTTCTAAGATAATATTCAAATCTATCTGAAAGATATGGAAATTTCATCTAGATTTTCGGAGCTTCAAACTTCAAATCACAGAAGCACTACAAAAAATCCATAGGTGATTCATGCGTGGCCTTTCATTGTTGTAACATGTTTTAATCAAGAGGTTCTGGATCAAAATGATGGAAAGTAGATTCAATGAGATCACAGAACTGCTTAAGTGAGTGCATGCTGTTAGCTGGCAAACTACAACACCACCATTGTGGGGATTGGTGAAGTGTGTGTGAAAGCAACAAGCTAGCCTCTTCATCAAAGAATTCATCTTCGTTTTCAAGCATGGTAAAGGAGTCTTGTAAGAACATAGGCCAGGCCACTTTGCCTTCACCATCATATGTGAATTCGGAAAAGAGATCAAAAAATTCCCTCATGATGTTGAGAGGTTTGACATGTGAAAAAAATCGTGGAGGGGTAAGTGTGACAGAATCCATGATAGATGTGAAAAGGTTGAAAACAGGATGAGAGGACACATAATTTCATTTGGCCCTCCTTCTAGCACCAGAAATGTCGACGATGTTTAACCCACTAGCATGTCAAGCAATCTCCCCAGAAAGAAGTCCCAACTAGAGCCCAAACTGTTTGGTGTAGGAATCCCAACAGTGGGTTGTAAGGTATCACCTTGACCACAGTTTTGCATAGAGGCAAGTAAGATGTCCATGTTGGTAGCAAGGGTGTGACATATGTAGCAAGTCAAGGAAGGTGCATGAGCGGTTCTAACACATGGAGGGTGAGGTGAGTGCGCCCCTTAGAAACCTGTGAAAGCATGGAGTTAAGAAGGGAACACACCAGCTAAGATACATCACAAACTAGAAGGAAAGAGAGCTAGCAATTGAAAGTGATGGTTAAACCAACGACACATTTCGGTAAGATTCATACATACATATATAGAAAATAGCTACACATGCATGCGTAAGAAAACAGATAAATATATCATTTAGAGTAAACAAGATAGCTAAAATACAATACGATATATGCATGAAACATATTGGCTATGTTATATTAAGAAGTATAAGTTCTAGTCATACAATACAAACATGACCAACTAGTAGTTCTGACAACGGAACTTTACATTCACTTCTTCCTACTCCTTGAAAGAGATATACTAGCCCTACACAATGCAAAAGCCAACACTCGTTACAATACTATCCAAGCTCTCTCTAAGATACTCCTATCGGCAGCTTGGATGAACAAAATCCTCTACAATGAGTTATGAGGGACTATATATAGCAAAGGGTGGGGTGGCCCTTAACATTCCCCTTTGTGACTGTTCACCTATCATCATGACTCTTCATCTACTCTACGACTGTTACATCCAACTATCGACACTTGAACTTCCACTTGACAAGACATTACATACAATCTACACATGTACCAATGTGAGACAAAATAGGCTTGAACAAGTCATGCAATACATCACTATGACTCGGAAAACTAACCGAAGACCAGCTCTTTGACATCCTCATGATGGTCGAGGGTGGTAAACTAATACCATGCTTGGTAGTCCACGATGGTGTCTGTGTACTCTATGGTGACATCTTTCTGGAAATGAACTCTTGCCTCCATTACATCTCAGTACACTGCTCGAGCTCCTTTGTCCAACTTGTTTGATAACATGTGAATCTCAGTAAACTGATGCATGGTGTCTACACTGATCACCAAGTATGCACTGGTGGTGATGCAAATCAACTCGTCAAAGTACGAGTCAATCTCTAGTCGAACCTGTTCCTTTGGCTTTGCCTGGGTGAGTGTCCCAATAGATGGGATCGTGTGTGCACACACAAGAACATCCATACTCTGAATACCCATGCATGGGAAGGTTATAGACTAGTGACGAGCTGTGGGAGGTCTTCACAATTCTGGATCTGACTCTGAATCCATGCCTTCAGCTTGACATCTTTGGGCTTCATCATCTTGGGCAAGTGTAATGGGGCTCCCTTGTATCTCATTGTTAATTTTTTCATGTATTCAACAACAGTGTGCAAGTTTGACAAGGTATGTGCTCTTTTAACACATCGCTACTGCCAATCGTTCAGATGGACAACTGCTTTATGCAAGGTACCAAACTTGGAATACAACACCCACATGATTATATCAAGGGACAATACTTCATCCAGTATTTCCTCCTTCAACTCTACTCAGGTGGATGTTGTACCCAATTCTCCTCCCTGCCTAGCCATTTGTAACTCCTTAGCCATTCACTCGTTCTTAGCTATGAAGAAGTGAACACTTGCGCTAGTGGCTTTGGCATATGCTCTGGTTGCATCGGCCAATGTTGTTGGATGCTTGTGCATGTCAGACATGAACACTCATTCCTTAAACTAAATAGGAGATGTGTTGTCCTCTAGAGTATACACTCTGCGATATTACACAACGCTATGTTGTGACTCATCGAATTATATGTTGTTCATCTCTCCTTCCAGATGGTCTCTAAGGATCTCAGTGTCTCCTTAGTCGCTTGGGACTTGCTCTACCTCCCTATTCGATGAAGCTGGTGGGTTGACCTCTTGATGATAAGGCATGAGGTCGATGTCTTACTCTAACTCTTGTTGCTCCATATATGTATCCATCTGCTCAAGTGCTCGTTCAATCTCTTAAGCAAAGTCCTACTCCTGCGAGTGCTCACCCTGTCTGCTTGGTTTTAGCTGTTTAGATGAGTCGACTACCTGTACGAGCTCAATTTCATATGTCTATACATGTTTCTCCCCCTGTTATACCTGTTCTTGCTGTGCTTCTTCTCCTATTTGTGTAGCTCCTGTTCCTTCAAGAGTTCCTCCTTTAACAATCCAGCTCCTTTTTTGTTTCCTCCATTCTCCATTTTTCTCTCTGCATTTTCACATTCCTCAAATTATTTAGGAGATGTGTTGTCCTCTAGAGTTATGAGGGAATATATATAACAAAAGGTGGGTGGCCCTTGACATTCCCCTTTGTGACTGGTCACCTATCGTTGTGACTCTTCATCTACTTTATGATTGTTACATCCAATTATCGACACTTGAACCTCCACTTGACAAGACATTACATATAATGTGCACATGTACCAATATGAGACAAAATAGGCTTGAGCAAGCCATGAAAAAAATCTCTATGACTGAAACAACTGTGGGAAGACCAGCTCTTCGACATCCTCATGATGGTTGATGATGGAAAAATGATGTCATGCTTGGTAGTTTGTGATGGTGTCCATGTAGTCTATGGTGACATCTTTCCGGAAATGAACTCTTGCATCCTTAACATCTTGGTACACTACTCGGGCTCCTCTTTCCAACTTCTTTGATAACATGCACCATCATTGTCTTGAGTACATCAAGACTAGAAACATATTGATGCATGGTGTCTACACTGATCACCAAGTCTACAGTTGTGTCTATGCGAATCAACTTGTCAAAGTATGAGTCAAGCCCGAGTTGGACTTTTGTCTTTGTCTTTGCCTAGGTGAGTGTCCCAATAGATGGGATCGTGTGTGCATGCACAACAACATCCATACTCCTGAATACACATGCCTGGGAAGCCTATAGACTAGTGATGAGCTGTCGGAGGTCTTCATAGTTTTAGATCTGACTCCGGATGTGTGCCTTCAACTCTACCTCGTTGGGCTTCATCATATTGGGAAAGTGTAACAAAGCTCCCTTGTATCTCATTGTCCATGTTTGCATGTAGTCAACAACAATATGCAAGTTTGACAATATATGTATTGTCCTAGCACATTGCTTCTACCAACCATTGAGATCGAAAACTTCTTTATGCACAGTACCAAACCTGGAATACAACGCCCATATGACTGTCTCAGGGGACAATACTTCATCCACTCCCTTCTTCAACTCTACTTGGGAAAATGTTGTAACCATTTCTCTTCCCTGCTTAGTCGTCTGTAACTCCTTAGCCATTCACTCGTTCTCAGCTATCAAGAAGTGAAAACTCAAGCTAGTGGCTTTAGAACATTCTCTGATTGCATTGGCCAATGCTGATGGATTCTTGCACACGTTAGACATGATCACTCGTTCCTCAAACTGCACAGGAGATGTGTTGTCCTCTGGAGCAGACAATCTATGAGATTTCACAACTCTACATTGCAACTCGTCGAATGATATTTTTTGCACCTCTCCTTCCCGATGGTCTCCAAGGATCTTAGTGTCTCCTTAGTCACTTGGGAGATTCTATGCTTCCAGATCTAGTGAAGCTTGTGGGTCGACCTCTTGATGGTAAGGCATGAGGTCAATGTCTTGCTCTGACTCTTGCTACTCCATATCCATATCCATCTTTTCAAGTGCTCATTCAATATCTTGAGTGAAGTCCTGCTCCTATGGCTACTCACCTTGTCTACTTGTTGCCAGCTATTTAGATGAGTCGACTACCTGTACAGGCACAGTTTCATCTGTATATACATGTTGCACCCCCTACTATGCCTTTTATTTTTGTGCTTCCTTCTCTTTTCTATGCAGCTCCTGTTCCTTTCAAAGTTTCTCCTTCAACTCATGCAACTCCTTCTCTGTTTCCTCCATTCTCCATTTTTCTCTCTACCTTTGCACGTTCCTCCTGTCACATTGTTTCCTCTTCGCCTTTATTTCCAAAGTTTCTTTTTACACAAATGGGTATGCTTTGAACTTGCAGCTTTGCTTTGCCTCCTTGTTGTTGACAATTTTCCTCTTCCCTTTATCACGTGTCGGTATCTTTACCTCTATTGTTGTTGTTGGTGGTGCTCTCTTGGATTCTGCTTCATGCTGCTTACCTAAAAATTCCATAGTGATGCTGACCAGTTCATTGGGCTAGAGAAGCTGTAACAATATCTCCATGGGTCCTCCTCCACCCAATGACATGCCTCATGGATCCACTGAATTCGTAATCTCGCACAGTGATCTTCTACAAAACAATGCGGGTCATATGGATTGAAGCTTCAGGCATCGAAAGGATATTTCTTGATCTCCTTTACTTCGACATCCACATGCTTGAAATTTTGTATCTCATATAACCCAATCCACAGTGGAAGAGTAGGGAAGGGGGCCTTCTTCTGGTGCATCCTAGCTGACAGTCCTTTCGAGATGTGGTATGATACATCTTGCATGATGAGCTTGTCCATGGCAAACTTTAGCAAGACATGCAGAGGTTTCTCCATGTTGTCCATCTGTATGAAGGTGTCGTATGATGAGGCATACCAATATGCTATGTGAATGAGTGCCTCCATTGTTTCCTTCGACATGCAAGGTGGATCTTGCTCAAATATCATTTTGTACACCGGGGTGACAAAATGATCTGACAACTATATGATGATTCCTCTAAAGCTACATTCGGACAAAATTTTATATTAAGTATTCAGAGAGGTTTTCGCCGCTGTCCTTTCCCACTTCAAAACTGGGAACTCCTGACATGCACAGATTGCATCCAAGAGGTAAGTGGACATGTAGATTTCTTCTTGTTGACCTTTAGGCAGCTGTCGAGCTTGTGTCACTTGTTACTTCTGCCTATGAGCTAACATGTCGGACCAGTTGCATGATTTGCCTTCATTGGCCAGTTGGTCCAATGCGATCACCCAACTCTATGGGAAGGTCTCCATGCTCTCTTGGCCATATAGGCAACATGCAAAGATGACCAAGTATTGATACACCTTCTGGAGTATCTTTGTCTTGTAAACCTGGTTAGGTGTCATCCTAAATTTGATTGGCTCATTCACCCAGTTCTTCGAGATATCCCTGGAGTTGGCATTGCTTCTCGGTATGCTAAAGGGTGTCTCCATGGTGACCACTAGCTTTGACATATGATACATCTGTTGATAATCCTATGCCCAGAAGGTAGCAATATTCGTCGCGCTAACACTGTTCAATTTCATCGTCTCAATATAAGTGTCCAAGATGATCCATTATATCATGTACATGCATGCGAATGTGGGATACCTTCATGCAATCTGGTACAAGCCATATTTGTGAATGTTCACATAAACTTGGCGGCCTTTGAGGTATGCCCCAAAAGTTCATGGCAATGCATCATTTACCTCCTGCCATTTCATCTTGATTTCCTTGTCTATGATCAGTTTGGTGTCTTCATAGACCAACAAAATCTTAGACACTCACTCAAGTGTTGCTCCAGTTGCACTTCCCTTGGTGTCCTTTGATCCTGCTTTCTTGGAGGGCATTGATCTTGAACTGTTAAGAGGTAGATGAACACCTGCTAGATCTAGAGACATGGCGACATGCATGGCAATAAATTTGTCAACTAAAACCAAATAAAACTTGATGAACGACATGCGACATACCTAGGGATCGACTAGCAAGGACTAAACAAATTTTCCAGGGAGGCTAGAAGACTGGCTACTGGAACTGTGTAGATGACAATCTGAACTATTGAGAAGTTTGTTTACTGCTAGAATTTCACAATGCACAATCCATATTGGCCTGATGGATGCTCGGATTACGTAATGTGCAAGTTTATCTAGCAAGTGATGTAAGCCCACGGAATGAATTGCATAATTTCCTCAGTCAGTAGTCACTGCCCCTCAGAATTTTGCAAGGTAAGCTTGGAGGACAGTCACTGGCCAAAAATGCACATTTTTTGGGAGGAAGGGAGAGCCTTCCCTCTCAATATTGGACAATGTTATCTTGGTGAGGTAGAGTCCAATCCAAGGCTACACAGACCCACCGATGGGCAATTGAAAGAAAATGTGGAGGTGAATGGATAGCGATACGAAGTGTAAGAAGGACTAAATGATTGTGCATGGAAATAGTGAATGAAAGATTCAAAACATGGAACAACATACATTTGTGTGAAGTGAGTCGCCGAATCAACGACCATTCGTGCAAAATAGTTTCATGCATGTGATAGTAGTGAGATGCTAATGAAAACTTAAATGGTGCTAGTACAAGATAATATGCATACAAATGATAGTGAGCATTCACAGAAATCAAGCAGACAACACTCACACAAGCCAAAACACAAAAAGTGATAGAAATGCTGCAAAGGACAAGTTAAGCAGACTTACCAAGAAATAACTAAGTTGAATGTGTTAAAGACTCCTGGATGTGTTGTGGGATGTCAAAGCTCCAAGATCAATGTGAAGAAGTGAGCTCTGAAGCATCGAATCAATAAGTTTGGAGCTCATGATGCACATGCCATAAATCTAGGAAAAAAAGACACTTGGAGGAATGTTTCTAAAACGATCTTTGCATGTAACCTCCAATTGTGAAAAATAGCTCCCTAAAACCTAGGGATTATTTTTGCATGTTGCCTTTTTCTATTTTGGGAAAAATCATCCCATGCATGCAAGTCAAGTTTTCTCAATCCTTGGTGGAATCGGTCAACCTTAGGTCACATGCAACAGTCTGCTTGACTGAGGGTGACTTTTGTGCAGTTTCTAGGAGGAAGTTGGGTTGGATGCAAAGAGGGATTGCACAATTTCTGGGAGGAGCAACTCACTTCTTCCCAAAATGGCACAATTTTTGGGCTGATCAATCCTGTTGGGTCGGATTGCGTCGTTTTCTCTAAGAAGGCTGACTGATAGGATTGGGCAATTTTCGAGCCTAGTAGGCTTCTAGATAGATTTGTGCAATTTCTGGAGGGAAGACTGGTTCCCCTCTAGAATTGCACAATTTCTTGAGGGAGTTGCTCAGCCAACAGCTCGACCAAGTCTGGGAAAGCAGCCTATGAGGGGGATACAACAAGCTATCATGCACAGGCCATCCTGCTGCTAGAAAATTTGTGAACCTCATGTACTTGAGTGTGCAAGACATGTTGCTGAGGATGGTTGGTAGGGAAGCTCTAAAACGAAGCTAAGAAAAAAAATTTGAGGGTGGTTGTAGCAGCTACAACACGGTGCTATGTACATATGGTGTTGTGAGCATGAGGTGCCATGTACATATTTTACATAAGGTGCTATGAGCATGCAGTGTTATGTACATGTCATGCATGTTATGCTATGTACATGTGGTGTCACATACACATCGTGTGTGTGGTACTTTGTACATGTGGTATTGTGTACATGTTGTACAGTGGTGTAGTGTACATGTGGCATTGTGTACATGTTATACAGGTGGGGATATGTACATATGATGTTGTACACATGTTGTGCAGGTGGTGCAATGTATAGGTGGTACTGTGTATATGTTGTACATATGGTACTATTACACGTGTGGTATTGTGTTCATGTCATACACGCTACATGGAGGGAATGTGGTATTATGTATGTGCATCATGTAGTCATGGTATTGTGGCATGTGTACTCGTTGTGTGGTACTCTATGTAGGTACATGTATTGGGTGGTATTTCACATCGGGTATAGATGGATGCATTGTATTGTATACATTGGGTGTAGGTATATGTGTTGTATGTCAGGTGTAGATGCATGTATTACATGGCATGGTATGCCATGTCATTGTATGTGTGTGATGCACAATATGTGTCTATGCACATGGTTTAAGAGAAGGAACTAGGAGATTGTCGGGTGTGGCAACCGATCCAGAGTGCATATGGGATAAAGACAAAGGCAGAAGTATCGGTATTGTATTTCATTTTTATTATGAATGTGACCTATGATTCTCGTATATTATGATTATATGTGATTTATGATTTTGGTTTATGATGGTTACATATAATTTATGACTTTGATGGTTATGTTTTGCGCTAACCTGATGTGATATATTTATACATGTTGTTTTGGTCAAATATTCTAGTTTGACTTGTTGTGACAGGAAGCGAACAAGATTGCAAATATACCTTATTGACGTGCTACCAATGACGTATGATGTGAATTTATGTAAATTTATTTTAAATATAATGGAGTTTATGTTCTTGGTACAGGAATCCATGAACATGCCCGATTGAGTGGTTGAAATCGACTGCAAGAATTAGCAGCATCAGCAAAGGAATTGAAACACGTAATAGTATGTTGGCAAAGCACTTCAGAAATAGGGTCATTATAGGACATTGGTACCCAATAGTGTCCATTAATTTCCATGAGCATGCTGTGACTAGTATGATGTATTGAGGCAAAGATATGCCTTGCTTTTTGTATCTTCTTATGCGAGGAAGGCTTTCCAAAGGATGGACTACCTGAGATGGGGGTGCCAGCATAACTTGGAAGGTGAGTGACTGCATGAAAGGGATTAAATAGATTTTCCAAGGGACTGTGTAGTAAAGAAGGGAAGGCTGGGG
Organism: Pinus tabuliformis; assembly: GCA_031772625.1. Lineage (NCBI taxonomy): Eukaryota > Viridiplantae > Streptophyta > Pinopsida > Pinales > Pinaceae > Pinus > Pinus tabuliformis. Next base: position 353,245,519 of record CM062808.1, on the reverse strand, counting down.
AAGGATTTGCTTTGGTCACTAGAATTTCTAGATGGAATCAGATGCACATTGGGAGTGTGCCCTAGAACAATGAGTCGGTAACTATTCATTGAGACGAAAAGTGGTGCAGGATTATAGCGTTGGACATTGGATGCAAATTTGACTTTGCAGTGGATTCTGGACTTCCTGGGAAAGAGGTGAATGCTAGTATTACTTTGAGGGTGGAGTTGTGAGCCTATGAATTGCCTTGTTGATTGATACGAGCATCGTATCCTTTATTTTTTGGTTAAGAAAATGTGTATATGTGTATATGTTTATATCATTGTAAATACTGTAATGAGTTATGTTATAAAGCTCCAATATACGGTATGGTTTTTATCTAGTCATGTTGTCATGATGTTTTTCTTTTGAGTGGGTCATTCATTGTAAATACTGCAACGAGTTGTGTTATAAAGCTCCACGAGGATATGTTTTGTTTTCAGTAGTCATGTTGGTTATAGGTGTCATTGAACACCAAGGACAGTGTTCTCCCAAGTGGGAGGGTTCCGAATAACCCTGGTGAAAATTCCATGTAATTCAGGACATCCTAGTGTGTGTTCATTTGGCTATTTATGGCTAAGGAAATTGGAAAAGGAAATGGCTAAGGCATTAAATAGGGAAAAAGGGATTTTGCCACAATTATTTATGAAAATAATGAACATTGGGAGAAAAGGAAGGTGAAAGGTCATAGGTTGCATGTGAGGAGAAAATTAAAGGAAAATAATGGAAAATGAAGAAATTAGAGGCCTCATTAATAAAAAGGCTTATGAGGATTAGTTGGCAAGACTTGGTCAGTTTATCTTTGGAGCTCTCTCATTATTCTCTCTCTCTCTCTCTCTCATACTCTTAGACACTTATAGCTTTCTTGGAGCACTTTGGAATTCGAGCAATAAAGGCAAACAAGCCAAGAGGAATAAAAGATCAAGCAGGGAAAGGTAGGATCAAGAAGCTACATCAAGCTTCATTGCAGGTATCAACTTGAATGTGTATTTTCCTTGCTATATTTCCCATGCATGGGATTGCATGTGCTTCTTTCATACCATGGAATGGGTCTTGCTAGGTGTGATAGTATTTTCAGCCTAGCCTTGTCATTTCCAGATAGATTTGATGAGATCAGTTCTCTCATGGGATTTGTGGGGAATGGCCGGATTGGATTTTCACCTGAGTGGGGTGGATCTCTAAATTGACAAACACATGGTGGTAGTGGTCCCTGAACTAGACTGGGGATGCATGAAGCCATTGACCCAATAACCCCTGAACTAGATTATGGGTTGTGGTAAATACAAATTGTGTGCCTCAGCGGGCCTCAAAATCCTTGTCGATGAATGGCGGGATATACGATAACGCCAAGAGGTGGATTTTCTCTATGTTGGGCTTATTGATTCCGAAATGGAATGCACGGTAAATCCTGGAGAGTATTTCTCAGTGTAGGGCCTAGTGATACCTGAATCAGACTGTGGATGCACGGTAATTCTTGAGAGACTAGGAGGCACTCAAATTCATCACGATGTAGGCGAAGAACTATAGTGGAATCCACATTGATCATTGTTCTTCATGTGTTCTATGAGTCCCACATTCATGTCTAGAGTATGGCACGGGGGTTATTGGCTGAAGAGAGACTTGGCTCAGCTAATCTATGGTTGGGTGGAATGTGGTAGTCCCATCACCAATTGGTTCATTGCATTTATTAATGAAAAATTCATTCCCTTGATTTTCATGTGAAAATGTATTGATGTATATATGGATTTTGATGGTTGATATCTTTATTGTATTTATGTTCCTATTATGTTCAAGGTTATATGAACATTTACCCCAGAGGGTATTTGATGCAAGAGCATTTGACTCCCCTTAATCAAAAGAAGAATCCAAAGTGAAGAAGGGGAGGACGTGAACCATCAGAGCTAAACAGGGGACAATTCTTTTATAATAGAGCTTCAATGATGGAATGGATAAAGTCTCTAAAAGATTTAATTAAATGTAATCTACCACATATGTATGCATGTAGCCAACTTTAGGGATTTTGTTAGAGGAAATCATGGAGAAATCTGATCGAATCCTTTCAGTGATCTGATCCAAGGTTTCCTTATATATATATATATATATATATATATATATATATATATATGATGAACCTGTGTGTTCAATAGTAGATAGAGAGACAGGAGTGATAGATAATGATTTGTAAACAGAGTGTTCAAAATGTAGTTGAGAGGAGAACTGTTACTAAGGCTGAAATGCCTTAGTCTGTATTCAATATTGTATAATGAATAGATGTGTGTTGTGTGGATTCCGTGTGTGTTTATGTAATAATATATTTTGAGTTATCTATGTATATATGTGTTAATGGCTTGAATTCTTGTGTAGTAAGTGTGTTGATCGACCATCGATCACTGTAGGATTGATGGCGATCCAGTGAAATATTGTTATATATGAGTGTTCTATGTGAAGGCAGAGTATGGGAGAGAACTGTGTTTTAACACAGAAACCCATCGAAGGCAAATGAGAATAGAGCAAAGCAGGAAAAAATGTAACAATACACAGGGACCGTTAGATCTGTAAGATCAATGGCCTTGATGGAATCATTGTGCAGTAATTCAATGATATGGCATCGGTGGATTTAAAAGAGAAAGGTGGTATTTCGGGTGAGATCACAAGTGGTAAGTGGTAATTTGGTTTGGCACCTGATTCCACTCATCAAGTGACACGTAGCAACGAGGAGGATAGAGGAAACCTCTTTTCGAGTGGTTAATCCTCATGCTACTTGTCCACCCTAAATCAATGTCAACCGTCGGATATCATGGACGAAGATCAACGGCAAAGGATTCTTTGATCAATGATCAGAGATCCAAAGAAATGGTGATGTGCGATGTAATCGCAACCATCAGATCGAGAGTTAGGATCGATGCTCGTGATCTAATCAATGAGTGCTAATCGCAGAGGTGAAGGGTTGGCGGACAGTGCCATGGAATGACGATATATGATTAAGCGAGACACTGATAGCCATTGGATCGATGAATGAAATGGATGGAGGAGATTGATCTGAACGGGGATCGGGCCGATTGGCGATCATAGTTCGAAGGAGTAAGTGAATCCAAAAAGTGAAGGATGAGCATGGACCCAACAATATTTATAGCTACAGGTGTATACTTTCTAAAGTTCAACCTTATGGTTTGATTGCGGGTTTTCCCGAGTAATCTTGTGTATTCCTATTAAATGAATGGTCCCGGGTTTTCAAAGGAAAATCTGATAGTGTTGTGGTCTAGTTTTTAAAGGCTTAAGGCCTCAAATATGCTTCCAATAGGTTTTTGGGCCATAACCCACAGGCCTCAAGATCGAAATATTGATATCAAAGGGAAATTGGCTATACCGCAAAATCTCCTTTCATCAAGGGGAAAACCACCTTTCATTAGTGTTACATAGGCCTCCTAGGATAAGTTATCCCATGGGGACCTCAAGCTCAAACTTATGCGAATAATTGTCTGTTGATGTCCTCCCAGAGTTACATCATCCCTTAAATTGATCATTGCACTCAAATTTTTTATTATGAGGGAGGCATCTTAGGATTATTTATTAGTGGGGTACCCTTGCTTCCACTGTGCCTTACTCCTTTTGGTTCCTCTTTCCATTTTTTTCTAGCACAGATCGAATCCGAATTATTCTGGATATTTTTCCTTGTGCACTATTTAAATCTTATAGGGAAGGCCTCCTAATATGAGTTTTCAGTGGGGTCCCCCTTGCACATCTATCCTAAGCTTATGATTCATGCACAACCAATTGTATGTCATCTTTGAGACATCCTCCTATAGCTTAATCATCATGGGACTTTACATTACTCTGGTTTTTGTAACACCATGGGTCTACTTGCTAGGATTACATGTCCCAAGTGGGACCCACGTTGTACCTCCCGAGCTTAAATATGACCAATACTACTCTACTATTTGTACTCAAGCGCCACATGTATGTTGATCGTATTGTGAGGCACATGACCAGGCCATTGAGTTTGACTCTTAAGGTCAACCAAATTTGACCAATCATAAATTTCAGTCTAAAAGGCCTTTTTTGGACTTCATCATACCATTAGAAATCACTTTCTGAGCACTATTTAGCTATGCCATTCCAGAATCATATGAACTGATCTCCTAAAGAAACATTTCCTTCAAATCCTGGGACTCCTAACCACCATAACTATAAGATTTTATAGCTTCTTCGCTTATCGTATTACTCTGATGGCTCTCTACCATGGACTGCAACAACCATAGGACTCTCATTGACCTTGATACACTAGTTGTTTACCTTCCTTACCCATTTGATATCAATGCCACCATTATTCTCAAGTGTCCCCCTTAGGCACTGATGAAAACATATGAAGCTCCCACTAAAACTAATATTTTTTTCCTCAATCTCTACACCCCACTTAATATCAATAATCATTCCACTCAAGGAATTCTTCTCCCCCTTTCACATGAGTGGCAATTGACACACCGTATGAAAGAGGTTCTCCATGAAATTTTGCAACTTACCCTTTAATTAAACCAATAGGTTGAGTACTCCCAAAACTTAGTCAAATTGAGTCATTTGGCTTTAGGAGAGATAACTCATATTTGTTACCTAAGATACTCAAAGGGTTCTCATGCCGATGGATTTTTGAATATATCTGCAAGCTACTCATTAGTGGCCACATATTCAAGTCAAACAATATTAGTAGCAACATGTTCTCTTAGGAAAAAAAACTTAATTGGAACATGCTTGGTATTTGAATGCATGACAGGATTTTTAGTGATGTTAATAGCACTAGTGTTGTCATAAGACATTGGAATTTGAATTAGTCAACTCTACCTTGATTTCCTTGAAGGTCCGCTTCATATAAAGAATTTTTGTGCAATAGGTGGTTGTTGCAATGTACTATGCTTTAGTTATTGATAATGATATTGAGTCTTGTTTTTTGTTGACCCAAGGCACTATATAATCTCCCAAAATGGGTGTTGCTTGTAATAGTTGATGAGGCTCATGAATAGGTATATCATAAGGGTCAGAATGTCATCCTTCAACTTTAAAATCATCTCTTTCTCATATTTATTTACAATTTTTTTATATTATGATTAGCGTGAGGGGTAAAATATGTGTTGCTATGTCATGTGGCCTAATATGTTTTAAATGCAGGAATTGGAGTGATTTTTCAGATAATTTGAATGCAAGAGCTCGAAGTAGACAACAAGGAGATATTCTAGGATATTTTCCACCTCCTTAACTCCTTTAGTCAGTAAAATATCACCACTTTATCTCTCATCAACTTGAGGTCATTGGTAGCCAAGCAGGACAAGGTCATTGGCACCCAAACCAGTGCAATTCAAGGGAGATCTAGATCCACCTTTCTCGAGTTTGGGAGATACACATATCTATTTTCTAGGGAGCTATTGGCAGATAACCTTTTGTATAAATAAACATTCCAAGGAACTCATTAAGATTCTAATTTTGGTTTTATCTAACATTTTATTTAGAAAAAGCACTTGTGACTCCTATTTTTTATATTATGTGATGTATTTGACATTTTTGCAATGGTAATCAAAATTTTCTTGTTGATCCATCACTGAGCTGGTTTAGAGCGACGAAGTTCTTGGGTTTGGTTCCAACCCTGGTAGCTTAGTTCCCTCTTATGTATTGATATTTATTTTAGATTATACTATTTGATTTGTTGTTGCATATTAGTAGAATATAGTTCCTCAAAAATTCTATGAATGTGGACTGTATGTCATCTCTCTCATGGGAACATGATTAGAGGAGTCGACCATCATAGCCCAAAAACATTATGTGATTTATTGCTTATGATTTCTTAGAAAATTCTACATTTTTTATATTTCTTTAAATATGATTGTTGTAGATTAGAAGTTAATTCATTTCATAGATTAGATTTTTTACCATCAGTTACATAGTTTCCAAATTAAACTCGTCTTTTCCACCATTGGTTGTAATATGTTGCAGGAATGTTGGACCTGTAGGCAAGGGATATTACCATTTCCATCCAAGACTTCTCCACTCACTTTTGATGAATTCCAAACGATGTTCTTGATCTCTGTTTTTAGATCGTCGTGAGCAACCTCCTAGTCCAAAGCTTGCCTTCCTGAAGTCTTGATCTTGGCTAAGGGTGTTGTTCGCCTCCCACCCATCCACGAAAACATTAATCCATCTTTCCATCCCTTAATTCCATCATTATTACCTTTGAAACCCTCTCGGAACCCTTCCTGTAGCATTTGAGGACTTCTTGTAGCAATATAGGAATGTTGTAGCAACTTCCTATAGCACACCATGTAGCAGCCTGTTTTCCCCTTGTTGTGACCTGTAATGCGAGTGTAGCTTAGTATAGGAGTAGGTTAACCCTCTATCTTGGAATCCATGATGAGAGGTACTACCTAGGCAATTCGCTCTGTAGACTTGGGAAATGTTGTCATTGATATCAACCTAAGATCTACTATGGAGTATTTCCACAGGAAGGATGTTTTTCCATGGTCAATTAATTGATTTTAGAAATTAAAAAAAAAACAAAACAAAAGAGGGGTAAGCTAGGTAAGAGGGTTTACCAAGCATCCTTGAACTGCTATATACACCTTAGCCAAAACCAAGGACTCAACCTACAGTGACCAATCTCCATGAATGCTATGTTCGGTATATCACGTTTACAAGGAAATGAATCGGTTACCTGTGGCTAAAGATAGAAACCTATTGGGGTCTCCCAATATACACATGACGATACGATGATCACAAGTCTGTGTTAGCATTATCTAATGTAGAACTGTTCGATGAGAGTATCCCTATATACTTATCATATTGGAGTGCCTCAGATATACCCGAAAGTACTAAAGAACCTTCTATATACTTCATTACTGGGATGAGATTTCACCCCCGAGATAAACTGCAGGTAGTTAACGACTACTACTATGTTTAAAGATGCCGAAACACGTCTTTATCCTAGACATCTAGATATTTTCATTAAGTAAGAAATGCTCCATAGGCTAATTGAGGTAATTTTTAAGTTTATCTTGGATTATGTTCGGTTTTAAGGCTCAAAACGATGTCACCTAAATACCTATGATGCAACTATATGAGAAAAGGAAAAAATTTCATTTCAATAAAAGCCAGACTAATCAAAGGAAGGAATTTAAATCAATAATTCATCAAACAAACTGCATCATGCAAAATGCCTTCCACTAACTTTCACAATGCAAAATGTGAAAACGAAATCTAATCTTTCATGTCACTAAATGTAATGCCAAGATGTAATATTATGAGAAATGGAAATCACTTTCCTTTCACTAAGATGCAATAATGATTATTTCATTTCATTTTGATTCAATCAATTCAAACTCATGCAATGAGCAAAGGAAAATGCAATCAACTCAATAAAAATTAAAATCTCTTCCACTTGATGGTTTCAAATGAAAGACCTCAAAAGTACTTAAATGACAAAATCTTTCACTTTTTCTTTCCGAAACATAAGAACAAAGACAAGAACTCTCTTTCAGTCCAACCAAACCAAAGAATATGTAATCTATACTTGACGACAGAACTAAAGTAATCTTCAAAGAATCAACATGAATTGATACTAATGAAAACAACTTAACATCAATGAACCAAGAGAAACTTGAAAAAGATGTTCTAATTGCAGGTAGACTCTTGAACGGGAGCAATCAATCTTAGAGAGACAGATCAAATGTTATGAAACTAACTCACGAAAAGAGAGAAAAGAAAGGTCAACACCTTAGAAATAAGCCTCTTCGGGGGGGGACCTCCTTTACATTACACAAATGAACAATTCTTGGATGATGCAAATGACAAGACCTCCTTTCTATATATAGGAGTCTAAGGAGTCATAATATAATCAGAGCCAACATAACGATAATAATGTAGGGGCACAATAATAATAATAGTGGGCTTCTATGGGCCACAATAATAACAATATGGGGACTACATGGGCACACCAATATAATAAGGGGGTTGTACTAATAACAATAAGGCGTTAACTAGTAGTATAGGGACCTAACATGCCCCTCTCCTTCAAAAAGTGTTGTCTTCAACACTTGAGTAGTTCTGGATGATTTTGTATAAAATTCTTGTCCTCCCATGTGGAATCTTCAGCCGGTAAGTTCTACCACTTGATGAGATACTTTGAAATTGATCGATTTCGTAGCTGTCAGGTTCTTGTTTCTATGACTGCTCCATGTTCCAATATGATTTTTCCTTCCTTGTCAAGTTCTGGCAATATTGTTTGAACTGGGACCTTCTGCAACTTTTTAATGAGTGGCCACACTTCTTTGTCCTTCTTCCATTCATCCCTTTCTTTGTTTATCCAATCTAGTTGGATAATATAGATAGCACAAAACAATGTTTCCACATCCTCATCCTTTCTTGAGAGTGCATCTGCAACAACATTTTGCTTCCCTTTTTTGTAGATGATTTCAAAGTCATAACCCAACATATTTTTGACCGATTTTTTTTGTTCTTCTAAAGATAATATTTGTTATAAAAAGAAATTAATACTATCATGATCCATTTTACCTTGAAGTATCATCCCATTAGGTAAGGTCACCATTTCTTAAGTGCGTGTAGTATTTCCAACATTCCCTTCTCATAAATAGATTGCTTGAGATGTAGTCAAAAAAATACCCAATCACCTACATCAAAACTTCTTTCACTACAATGTTGATCTGCATGTTGTTTCATTCGATTCTACACCAAAGTGGCGTTATCCTTTAAAAGTTGGAGAACTTGTTGTTGATGCTTGATGTGATCTTTCATTGCTTGAATATTTTTCTTCTTGATATGTCATTCTATATTGAGAGTTTGAGGAGTGGTAATTTCTTCCAATGCATTGCAATATATGTAGGATTCATTTCTTGATGCTAGATGTGATCCTTCACTTCTTGAACATTTTTCTTCTTGATATGTCCTTCTATCTTGATAGTTTGAGGAGTGGTAATTCCGGCCAATGCATTACAAGATATGGTCATATTCATTTCTTCTTTATCGATGTGATCTTTCACTTCTTAAACCTTTTTATTCTTGATATGTCCTTCTATCTTGAGAGTTTGAGGAGTGGTAATTCTTTCCAATGCTTTACAAGATATGTTCAAATTCATTTCTTCCTTATTTGGGGTTGGTTCCTAGTGTATATCCTCTTCTTTTGATTTTTATTGATCCTTTTCTTCCTCCTCTTCATAATCTATGTAAAATAATTTCTTCTCAACACAATTATGACCTTTAGTGTATTTGCTATCACAATTGTAACAAAGCCCTTTTTCTCTTTTTTCTTCCATTTGTTGTGGTGTAAGCCTTGTAGGTTGTGGAAGGGTAGGAGAAAAAATACTTCCATAATTATAGTCATGAGTGGTGGTATTCCTTGTTTCCATAATTTCGCTTTCAATTTTTCTTGCCAACCTGAATGCCTTCTCCAATGAATCAGGTTCCCAAAGACGAAGCTAATGTTGAATGTTATCATTTAAAGTTCCTATAAAGACATCAATCCTTTGCTTCTCTGGAATATAATTTACCCTTATATTCAATTTTTGAAAGTCCTCAACGTGCTCTACCATGGAACCCTTTTGTTTGAGATTTATCAATTTGCTAAAGAAGGTGTCACTCTTTGTATCCTCATAATGTGCTATCATTTCCTCCATGAAAATTGACCACGTGACAAGTGGTTTACGAGAAAAAATCCCTTTATACCATAAAAATTGATTTTGTTCCAAATACTTAGATGCAATATGTACCTTTTGTAACAATGGTACACCATGTAGATCAAAATAATTCTCCATCTATAGTATCCAATTTATCAAATCCTTGCCATCAAACTTCCACATCTCGTTTTTTCTTGATTTTAGCAGCTTGATCTTGAAATGACTATAACTCTTTAATTTTGGATATTTAAGTTCTGAAATTTCAGAATATAATATCACTTCGAGTCCTCTTTCTAACTCCGCAAGTCTGATCGCAATTAGATTCTCGAACAAAGATTTATTCCCAATCTCCCGCGATGACCTATTATAGAGTAGTTCAGAAGAGTGAACTTGTATGACGTACCACATGTCAATGTTTCAACCTTAGATTCTAAAAATTATACCCACACAAAATAAAGTCCATCCTCTTTTTATAAATTCTTACAAAATTTCAATCTAATTCTTAGAGAGAAAGTTATGATTATTTTCCCGAGGTCACTTGTTTAGGATGTGATTCGGGAGTATGAAAAACCCTAACTTGCTCAGATCATATATTTGAAAATATAGCGAGACAAGATCTAAAATTCTGATCCGAGGTTCAGAATGATTTCTTCTTAAATGGGTCTTCTTTTTAGCTTCTAAAACATCGTAATAAAAACGTTATAGCGAAAATTCCACGATGACCTGTCTTACATGAAATTATGGAGCTTGCAAAAACCGTAACTTCCTTGGATCATATCTCCACAAATATAGCAAGAAAATATCTAAAATTAGGATTTGATGTTCAACGAGATTTTGTCTCAAATGGTTTTTTTTAGTTGATGAAACGTCGCAGAAAAAAATTTATAGCGAAAATTCCACGATGGCCTATTTGGAGCATCGAAACCCTAGAATCCAAAGCTCTGATACCAAATTTTATGAAACCGGCTAACAAAAAGATAGAAAAGAAAGATCAACGCCTTATAAATTAGCATCTTCAAGGGGGTAACCTCCTTTACATTACAAAGTGAACAATTCTTGGATAATAAAAATGACAAGACCTCCTTTCTATATATAGGAATCTAAGGGGTCATAATATAATCAAGGTTGGCATAACAATAATAATCTAAGGGTACAATAATAACAATAGTGGGCTTCTATGAGGCACAATAATAACAATATGTGACAATATAATAAGGGGTTTTACTAATAACAATGAGGGGTTACACTAGTAGTATAGGGACCTAACATCAAACAATGAGTGGAGGGGGACCTAGAAGCCCTAGAAACCCTAGAAAGCAATGAAGCTTCAAACACAAATTAACAAAGTCGAGAGACAATTGCAATCATACAAGCATAACAACCAAGACAAATACATTGTAGACACGCTTGAAAATCATTGACAGGGGCCAAAAACATTGAAAACAAGATGAAACCCTAATTTTCCTTTATCCTCTGGGATCATCGCGCCTGTTATAGGCAAAACAACGATGCAAGGGTAATTAGCATGACTATAATTAAAAAATTAGTGATGATAGCACGATTGTTAAATCTAAACCCGTGATGGGTGAGAAAAATAGGGAAGCAAAAAAATTCTTCATGACCAGAACAAACTGAGTGTCCTCAAGCAATAACCAATGAGTGCAAGTAACTTTAGAGAAGTAAACAAGCCAAGAGACTAATGGTTGGTCAAATTCATCATAGAATCAGATTGAAGGAATGGATGGAAAGGGTCATAGCTTCCCCAACAGAGTTGCCATTTTATTATCTAGGAAATCCTCTCTGTGGACAAAGACAATCCCTCTATCCCAATGAGTGAGACTAGAAACCTACATGTCAATCTACTAGACACTTTACTAAGTTACAATCAAAATAGGAGAAAAGGAAGATGGCCTACATCATTCTAATGTTATAACATCCTCTTTAATTGAATACCACAAATCACTTGCGCCACGGGCTCGGTCCTACTGTTCACAGCGTTTGAATGCCTCCACAAGAGATCAAGACACAATAAAGAATAAAAGTACAAATATCATAATCGAAGGTAACCTACTTAACAGATCAAGGAGCATTAAGATAAATGATGCATTAACACACACATTTATGGAAAATTAACGAACAGTTGTATATATTAATGGAATAAAGGAGGAAGCTTACAACCAAGCCCTGATGTCAATAATCTCTCCTTGAGTGAATGTCCAAGTCCAAGCTCAAGCTCTCGAAGCTAAATGCATATCATGTAAACACAATCTCAGCATAAGGGTGAAAATGGCCAAAGACCAACCATTTGGGAATGGGAGAGCATGAATATAAAGGCACAGAAAGGGATTTAGGATCTCTCCAAAGATAGGAGAAGGCACTCATCTCAAGGAGGTAGCTCATAAGGATAAGACCAAAGGGGCAAGTTGAGAGAACTCGACCTCATCTATGCCAAACAACCTCCATCTCATCATTCTGGAAGCCTCTAGATCATGAAGCTTCTTGTCCTCTTTGGGAAAATTTCCTTTTAGGGATCATTCTTGGTATCCAAACCAAAAGCAAACTCGCATCGCAGGGCTAGTATATTGCAACCAGAGACCATCGCGGTTTTTACTGACAAGGGAGCGATGATCCTTGAATTAGGGTTTTAGAGCCCTTTTCTTCATGGGAAGCTCAAGGAATTTTTCCACCAGTGTTCTAGGGAGGATTTAATTTGCATATCTAGATGGGTGCACTACATGATGGTCATGTTTTGAGCACTTTGAGGTATGTCATAGGGAAGTGTGGGAGGTGAGACAAAATACTCTATAACAAAGACCACCACTAGATCAACCTCCTTTAAACAACCCAAGACACCTACCATACTCCAACAAAAAGGAAAAGGGAATCTATAGGAAAAACAGAGCATGCTATAGGAAAAATAGATTGTGCTACAAGAAGAACAAAGTGTGCTACAGGAAGAACATATGGTTCTACAGGAGGAGAAGAATGAGCAACAAGAGGGGGAAGCTTCCCCAAAATCATTTGAGTAGGATTTCCCAGAGCTATAGGAGCCTAGTACACAACCTAGCTTTAGATCCTATTATAAATTCATTGAAGGAAGGAGAGTTATTCCCCAAAATTTGCAATCCCACTTTTCTTTGAACTTGAAGCAGAAAGAGGAAGAACTCATGGATGGATGCAGATTACTAAATCCAAAAAGGTGGAAGTTGCGGGCCTCATGGAAGAGAAGATCCTTGAAATGGGCAAGGATTTAAGTGATTTAAGGGAGAAATAGTCTAAAAGGAGATAACAACTTCACGCATAAAATAGATGGTTGAGGAAGAAATTTCAAGAGAATGAAACCCAACCGTCCACAGTGGAAATCCTCTCCATGGAGGGACTATATTGCAGAGTACCATCCAAGTCTTATGCATTATTTCTAAAAGAGCAGTGGATGAAGTTCCAAATAAAGACCATAGCACAACATGGATCCATGTCATTTAAGGACTACAAACAATTAATTGAATTGTGTGACCAAAGTATCATAGAATAAAAGGCCAAATTCTGTAAATTCTACATGCATAACCTCACCTTGACTTATATGAATGCTTGGGATCCCAATACGAAGTTGGGGGGCCTGCAACTGATGGCCCTTGCATCTTCGATGACTCATAAGGAGGTCGAAGTTGAGGAGGTAAAGAAATTAATGGAAAAAGAAGAAAACAAACCACTCTACATGAGGGCAGAGCATATAAGCCCAATGGTTGTAATTAGTACTCACAACATCATCTCCAATGATGATGATATAACACCTAGATACCTTGTGACCCAAGAGCAAGCCATCTCACATTTGGAAGACACACTAAGGTTGTTAGGGACATAAATCCAGCAAGCATGCCAAAGAAGATGGAATCCATTACCCCACAGTCTACATATCAGGGAGTATCACTCTCTTAAAATGTTGAGGAATGCATTGGAAAGGACACCCCTATACAAAAGGCACATGAAAAGAATAAAAATCAACTGGATTGGACTCAATCTCAATCCACATTTTCTACTGGGACTATAGGAAGGAAGGAATGAAGTAGAGGAAAAGAAGAAATGGCCAAACATAGAGAAGGATGCAATATTCTATCCTCATAATGGCACACCATCTGTAGATACCTGGGATGTTAGAGAGGCCACCAGGGCCATGAAAGACATGAACATAAATGATTGAGTTGCTCAGAGGATGAGCAACAATTTCAGTAGGGAGGTGATGATGATGCTCATCAATAGCTATATCATAAGGCTCACAATGCCATCCTCTACCTTTAAAATCATCTCTTTCTCACATTTATTTACAAATTTCATTATATTATGCTTAGTGTCAGGGGTAAAAGATGTGTTGCTATGTTATGTGGCCTAATATGTTTTAAATGTAGGAATTTGATCAATTTTGAGATAATTTAAATGCAGGAGATTGGAGTAGACAAAAAGGAGAGATTCTAGGATATTGTCCATCTCCTTAACTCCTTCAATCAATCAACGATCACCACTTTATCTCTCATCAACTCAATGTCATTGGTAGCCAAGGAGGACGAGGTCATTGGTGGCCAAGCCAATGCAATTCAAGGAAGATCTAGATCCACCTTTCTCAAGTTTGGGAGACAAACATCTGTATTTTCTAGGGAGATGTTGGTAGCTACCCTTTTGTATAAATAAACATGCCAAGGAACTCATTAGGATTCAAATTTTGGTTGTAGCTAAGAGGATATTGAGCTAAAACACCTTTTACAGCTATTTTTTATTATTATGTGATGTATTTAACATTTTTTCAATGATAATGAAAAGTTTCTTGTTGATCCATCACTGAGTTAGTCCAGAGGGCTGAAGCTCTTGGGTTTGGGCCCAACCCCAGTAGCTTAGGTCCCTCTTATGTATTGATATTTCTTTTAGCTTAGAATGTTTGATTAATTGTTGCATCTTAGTAGAATATAGTTCCTCAAAAAGTTTGTGACTATGGCCTCTATCTCATCTCTCTCATGGGAGCATGATTAGAGGACTCCACCATCACAGCCCAAAAACATTATGTGATTTCTTGTTTATGATTTCTTGGAAAAGTCTACAATTTTTATCTTTCTTTACATATGATTGTTGTAGCTTAGAAGTTAATTCATTGCATAGATCATATTTCTTAGCATCAATTAGATAGTTTCCAAATTCAACTCATCTTTTCCACCATTGGTTGTAATATTTTGTAAATGAAAAGAAGAACATGTGCATGTGATGTTGTAGGACTGTTGGACCTACAGGAAAGGGATATTTTCACCATATCCATCGAGTAATTCTCCACTCTCTTTTTATGAATTCCAACTAATGTTATTGATATTTTTTTTAGGTCACTGGGACCAGTCTCCTAGTCCAAAACTGGCCTTCCTGAAGTGTTGACCTTAGCTAGGGGTGTTGGTCGCCTTCCACCCATCCACAAAACCTTCGTCCATCTTGTCATCCCTTGATTCCACCATTATTACCTTCCAAACCCTCTTGGCACCCTTCTTGTAGCATTTCAGGACTTCCTGTAGCAATACAGGAATCCTATAGCAACTTCCTGTAGCACACCTATAGCAGCCTATTTTTCCCTTGTTTTGACCTGTAATGCTAGTGTAGCTTAGTATAGGAGTAGGTTAAGCCTCGAGTTTGGACTCCATGATCAGAGGTACCACCTAGGAAATTTCCTCTATTCCTTTTCCTTTACTACAAGATAAAATAACATTAGTTCCTTCATCACATATTTGGAAATTAGGGCATTACTTAATCTGTAAGTGTGAAATAGATAAATGATGCATGAATTCTTGAGTTGTGAGTTTTTTTCAAGTGAATTTGATAGCTAGATCATTAATTTCAATTAGTTTAGTTTCCCTTCCGTAGGTAGCATAATTATTGTGTTATTTTATGGATTTATTCAGCAACATTTACAAGTTGACAACATTTATAGGTAGAGTTGAAAATCATTTACGTTTTCTACACTAGGAATAGCTTTTGAATGATGCCTTCAATAGTTAATCTCCCCTACTTTGGTAGAAGAATGGTTTTGGAGCCGTAATGATAAAATGACCTAGTTGAGGGTGGAATGAGTATAATTCCATCTACTGTGTATATAAAATTGTCACCTCGAAGTTTGTACGAACCCTCGGTTGATAAATAGAGTTGAGGAGCCTCTGGGAGTTGCAACACTCCTAGTCCAATTACCAAGGCTCACCAAAATCCTTGGTGAAAATCCCATGTAATAAAATTTAATAAAGGAAAAATAATAACCAAGGTTAATGGGACACTTATTCCAAGCTAAATGTTGGGCAAAATTCCTAGTGATAGGGATCACTTGTGACTGTTTAATGGCTAAGGAAATTGGCAAAGGAAAAGGTCAAGGCTTTGAAGGAAAATGACATTGTTGGCACATTTATTTATGAAAATAATGGAAATTAGGAGAAAAGGGAGGTGAAAGGTCATAGGTTTCATGTGAGGAGGAAATTAGAGGAAAATAATGGAAAATGAAAGTTTTCGGATCTCTCGTATTATTCTCTCTCTCTCTGGTATTCTTGGAGACTTAGTGTTTTCTTGGAGAACTCTTGGAGGGTGTGGAATACTTGGATTTTGGAAAAAGAATGTGAAGGAAGAGTAGGAAAGCACAAGAGGACATTAGGATTAGCAGCTACAATGGGATTTAATTGCAGGTACTAAGTTGTATGTATGTTTTCCTCACTAGTTTTGGCATGCATGGCATATGCATGTGGCTTTTTGGTGGTGATTTGTCATTGGCATAGAGGATGGCCGGGATTGACAGTGGATTGCATAGCCTTGTTGTTTACTAGATAATTGTAGAGATTGTGGGTTTATTTCCTTGTTTTCTTTTGTTGGTTCTCATATTTCCTTAGCTTGTGTTGAGTTACTAGTTCATGGAGCCTTGATTGGACAAATGATCTGGAGCCCTGTAGAAACTTGGGTTGAGTTACTAGTCCCATAGTCTTGGCTGGAAAAATGCTTAGTTTCCCTTGGTGGGTTTAGTTAATAGTCCTAGAGACTTGGTTGGAAAAATGATCTCAAGCCTGACGGCCAAGGATAATTTTAGGGGCGAATGTTCGCCCTTTGGCGAAATTAAGGGGTTTTAAATTTTTAGTGGGCTAATATTTTGTATCATAGTACATTTTTACAAATCACCTCAAATAGCCCACCTTATTTTAAGGGAGAGGGTAAAAAAGGTAAATTTAGCCCTTGAAATTAGGACTTACAACCTTCCATTCGCCCATTTTCAAGAATAGGTTTTATTTAAGTGAATCCATTCGCCCATTTTCAAGAATAGGTTTTATTTAAGTGAATCCTATGGGCCAAATACCATATTTATAAAAGAGGTATGGTAAATTAATAAAAATATAAATAAATGAGAGGTATGGTAAATAAATATAACATTTTTTATATTTACTCCATAAGTCACCTTATATACATGTAAGGGTGTAAACAAATAAAAATATAAGTAAAGTGGAGGTATGGTAAATAAATAAAACGTCTTTTTATACTTACTCAAAAGGTATGGTAAATAAATAGAAATATAAATAAACTAGATGTATCG
Source organism: Pinus tabuliformis (assembly GCA_031772625.1). Lineage (NCBI taxonomy): Eukaryota > Viridiplantae > Streptophyta > Pinopsida > Pinales > Pinaceae > Pinus > Pinus tabuliformis. Next base: position 353,228,248 of record CM062808.1, on the reverse strand, counting down.
TAAATAAATAAAACCTCTTTTTATATTTAGTCCATAACCCTCGTTCTATTTATGAAGGCTCAAGAAAGAGGTTTTATTTAAGTGATCCTATGGGCCAAATACCATATTTGTAAAAGAGGTATGGTAAATTAGTAAAAATATAAATAAACGAGAGGTATGGTAAACAAATAAAACATTTTTTTATATTTACTCCATAAGTCACCTTATATTTAAGGACACTCAAAAAATGGGTTATATTTAGGTGAAACCTATGGCCAAAATACTATGGGACAAATACCATGGACTAGATTGTTATTAATACCATGCAAAAAACCATTATTAACCCTAATATTAGAATTAAATAAAAATAAAAATGGCACATGGTATTGACCCATGGTATTCACCAAAATGGCACATGGTATTGACACATGGTATTCACCTGGAATGTAGCCTATTTAAATGGGGGAATTAAACAAGCATGTAGCCTATGCTAAGATTCACTAGGACTTTAAAAAGTCTTATTATTTAGTGAAAGACTCGCCAAGATCTCACAAGATTTTATAATTGAGTAAAATATTCGCCATGCGTGGTGAGAGATTCGCCAAAAAATTATATATACTATTATATTATTGATAAAATCGCCTTCCATTTTTCCTATATACCATGGAGATTCGCCCATTTATTATATTTATAAATTTAGGGGGGTTCTTAAAATTTTCCCTGCTGACGGCAGCTATGGGTTAAGTTACTAGTACTGGAGCCTTGGTTGGAACAAATGCTTTGGATCCATGGATGGCTAGGATAGAGACTGATCTCATGATGGTTTTGTGATGTCTAATTGTGAGGTGGAATCACTATTTGATGGGTTGAGGTGGATGGCCTCTAGAAGCCCTGGATGAGTTTTGATTAATGTGTTCTATGAGATACCACATTCATGCTTGGAATATGGCATGGGGGTGAATGGCTGAAGAGAGAATCATCTCAACCATTCTATAGTCGGGTGAAACATGGAAGTCCCATCCCAGGTTTGGATTTTGCATCATCAATATGAGGTTATTTGTCCTTTTATTTATATGAGTAATATAATGGATTATATGTGGTTTATATGGTTGTGGTTTCATGAGTATTTCTATTGATATTATATTGGTTATTTATATGTTTTATGACAATAGATATGTATGGCTCTCAACATGTTTTTACTTGTAAATGAATAATCAATGTATTTATGAACTAATGGATGAAATCATAGTTGATTTCTTGAGGCATCAATTTTTCTTAGCGATTATCAGCTAAGTATGAGACCGCTATGCTCAGATCTATTGTTTACACTTGTGGATTACATATTTGTGACATGTTTGACAAAATGCCTGTCATGGCTAGTAGGGGTCTAGTTGAGTTCTCATTCAAGTGATTGCATTTATTTTTTCATTTCCTTGTTAATTTACTATTTTGAAGGTATCATGCAATTCTGGGTAGTGACATGGACTCTAGGTCTAAAAATGTGACTTAATTCTCGAGTAACTTGGCACAAAACTAAGCAAAAGAGTCCCTCGATGCTGGCTTGCATACCTATGAGAGCTTCTGGAGGTACCCTAACGTTGGCATGACCATAGCAAGAGAACGTCCAGAGGTCAAGTTATACAAAAGTTCAATGGGACCCAAAGGCAAGCTGCCTAAAGTGTTGGATTCGTTCTTGAGGATCCTAAGGCTTATGTTGGATGTTTTTATGGTGTGTTTCTATCAGTTCCACTTCCTTAACGTGACTTAGGAGGTCAAATCATATCATAGTGGGATCTCATTGCATGGTTATCCCAACTATCCAGTTTCTTGGGTAGATGTGGGAGGATGGTGTTACAGAGTGGTATCAGAGCATAGTTCACCCCTCGGACTAGATGGGTTGTGTGTTGGTCATGCATGCATGTCAGTTGCATGTGTGTCTCTTACACTTTCATTCCATGTGCTTGTTGCATTTGCATAATGTTGAATATCTTTGTAGTGATGTCGTCATGAGGAACTTGATGATGTTATTGTGGAGTGCATCATCATGAGTGTATCATTGGTTACATGTTGTTATAGGTCACTTATATGTTGTTATATGTCGCTTTGTTACATGTATCATTCTTGTAGGTTGGTTACAAGTATTTTTCGTTTATGCTTTGTTATATGTGTTTATGTATATGTGTAGTTAGTTACACATTGCTTATGCATGATCATGTTTGCATGCGGTCAAGTGTACAGTGATGTAGCAGTTGTTGTCATGCATGAATTCATGGTGTGTGTTGTTGTTAAGGTCATGCAATGATGACTATACCCTAGCTAGAATGATGGTTGCATGGGCATATTATTATGTGTTATGTTTCTATATTCTCTCATGATTATGTTATACATGTATCACGTTCATTTTTTTATCTTGCTAACGAGGTATCCTCCCTGAGCTATACTAAGGTACATAGGTTTATTGTTATTTGGTTTAGCTGACATGATATACCTTATAGGAAGAAATATCAAATGGATAGTGAGATGGTAGACTATCAATACTTTCTATGTGAATCAGAAGAGTAGTAGGGTGTTGGGAACTCTTTTGATTTGGCAGATACACTGAGAAGCTTAAAGGAAGAAATAAGGAGTTGCAAGGAAAATAATGACAGAATCGTGAAGGCATAGGAGAAAAAAGTAGAGGAAAATGCAGTGATACTTTAGAGTTTCTCATATCTATAGTGACAAAGACCACGTCAGATCAGCTATGAGAAGGAGGAATGAACTAATTGGGCATATGGTAGTAGTTCGCATGGTGGTCACAGATCAAATAGTGATGACACAGTCAGAGATGACAGATTGTTGGAAACTATAGAGAGGAGAAGGGATAGACACAGGTACTACTATATTCTAATTCAGATAGACATTATGATCATCATTGTTATTGTTTAAGAAAGAAAAGCCACCTACATTTGATGGAGATATGAAGAAACCACAGGATGTAGAGGCTTGGTTGCTTGGCATGAGGAAATTCTTCAGGTTGCATGGCTACTTAGAGAACATGAAAGCCAAAGTAGCTACATTCAACCTCAAAGCTAAAGCATACATTTTGTGGGAAGATGTGAATAATGTCAGATGTATTCATGAGGAGGAATTGACTTGGAGTGAGTTTGAGAAACTATTCAAGAAGAAGTATATGTTGGAGAGATACATGTATGACAAGGAAAAATAATTCTATGAGTTAATATGGGATCTATAACATATTATGAGTACACTAACAGGTTCTTGGAGCTACTGAGGTATCTACCTTACCTTGAGGAGGAGAAGGCCAAGATTCAGATATTCACCAATGGGTTACCAATGACATTCAAAGATAGGATTGAGTTCGATGAGCCTAGATCATTGGAGGAGGCCATATGAAACATAAACCATTGCTATGAACAATCAAAGTGCAAGTATAAGACTAAACCAGATTGTAAAGGTAATGCCAAGAACAAAGGAAAATGGGACAAGAAGTGAGAAAGACCACAATATTCGGGTAATAAAGAGAATATTGCACCACCTAAGAGGTTTAACGCATCAAATAGAGAACAAGGAAATCGATCTAAGGAGAAGCATAAGGAACAAGTGCGGTGTTAAACTTATGGAGGAGATCATCACATGAGGGATTTTCCAGAGTACCAAAGTGGTATGCCTAATATATATAGTGCACAGGATGCACAAACTGTTGGGGATGCTGGTCAGAGTATTCCTTGTATTTATGCAACATTAGATAGCAAACAGGTAGACCATCAAGAATCTATCATTGAGATGGATGGTAAGCTTTGTGATCAAGTTATTTCTATTTTTATTAACCTTGGATCTAATAATGGCTATGTTAGTCTTGACTTGGTGTATATGTGTGGTTTGAGTAAAGAATTGCATGCAAAATCTTGGTTAGTGCAGTTGGCTACAGGTACAAATAAGCGAGTGCATCATTGGGTAAGATATTGTGAATTTGAATTGAATGGTATACCTACCACAAAACATTTGAATGTATTACCATTGCTATCATACAGTATGTTGTTGGGCATGGATTGGTCGTACCTTCATAGCAGCAAGGTGGATTTTTATGATAAGGCCATTGAGCGCTTGGATGACAATCGAGAACCAAGAGTCTTATAGTGAAAGAAGAAGTCCACATCAGTTAGGATGGTGACAACTATCTAAGCAAAGCATAGTCGTAGGAGAGGGTGTAATTTATTTTTAGTGCACATTTATAGTGACAAAGGTAAGGAAGTTGAGGATGAAAATGTGTTCAGAAAGTATCTAGTTTTACAACAGTTCAAGGATGTATTTCTTGATGACATTACAAAGTTACCACCTCATAGGGAGGTATACTTTTCTATTGATTTGGTGCCAGGGGCAGCTCTAGCATCAAAATCACCTTACAGGATGAGCACACACGAGTTGGTTGAGTTGAATCCGTAGTTGAAGGAAATTTTGGATAAGGGATACGTTAGGCCAAGTGTATCACGATGGGGCACACTGGTATTTTTTGTGAAGAAGAAATATGGTACTCTCAGATTATGCATTGACTATGTTATCACTTAGAATAAAAATTTTATGCATATAGTCCTTGGTCCTAGTTCAATGTCAAAGGTCTGTGTCATATGGTTTTCGTTTTATGTTTCATACTTAGGATTTGGAGTTTTAAAGGTGTTTTTTTTAAATTATACTCTAATCCTATTGGTTCTCCTCCACCATCATTGTGTTATAAGCCATGTCTTGTCTTATCCTATTCACCGAGTCTTTTCGTGATTTCGCAGCATAATCTCCTATTGGCCAGTTTCGCAGCGTAATCATTGTTCAGTCATTTCGCAGCGCGTTATCATTAAGCCATTTCACAGCGCATTATTAGAATTTTAAACTAATCGTGCTGCGAAATCGCGGATTCGTGCATTTCGCAGCGAATCTTTCCTAAAGTGTCAAGTTTGTTAATGAGTCACCAATTCTGTCCTCTCATGTCAGTTTTTGTGTACCTCCCGTAGCATGTCTAAGCGCTCATTAGTCATCACTCCACCAATAGATTTGATGAAACGCACAGAAATGTCATTCCGATGGATTGTACCGTGCATGGATCTTGATGATGATTGTGAGTGTTACATAAGTGACAAGCTTATCAGATGATGTATTTGAGTTTTCAAGCGAGGCTGTTTTCAAGTGAGCCTGATTACAAGCGAGCTCGAGTTAAAAAGAACTGAACCGCCATTTCAACTGAAGCTGTTGGTCATTGTGAGTGTAAAGATTTCAAAAAACAAATGGAGAGGAAAGAACACAGATCTAGAAAATTCCAGAGGACCGAACCTGAAGGTTTAGACATAGCATTGAGGGATGAAGGCGTGAAGAAAGCATTCAAAGATGTCGGGTGCTGGAACTTCTGTAAAAAGCTGCAAGGAGGACATGCGCAGGTAACCAAAGAGTTTTCTTTGAACTTCACCGGTTTAAATTCAAAAATAGCTATGTTGGAAGTTCAAGTGTCTCCGGAGGCAATAGCTGCTGTGACAGAAATCCCAAGAGGGCAGCAAGAATGGTTTAAGAACTTTAAATTTGATATGAATCCATGTAAAGAGTTCTTAAAAGAGGCATATGTGAATGAAGACCTAACAAAAGCAGTGCCCAGAAACTATGTTAAGGAGCATTATGCCCTTCTTCTCACATGCATTCAGAAATACTTGACATGTGAAGGAAGATACAATAAGGTCTACTCTTATCATTTCAAGTTGCTTTTAAATTTCACTGGGAAGGCTTCCATAGATATTCCTTTTTACTTATTTCGCAGTCTAAGTAAAATGTGTGATAAGGTGCAGCTGAGAAAAGAGGATTGCGAGACTTCTTTATTTCACCATGGTTTGATTAAATTGTTAGTTTTATATGGCCTCCAGAAGATAGGCAGAGACTGGAATTCGTTCATCTTCATGGCTAGATTCCAAAGTAAAACTGGCCTTACTCCACAATCAGTCAGAGAACAACCAGTCAAAGAACTCACAATAGCTGAGCTTCAGAAGGAGGCCAGAGCTAAAAAGCAAACCAAGTCACAGCTTAAAAAGCCAGTGAAGCCACTGATCATTAAAGAACAACCTCAACAAGCAACAAAAGAAAAGACTCGGGATGAGAAGACTGTAGCTGAAACAAGCAGAGCTGAAGCAGTTTCAAGAGTAAGGACAAGAAGCCAAGTAAGTAAAGAAAAAGGTAAAGCCTTAGCTGTTGAAGAAAGCCCAGTATCTAAGGCAAGCCTGAATGATTTATTGGAAGCCATTGAGTTTGAGCAAATTGAGCCAGTGCATATTGATTTGACACAGTCATCACCAGAAAGTACCAAGAAGCCTAAGGCCTCAAAAAGGCTAAAGTTTGATGAACCTGGTGAAGAATTCATCTTCAAACCCAGAAGACCTATTACAAGGAAGCAAGTAAATGAAGCTAAGAAATTGTCCAGAACAGAGGAAGCCGAAGAATTGCCCAGAACAGAGGAGGCAGAGAAAATTAAGCAAAAACACACCAACAGAACAGTCATCATATCTCAAGGGGGAAATATTATAGCTATAAAGAATCAGTTAGAAGCAGCTAAACATGAGATTTCTCAGGTGAAGAATGCCACTAGGGAGTCTGCAGTCAGGTATGCAAATTATCGTAAAGCTGTATTGAAAGGAAGTGAAAACCTAGTAAACCAGGTGGATTCAGTAGCCGATGTTTACACATGGACAGTACCTGCCATTAAAGAGGCCAAACTCCTCAGAAAGATAAACATGCATCTAAGAGCTGAGAATAAAGCTATGAGAAAGAAAGTGGAAGACTTGAAGGCACAACTAGGCCAGTTAGCTGCTGAATGAAATTGTTGTTCAAAGAAAGGTTTTGTGCCAAATTTTGTCAAATTTTTCTTAGTTTATATTGTTTTGAGGACATGAATATCCCTACTATATGTATCAAAGATCAAAAGGAGTTTTGGCAATCAAATGTCTAGGCGGTAAATACCTCAGGAAAAAGACAAGTTGTTTAAACAATTCAGCAGTTTCGTAGCGCGCTACGAAACTGCTGTAGGTGTTGATTTTAAACGCAGACAAACAGTTTGGTAAAATGATCGGGAATTTTCTAAAGGAAACACCTGAAGGACATGTAAGAGACCAATTGAAGCTATCACAGCCATTCAGATCAAGACAGGTGTACCTTTAAAAGGGTGAAATGTTTTGACTCAAGTTTAAAGTTTCTGTTATAAAGCCACTTTATTACCGGTCATTAGGGTTTTGAATGAGTTACATACGAGGGATTTTGGCCTGCACACTTGCCCATCGATGAAGCCTCCAACACATCAGGAACATGGTGATCTCCTATATTTTTGGTTTATTAAAGGGCTAAAGACATGATGCTGTATATTCGAGCAAGTTATGGAAGACTGGAACCGAAAAGCAAGGGATATCTCCCAACATCACTGAGCAGTTAAAGCATATAGCATCCAAGGCCAATGTGGCTCATCTCAGCCATCTCAGCCAAACTGAAAGGAGCCCAGGTGTCAGAGAACAAGAAGGAATCATTCTATGAGGAAGATAGAGTTAGAGTTATAGTCAAATTAGAACTTTTTAGAACTCCAGTTAGCATTAATTGTATTTAATAGTTTGTTGTAAAGCAGATAGGTGTCATCATAGGCAGAATTTGAGTTCCCCTCATGTTGGAGGAGGAAGCTCGAAGTAGTTAGAATAAGGATTTTCTATATATAGCTGGAACATCTATGTAATGAGGGTTGGATATTTGATAAAACAGAGTATTGTTTTGGCTTGTGTAAAAACTCAGTTTCAGTAATATAATTTGTTGTTTTTCTTCTCAGGATTCATACAGTATTTCTATGTTCAAGATGTGTTGTTTTACTTTGTCCTCGATGTTTTTACAGTTGTATAAATACACAATCACTCAGAATTCACTTATGCTGCTCTGATTTCCTGTGTGTATTTGTAAACTGTGGTTTTCTATGAGTTGTGTTTTGAGCATCTAAATGCCACATGCCCTGACTTCTATGTAAAAGCAGTGTCATTGTTTACTGAAGTATGATTGACTCCATAAGCCCAATGGAAACCTATGCAATGTTTGTCCAGCCTTCATATTTGTTAATGTTATTTCAAGAGAGTTAGCCATCTTATTTATAGTCAAAATCAATAACCCTTTGAGACAGCCCTCTCAGGCTAAGGAGGCTAAGCTTTACTCAAAATATTGGTGTGAAATAGTTACTTGAAGTCTTCCTGGGTTGCAGCCTTCCAGGGCTTGATTTTGAGATAACAGACTATAGGTAGTTGAAAAAAGTGACCATCAAGAACAATTATCTGTTATCAAGGATTAATGACTTGTTCGATCATTTGAAGGTAGTAGTATTGTTCTCGAAGATTGATATGAGATCTTCATATCATCAGGTATGCATCAAAGTGGAGGACATTTATAAGCCTAGCTTTCCGAACTAGGCATGGGAATTATGATTTTGTTATAGTTTCATTCGGTTTGGCTAATGCTCCAGCTACTTTAATTTTCTTGATGAATAGTGTGCTGTGTCTGTACTTGGATAAGTTTTTTACTATGTTCATTGATGACATATTGGTATATTCTAAAAATGAGTAAGAGAATGCTGAACATTTAGCAACAGTGTTGAGGTTTTTGAGAGAGAATCAGTTGTATGTTAAGCTCAATAAGTGTAGTTTCTTTCAAACTAAGGTACACTACTTGGGGCATGTTTTCTCCGGGGAGGGAATTGCAATAGATCCAAAAAAAATAAGGGCCATCATGGAGTGGGTAGCTCCCAAGAATGTGGATGAGGTGAGATCTTTTATGGGGTTTGAAAGCTATTATAGGAGGTTCATTGGGAAATTCTCATAGATTACTTATCTTATCACATCATTGTAGAGAAAAGGTAAGAAGTTTGAATGGATAGAGGAGTGTGAGGCTAGTTTTGAGCAGCTTAAGTGGTTGTTGACATTTTCACCAGTGTTAAAGATTGCAGATCCAGACAAACAATTTATGGTATGCACAAATTCTTGCAAGATATGACTCGGTTGAGTCCTTATGCACGATGGACAGGTGGTTTTTTATGAGTCATGAAAGTTGAATGAGCAGGAGAAGAACTACCCCAAACATGATCTTGAGTTGGCAGTGATTATAAATGCATTGAAGATGTGGAGACATTATCTTCTGGGTAGGAGATTTACATTGTTGAGTGATCATAGTGGTTTGCAATACCTATTTGACCAACCAAATATGAATTGTAGGTAAGCTCGGTGGTTGGCTATGATCAATGAGTTTGATTTTGAGATCATGTACATCTAAGGTAAATATTATAGAGTGGTAGATGCTCTTAGCTGGTGGGTATAGGTAAACCACTTAGAATCCATGAGCTCCTATGGGACAGACTTACAAGATTGTATCTCGCAAGTAAGTTAGTAGGATGTCAGGTATATGGAGATTGTGCACAAGTTGCAATAGATTACTTGTACCAATACATGTGATAGTATAGGTATAGGTGATAGTACAGGTACAGATATAGGTAGTGGTAAAGGTACATGTACAGGTGATAGTATAGGTACAAGTATAGGTAGTGGTATAGGTACAGGTGTAGGTGGACAGGATGTGGATTATTGCCTTACAGCAGATGGATTGGTTATGTTCAGAGTAAGGACATATGTGCCAGAGATCAATGAGATCAAGAAGGTGATATTAAGGGAGTTTCATGTGAAACCTTATTGAGGTCACCCAGGTTATCAGAAGACACTAAAAACAATGAAGAAGTTTTATTATTGGTCGAACCTGAAGAGGGATGTAGCAAAGTTTGTGGGTATGTGTTTCAATTTTCAACATGTGAAGGAAGAGTGTAAATATCCAAATGGACTGCTACAGCCGATTGCAATTCCAAAGTGGAAATGTAAGCTCATTTGCATGGACTTCATCACAAGGTTTCTGAGGAAAGTGAGACTATGTGATTCCATCATGTTTATTGTGGATAGGTTGACAAATTTTGTGCACTTCATTCCAGTGAAGTCTACATTCTCAGCTAGCGATGTAGCACAGATATTCATTAGAGATGTGGTCATATTCCATGGAGCTCTAAAGAATATTATGTGAGACGGGGATGCAAAGTTCACTTCCAAGTTTTGGAAGGACTTATTTGCAGGTTTAGGGACAAAATTTTCCTTCAGTACAACTTATCATCCGTAGATAGATGGACAGACAGAGAGGGTCAGTAGGATACTTGAGGACATGTTGAGGATGTATGTGATGCATCAGCATCGGAAGTATGAAGAGTATCTTCCACTAGTGTAGTTCATTTACAACAATGGTTATCAGGAATATTTGAGGATTAGTTTGTTTGAGGCATTGTATGGGTGGAGTTGCAATACTCCTATTAGTTGGAGTGATCCGATTAATAGAGTGTTGACTAGATGGGGTATGTTGGCAGACATGGAACAGAAAATGTAGGTAATCAAGAAAAATTTAAAGGTATCACAAGATAGGAAGAAGAGCTATGCATATCAGAATAGGTTGTTCAAGGAGTTCCAAGTTGGGGAATAAGTGTACTTGCGCATCATACCGAAGAAGATCTCCTTACGGATTAGATCATGTGCCAAGTTGGCACCACAATTTTGTGGACCCTTTAGTATTATTCAAAGGATTGGGCCAGTAGCCTATCAACTTGCATTGCCTCCAACAGTGAAATTCCATGATGTTTTCCATGTGTCATTACATAATAAGTATGTTAGAGATGTTGAGTGTGTGATTGACTAGTATTTATTACAGATGGAACCAGATGGAGAATTCCAATCAAAGCCTCGGTGTATATTGCAGAAAAAGGTTCTCATGTTCTAGAACTAAGAAATAAAGTAAGTTAAAGTGTGATGGAAGCACTTTGGGCCCGATGAAGCTACATGGGAGATGGAGGACTAGATGTAGGCTATGTATCATTCTTTGCTTTTCGGTTTAGGAAAAGCAGTTTTGGTGTGGTGTTTTGGGATATGTCTTGGTATATGTTTTGGTGATGTTTCTATATGTATATATGCACATGTATGTAAATACTACCATGAGATATTTTATAAAGATACAATAAGCGATATGGGTTTCATGTCATTATGATGTTCTGTTGTTATGTTTTCATGTTGGTTTGCTTCTCAACAGGTTCATTATTGTAAATACTGCAAGGAAATAAGTTATAAAGCTCCATCGATAGTATATTTTGCTTACAATAGTCTTGTGATTATAGGTGTTGTCAAACACCAGGGATGGTGTTCCCCCAATGGTAGGGGATTTTGTAACAATCCTCGTGAAAATCCCATGTAATAAAATTTAATAAAGGAAAAATAATAACCACGATTGATGGGATACTTATTCCAAGTTGAATGTTGGGAAAAAAAATCCTAGTGATGGGGATCACTTGTGATTGTTTAATGGCTATGGAAATTGGCAAAGGAAATGGCTAACGATTGGGAAAGGCAAATGGCATTTTGGCGCATTTATTTATGAAAATAATGGAAGTTAGGAGAAAAGAGAGGTGAAAGGTCACAGGTTGCATGTGAGGAGGAAATTGAAGGAAAATAATGGAAAATGAAGAAAATAGAAGATTCATTCATAAAAAGGCTTCTAAGGATCAGTTGGTAACCTTTTGTCAATTCATTTTTCGAGCTCTTTCATTATTCTCTCTCTCTCATATTCTTGGAGACTTAGAGTTTTCTTGGAGCACTCTTGGAGGGTGTGGCATACTTGGATTTTGGACCAAGAAGGAAAAGAAAGAGAAGTAAAGTGAAAGAGGACATCCGAATCAGCAACTACAGTGGGATTTTCTTGTAGATACCGAGTTGCATGCATGTTTTCCTCACTAGTTTTGGCATGCATGGGATATGCATGTGGTTCATTGGTTGTGATTTTTCATTAGAATGGAGGATGGTCAGGATTGGTAGTGGATTGCCTAGCCTTTGCATTTTCTAGATAGCAATGGAGATTATGGGTTTATTTCCTTATTTTGGTTTGGTTCATTCTCATGTGTTCCTTAGCTTGGGTTGAGTTACTAGTTTCCGGAGCCTTGGTTGGATAAACACCCTAGAGCCTTGTAACAACTTGGGTTGAGTAACTAGTCTAATAGCCTTGGTTGGACAAATTCTCTGGACCCCTTGGTGGGTTGATTTACTAGTCCTAGAGCTTTCATTGGACAAAGATCTAGAGCCTAAGGATAGTTGTGGGTTGAGTTACTAGTCTTGGAGCCTTGGTTGTAACCAATGATCTTGAGCCTGGATGGTTGGGATAAAGACCGATCTAATGACAATTTTGTGATGTCCGTCTGTGAGGTGGAATCAATGTTTGATGGGTTGAGGTAGATGGCCTCTGAAAGCCCTGGATGATTTTTGATTGATGTGTTCTATGAGATCCCACATTCATGCTTGGAATATGGCACGTGGGTGAGAAACTGAAGAGAGAATTGGCTCAACCATTCTATGGTAGGGTGAAACGTGGAAGTCCCATCCTGGGTTTCAGTTTTTTATAATCAATATGGGGTTATTTTTCCTTTTATTTATATGAGTAATAGACTCTGTTATGTGTGGTTGATATGGCTATGATTTCATGAGTATTTATGTTGCTATTATGTTGGTTATTTATACGTTTTATGAAAGTAGCTATATATGGATCTCATGATGTTTTTACTTGTAAATGAATGATCAATCTATCATGACCTAATGGATGAAATGGCAGTTGATGTGTTGAGGCATCAATGTTTCTTAGTGATTCTCAACTACGTATGATACCCCTATGCGTAGATATGTTGTTTACACATGTACACTATATATTCGTGATATGTTTGACGAAATGCCTATCATGGCTAGTAGGGGTCCAATTAAGGTCTCATTCAAGTGATTTCATTTATTCTTTCATTTCCTTGTTAATTTACTGTTCTGGAGGTATCATTTAATTTTGGGCAATGACCTAGCCTCTGAGCCTGAAAAATGTGGTTTATTTCCCGAGGACATTGGCACAGAATGAGTAAAAGAGCCCCTGGACGCTGGTTCCAGTCTTTTGAGAGCATCCAAAGGTCCCTAAACGTTGGCATGCCCATAGCATGAGAGCATAAAAAGGTCAAATTGTCCAAAATTTCAGTGGGACCCAAGGGTAAGCTACCTAAAGTGTTGTATTGGTTCGTGAGGGTCCTAAGGCTCATGTTGAATGTTTGTATGGTGTGTTTCCATTGGTTCCACTTCCTTAACATGACTTAGGAGGTCTAATCATATCATAGTGGCCTCTCGTTGCATGTTTACCCCAGTTGGCCAATTGCTTGGGTAGATGTGGGAGGAGGGTGTTACACTACTCTAGAGGTGATTTTCATGTCAACAAAGTTTCCTACCCAATCAACATCAATATAATATTTTAGCTTAAAATTTGTGCTTCTGGCATACCACAACCCATATTTGGTTGTTCCTTGCAAATATTTTAAAATACCTTTTCCAATAATGACATGCATTTCATGAGGGTAGGCTTGAAATATAGCCACAAGACCCATTACTTTCATAATGGCTAGTCTTGAGGTTGTGAGGTATAACAAGCCTGCAATGACTGATTTGTAGACTATCTGATTTACTAAAGGTGTTTCATAATATTTACATAACTTATATCTAGTAACCATGTGGGTATTACTTAGCTTGCATTCCTCCATCCAAAATTTCTTTAGTTTCTCTCTTAAATACTTCGATTTGGAGATGCAGATGTCATATTTAGATTGAGAAATTTTCACCTCGACAGAGAAGGACAGTTATCCTATCATGGATATCTCAAATTATTTCTACATAGACTTAGAAAATTGGTGTCCTACCTATTCCAAATCACTTCCAAAGATAATATCATATACATAAATGAAAACAATTAATAAATGATTATCTTCATATTTTAAATATATATTACTATTTATTGTGCCTCTCTTGAAACCTTATTGTTGAAGGTATTTGTCCAACCTCACATGCCAAGATCTACAGGATTTTTTGAGCCTATTGAAAGCATTTTTTAGTCTATAAACATAATCATCATTATCTAAGAGCATTAATCCTTTTGGTTATTCTATATATCCTCCTTCTAGATCACCATTGGAGAAGGTCAATTTCAAATCCATCTGATATACCATAATGTTCTTGTGACTAGAAAATGCAAGAAACATTATGATGGCTTCTAATATTGCTACAGGTGAAAATGATTCTTCATAGTATATCCCTTATATTTGAGCATACCCTTTGCATCCTAGTCATGCTTTGTTCCTTATCACTTGGACTTACTCATTTAGCTTATTTTTAAAGACCCATTTGGTGTGCGTAACATTTTCCCTTTCGGTCTAGGGACAAGCTCCCAAGTATCATTTTTCTTGATTTGTTCTAATTCTTCATTCATTTCCTTCACCCAAAACTTGTCTTCACTTGCCTCACTAATACTTTTGGGCTCAATTTGTGACAGTAAGGCAAGATTAGCACAACCTATATTAAAAAGGAATTTCCTTTTAGTTTTAACATTGAGCCTATGATCACTAATAATCTGAATTCTAGATGTTATTTCTACACATACCTAGAAGGATTTTTGCGCACCTATGTTGTGCCTATTCTTCATCTTCACCATCTTCTTTTGCTTCTTCCTAGTATGATAATATGGAGGATGAACTTTCTCCTTCATCCAAGTTCTCATCTTCTTTGGATGACTCTGATCGTGGTAGAATTTCATCCACTACATTATCAATCTCATCTTCAACCATGTTTTCCTTCTTATTGAAGTGCTTGTAGCATTCCCTCTTGATAGAATGCCCAAGAAATATGCCCTCATCACCTTAAGAATAAAATTTTATAAGAATTTTTTCATTCCTTTTGATACAACATTTTATCTCGAATACTTTGAAATGTTTCACTGTTTCTAGTCTCGCTTTCTATAGCTCATAAGGAGTCTTATCACTATTAGGCCTGAGTTGTTTCCTATTTTCCAAATAGAGAGTTGCATGTGTTTCTTCTCCCCAAAAGGTGTGTGGAACCTCTATTTAATCCATCCGTATCCTGAATTGTTATGTTCTTTCTCTATACTACATAATATTGTGGAGTTTTTTCCAATGGGTATTGCCTCCTTATGCCATGCTCTTCAAAATACTCTTTTAATTCTCTTGAAGTGAATTATCCACCTCTCTTTGGTCTTAAACATTTAATCCTTAGATATTTATCATTCTAAAAATTAAATTTAAATATCTTGGTTTTTTTTTAGAGCTTCTAATTTTTCTTTTAACAACATTATAAAAGTGGCTCTCGTAAAATAATCAATAAATAAAATAAAGTGTCTTTCTCCTCTTTGTTTTTTTATCCTTGTTGGGCCACAGATATCTGTGTGAATCAGATTCAGAGGTTTATAGTTTGATAATTCCTTAGTCTTGAATTGAGTCCTTGTACTCTTGTCCAACTAATAGGACTTGCATATTAAGCTATCAATTTTAGACAATTTTGGCAATCCTCTTACTGCTTCTATTTTTTATATTTTCACCAGGATATCAAAATTTATATGGTGGAGTATTCTATGCCACAACCAAGTTTGATTTGTTTTACTTTGGTAGCATCTCACTCTAGATTCATCAAACATGTATCATTATTGTGGTTCTTACCTGCCTTCCCCCTAGCTTTCCATTCTCTTCGTTTCTTATCTCACAATCTTTGGATCAAAAAGTCACATTGTAGCCATTATCACATATTTGAATCACACTGAGCAAATGTTTCTTGAGACCTTATCCATACATCATACTTTTTTCCTTGGTCTTTTCATCAATACCAACTATGCCCTTTCCCTTAATTCTTGTGTGAGCATTACTTCCAAAGGTGACATTGTTCCCTTTTTCCTTTTCTTTCAGAGGAAATAATTTACCTTCATTAGAGAAATTTGAGCCTAAAAGTGCACAGGAAAGTTTCATGTAATTTCCATATCATAATATGTAAACCGATCAAAATGTAACAACCCCTCCTCCCAAGTCCACCCAAGAAACTAACTAGCAACATAAACATCTTATGAGAGAGGCTACTATGAGGGATTCAACTTTGTTGGTGACATTAAGTAAATGGAACTGAGGGAACATATCAAACAACCCATCAACGTCAGCAACAACATCCTTAGCAGACATGTCCACCACTCATACATCGTGTTCCTGAGTCCCAATGATTATTTAAGCCTTTTAACCCCTAGTCGCTCTCATGTTATAGGCATGACAATGTCCAGCAACTCAAAGTCGCTCTCATTGGCCTATATGCTAGCAACAATGGACTTTTCTCAGCAGACTTGTGCCAACGACCCTGAGATTTGAGCCAGTTTTCTAGCCTAGAATCTTGACCTCTACCCAAAACTTTCTACAACTTTAAGAATCCATGAAAGAAATTATAACAATGTTGATAAATCAAAAATAAACCTCAGGACTAGGCTTGAGCTTCCCCAACTGGGACTGACATTCTGTCAAACACTTGGCATCAATGAAACCTATAGCTATAGGATACAAGATAGAGCATAAATGAATGAAAGAACTTATGAAACATAACCACAAGGATCACCTACTTCTCCATTGAACTATTATATCATGAATCAGGTCTTGCATCAAATCATTTAACAATTACAAGTAAATATATGAAAGGACCACGACATGAACCAGTCATTTAACCATGGTTATAGCCAAAATAAAACCATATAAATATTAGAGATATGAAAACCATTAAATCCACATATAAACTAGTGAAAAAGTAAGAGAACCTTGCTTTTATTAATCATAGGAAAATCCGACCAAGTTCTGGACTTGTACATACCACCCGACCATAGACATGGCTTAACCAAATCTCTCTTTTATCCAGTCACCCCTATTCGATATTCCAAGCATGAATGTGGGATATCATAGAACAACCAATCCCAGAAAAACCAAGGAAATCTAGAGGCTAAACCACCTCCACCCTTACCAAACCATGATCATGCCAAAACTAGTGCTCCAATCACAACCAAACCAAACTTGGAATGCCATCCAGAATCCATCACTATCCTTGAGGAATTTTCCATCTCCTTGTCTCTCAGGATTTACTACAATCCAATCCCAGATCACTAGGCCCTAAACCAGGATCAGTCTTTCAGGATTTACCGTAATCCAAACCTAGGTCACTAATCCCTAAACTGAGACTTCTCCCTCAGGTTTTACCATGTATCCTGCCAAAAACCGTCAAGGGATTCCTAGGCCTTTGGGAATGAACCTTGAGACCACCTCTGCCACAGATTCTCAAACCAAATCTCAAAACCGAAACCAACTTCCCAACACCCCATGGCATTCAGAAATAGGCAAGGCTAGGTTGAAAACCACTGTCAAAACTCCAAAAAACCATGCCACCAACAACAAGAGAACCATACACTAACATGCAATGCCATGCATGTCCAAACCAGCTAGGAAAATCACACATGCAAAAGGTTACCTGGTAGTATTCCTACTAAAGGTGATTGATCATGCTCTTCTTCCTTGATCCTTGCTTTCCTTCCTTTCCCTTTGCTTTCTTTTCCTTCCTTGACCCAAAGCTAGAGTGCTCCATGAAAACTCTAAGTGACCAAGAGTGAGAGAGAGAGAGCGAATAATGGGAAAGATCCAAACTTGAACTAACAAAAGGTTACCAACTAATCGTCAGAAGTCTTTTTATTAATGAGGCCTCTATTTTCTTCATTTTCCATTATTTTCCTTCAATTTCCTCCTCACATGCAACCTATGACCTTTCACCTTACTTTTCTCATAATTTCCTTTATTTTCATAAATGCATGCGCTAAAAATTACTTTTCCTTAGAATTTTCCAATTTTCCTTAGCCAAAACACACATCTTGTGATCCCAACTAGGATATCCTTTCCCAACATTCAACTTTGAATAAGTGTCCCTTAACCTTGGTCTTATTTTGCCTTTATTAACTTTTATTACATGAAATTTTAACTAGTGTTGTTACTAATCTGAATTTAAATAGGAACGCAACAAATTACATATTTAAACATAAACACAGAGATGCAGAAGAAATAAAACTCCCTTTCATTAATATCAAAGAACTGAAATATGCTTACATACATAATCGAAATAAACTAGCTCGGGCGATGGTAGCTTATCTCTGAGAAGAGATGTGGTGGACACATGACTATGAACTATGTTATAATGAGGCTTGAAGGCCTATTTATTATTTATAAATAATGGAAAATCCAAATTATCCAAAAACCTAACCCTAGGATATGAAATGCCAAACTATGGGCCCAGTTTGGGTAAATTGGTACATCAACATCCTGGGGTCGTTACTTTGGCATATGATCTCTTTTTGACGCATACAACATCTCATTAGAAAGATCTATCTCAGGAATAAAACCAATGATAGAAAATATTGAGTAAAATATTTGTATTTTCCACCAACTATTTTCCAAAAAAAACGTCATTTAGGGCCTCAAAACAGCTCCAGAATTTTAGGACCCGAAAAACTGCCAAAAATAGTAAACTGTGATACAATTAAGGAAACTCAAAAAATTTAAAAAAAATGCTAGGGGTCTAAGTGGAAGAGGCGGGTGACCACCAATATTCACTTGGATTATCCTCCCCCCAGGAAGAAATGGTCCCCATTGCATCGGGTTCCTCCATGAGATGAGGAAGCTTCTGCTGAACTTGGTCCTTAGTGAGCCACTTGCCTTGGTGAAGGAGTTGGCTTGCTTTGACAACTCAATATAGTTTGATCCTTTGTTGTTGGGTGTTCTTGATCTATGTGTACATGATCTCATCAGTTGTGGCTTGTTCCATGCAGTATGGATTTAACTCTGTAGGTGTGAGTTTTTCTGCAATGTCTAATGTGTCCAGCAATGGTAGGAATCATGGTCGAAGGTTGTCCACATTGAACACTAGGTGTAGGCCAAGGAATGGGGGAATGATGAGCTCAAATGAATTGTCTCCCAGAGTCTTTTTAATGGCTTAAGGACCATATCATAGTGGTATGGTTTTCCGATATACTGCATTAAGGCATTCCTTCTGCAAATGCAACCAAAATTTGTCACCCACCTGAAACTTGTGTGGCACCCGATGTTGATCATGTCGTTGCTTGTACCTAGCATTGGATTTGTCCATTATGTCATGGGCCTCTTGTTGGGTGTGCTGAATGTAATCAATGAATTTTTTTTCCTTGTCGGCTTCAAATTGAACATGAGACGAATCTGCCTGAGTAGTTGTAAATGATATGGCCACATCAATGGGACATAGTGGCTAGAATCCCAAGCCCACCTGAAAAGGGATGTGGCTAGTCTAGTTGTGGAGAGCACAATTATAGTTGTGCTAGACATAGGGGAGGCTCTCATCCCATCTGCATGTATGCTTTGAGTTGTACATGAGCAGAATGTGTATGATCATCCTATTGACAACCTCTGTCTGACCATTAGTTTGGGGATGGAATGTTGTGGACATAGTGAGCTTGGTGTCAAGCATCAACCAGAGACTACACCAAAATGTACTCAAGAACCCGTTGTCCCAATCTAAGATTATATACTATGGGACCCCAAAGTGTACCCACATTCGTTCAAAGAAGAGTTTAGCAGTGGCTTCTATTGTAATATTCTTTTTGCAGACCGCCATAATGGCCATTTTTTAGAATATGTCGACAATCACAAAAAACGGTCACTTCCATGCTTAGTACAAGGAAGGCCCGACATGTAATCCATGGAGATGGATTCCCAAGGTCAAATAGGGGTAGGTAGTGGATTATAAAGGCCTTTCTTCTTGATGGTCAGTTTGGTAATGACTCAAGTAGGGCAAGATCTGACATACTTCCTGACATCCTGTAGAAGATTCAGTTAGTAGAAATACTTCTGTAGGACTACCACTATTTTCTCGACCCCGAAATGCCCAATGACCTGAATATAGTACACTTTCCAAATTATCTTGGCACGCTCACTTTAAGTAACACAAAGGTGTCCCAGGTGGCATAATTGTGCATCCTAGAGGTGAAAATCTGGAAATTGCTAACCCTCCAAGAGCATCTGGTATGTGTGGCCAAATTATGGGTTGCTTTTGTAGAGACATGGCCAATGATAAGTCTCATGCCCATAAGAGTAGAGAACGGTGGTTAACACCATGATCAGTGATCGGCTGAGGCAGTCTGCAACATTATTGGTGCTTCCCTTCTTGTACTTTATTTCAAATGACACTGTTGCAGGTATGTGGACCACTTCTAATGGTGATCATTCTGTAACTTCCCTTGCATCTGTATGAACTACAGGGGTCAGTGTTTTGTGTGGATGACAGTTTCCTTCCCCAAAATGTAGTGCTTCCATTGTTGATAGACCTTCACAATCGAATACATCTCTTTCTCATAAGTGGGATACTTCCATACTATGTCTAAAAGTGTCTCACTATGATATGCCACTAGAAGCCCTTGTTGAAAAAGGACTGCCCCAATAGCATAGTCAAAGGCATCTATCTTGCTCTCAAATGGTTTTTGCAAGTCTAGTAATGTGAGGACTAGTGCAAAGCAAAGGTGATGTTTCAAATCTACGAACACCTTTTATTGAGATTCAGACCAAAATAATTTTTCTTTTGCTCCTCCCTTGGCGACTTGACTCAAGGGCTAAGTGATATGAGAGAACCCCAACATGAACTTGAGGTAGAAATTGGGGAGCTCTGTCAAAGTGGTTGGGGCTGGCCAATCCCGAATGTCTTGGATCTTGGTTGGATCCACATGCAACCCTCATTTATCAATAATGTATCCTAGATACTAAACTTGGGTCGTGCCAAAAGTGCATTTCTCCAAATTGGCACACAACTTGTGTTGTTCTAGTGTTTGGAGAACTTGTCAGATGTGGTGGAGGTGCTCTTCCCAACTATAGCTGGAGATCAGGACGTCATCCAAGTATACCATTACAAATGAGTTGGTGAATGGCCGTAAGATGTCATCCATCAACCGCATGAAGGTTGTAGGAGAATTCGTCTACCCAAAAGGCATAACCAGCCATTCGAAAAGGCCCTCCTTGGCTTTGAAGGTAGTATTCCTAATATCAGAGGATTTGATTAGTACCTAGTGATATGCGGACTACAAGTCGATCCTGCTGAAATATTACCCCCCCTTGATTTGTTCCAGAAGGTCATCAATCCATGGGATTGGCTACCTATTCGAGATAGTGATCTTGTTCAGCACTCGATACTCAATAAAGAGTCTCCAAGCCCCATCCTTCTTCTTTACCAACATGATCGAGCTCCCAGAGGGCAATGAAATTGTTCAAATGTGACCTTTTGCAACAACTCTTGAATCTACCTCTTAATTTCATTGTTCTCCAGGACAGATCATCAATAGATTAGTCCATATGGCAACGAAGCACATGGGGTCATATCGATGGACTTCTTGACCTAAGAGTGTAGAGGTAGCCATACGGGGGAGGTGAAGATGTCCTCATACTCCTCCACGACCTTGTCCATGTATTGTTTTTGTCATGGCAAGGGGCCCTGTCTGGAGGTCATGGCCACCATCTTCTTATTTCCCTGAGGGTGTATCATTAGGAAAATGTATTTCTTGATTTTAGAAATGAGCTTACTGCACTGTTTTTCAATAAACAAAGAGCTGGTGTAGGCGGTGCTACCTCTGGCATCATGTACAACTTATTTCCAAAGGTAACAAAAATACCACAAGGTCTTGACTCATACACAGCATGTCGCTTCCACAAGTATGGTTGGCCTAATAATACATCACAAACATTAAGAGGAGAAATGTCACATAATACATCATCCGTAAGAGCTTCATGCTATATGGAAGGCGACATTTTTGGCTGACGTGAAGATCTCATCCTTAGTGAAGCCACCTGATCATGTATGGTTGTGAGTGTATTATGGTCAGTTAGCCTAGCCACTTCATGACCTATATTGAAATGAGGTTCTTTTGGCTCCCGTTGTTGACAATGAACTGTAGCGGGGAACGGTTTCCCACATATGGGAGTGGAAGAGGCGCTCCTCCTCCTCTGGATCTTTGGGTTCTTCCTTCTGGATATTCATGGTGGAAATGGTGGCGTGGGGCTCTGCATCAATAATTGACTTCCCTTTGCCATTCCCCTTGTTGAGTTCTGACTCAAAGTCTGAACATGCCTTTTATTCAGAAGTCTTCATCTTGGCCACCACTGACTGCCTGGCCTGACACTCACTTGTGTTGTGAGTGGTGCTCTTATGGAACTCACACCACTTTCATGTGTCCTTCTTCGCCTTCACAGTCTTTTGTTTTCTTGTAGCTTTAGCGAGTTGTCCTGAGCCACCCTGTCTTGGATTCGTCCTTTGTTCTATAGTTTGGGGGACCCCTTCCCTTGCTTCCGATTCACAGAACCAAAGTCTCGCTTTTTCTGTTTAAGATTACGCTCGATCTTGACAACATATCGATACACCGTGCTGAGCGAGGAGATGTCCAGGAACTCCATCTCATCCTACATGTACCTATGTAGGTAGTCGTGGTATTTGAGTACCAAATGTTTCTCAAAATCCTTAATACCAAACTTGGTGCAAAGGGTATGAAAAACATTGGTAAAAACTGGCACGTCTTAGTCCTTTCCCTATTGCAGCATGGTCCACTTTATGTATTTATCCTCATAGCTCCCGACAGGGTATTACTACTCCTTGATGGTTTCCCAGAATGAATTCCAAGTGAGTGAAGATGAAAATAGTGAGGGTGTAATTTCATCATTCTACTCAGTTGGTTTCCCATAAATCCTTGATGTGGGGGGAAAATTTGAGAATACCAAAAGTAATATTCTCCCTGCTGGAAGAATCATGAACATAAAGATATCCTTTTCACATATTTAACCATTTATCTACGATGTCTACATCTATTTGTCCCTCAAATATCGTAATGTCAAAGTTTACTTGTACCTTAAAAGGAGTGGCACCTCTAGAGTGGTTGTTGAATGTGGATGCGATGTCGGTGGAAAACCATTAAAGGATCTGGGTAAATTTATCCATCATCGCATTCCTTTTTTTCTCGAGGGCCTCCTCAAGTAATATTTTGATAGGAACTCCTACTACCTCCTCTTTCTTTTCTTCCCCCATGGGCAGTCATTGGGGTTTGTGAGGCTGATCTTGCAAATGTTCAACCAAATTGAACCCTAACTCCTTATACCCCAACCTCGTTGGGGACATGCAAAGAAAGATCAAGAAAGAGCACACTGCTTTGATACCACTGATATGAATTTAAACAGGAATGAAAAAAATGACAGGTCTAACCATAAACACAAAGATGCAGCAAAAATAAAACTTTCTTTCATTAATATCAAAGAACTGAAATATGCTTACATATAGAATGGAAATAAACTACCTCGAGCGATGGTAGCTTATCTCTAAGAATAGATATGGTGGCTATATGCATCTGAATTTTGTTACAATGAGGCTTGAGTGCCTATTAATTATTGAGAAACAATAGAAAACCCAAACATCCAAAAACCTAGCCTTAGGAGTTGAAACGCCAAATTATGGGCCCCATTAGGGTAACTTGGTACATCAACTTCATGGGGTTGTAACTTTGGAATACGATCTCAATTTGACACATATGATACCTCGTTAAAAAGTATATCTGAGGGCTAAAAATGTTTATAGCCAATATAAAGTTGAAGACTTGTGTTTTCCACTGATTATTTTCCAAAAAAATGTTGTTTAGGGCCTCAAAACGGCACGAGAAGTTCAGCACCCGAAAAACTACCAAAAATAGTAAATTGTGCTACAACCAAGGAAACTGAAAAACTAAAACAAACAATGGTGGGGTTCCTAGTGGAATAGGTGGGTGGCCACTAATATCCACCTGGGTCAATTACAGAGCCCTCCCCCTTGGGAAACATCATCCTCGGTGTTAAACTACACCAATACCTCAGCAAGGCCACTGAAAAGCAAGCATATTGCCCATGGACAACATGACAACATGACAATACAACCATAATAACATTACATGCATACTGCTTATTAGATCTTATAACTTAGCTCATGGTTGTATTTAAATCCATACACATATACATACATATACCAAAATATCAGCAAAACATATGCCAAACATATACCAACATAAAACCGAAACTACTTTGCATCAACTGGAAAACAATGAAGGATACAGGGCCCACATATAATCTGCGATCTCCCATGTAGCTTCTTTAGGCCCAAAGTGCTTCCAATGCACTTTAACTTTCTCTATGGCTTTTTTCCTAACCATGAGATGTCTCCATTGCAATATGCACTAAGGCTCCAGCTGGAACTCTCCTTCTTGCTCCACCTGCAATACAAACCAATCATTAACATGAATAACATCCTTTATATACTTCTTAAACAATGAAATATGGAAAAAATCATGGAATTTCATTGTTGGAGGTAGTGCAAGTCAATATGCCACCAGTCCAATCCTCTCAAAGATCTCAAAAGGCCCATAATACCGTGGTGCGAACTTGGCACATGAGCCAATACCTAAAGAGATTTTCATGGGATTGATGCACAAATACACATGCTCCCCAACCTGAAACTCCTTAAATGCTCTGTATTGATCCACATAACTCTTCTGTCTATCTTGTGCTACCTTTATATTCTTATTTATAACCTTCATTTCATGCTCCATGTCTACCAACATATCTGATCCAATAAGTACCCTATTCACTGGATCACTCCAGCTGATGGGAGTGTTACAACCCCACCCATACAGTGGCTTGAATGGACTCATCATCAATGACTCTTGGTAACCATTATTGTACGTGAAGTCAACTAATGGAAGATAATCCTCCCATTTATTTTGTTGGTGCATCACGTACATCCTCAATATATCCTCCAAGATCATGTTAACCCTCTTTGTATGTAGATTTGTTTGTGGATGATAAGTTGTACTAAAGGCAAACCACGTACCCGAACCTACAAATAGCTCCTTCCAAAACTTGCAAGTGAACTTCAAATCCCTTTTCAACACAATCTTCTTTGGAACACCATGTAGTCTCATTATCTCTCTGATGAAAACTTGTGCTACCTCACTAGCTGAATATGCAGTCTTTACTGGAATGAAGTGAGATACCTTGCTCAACTTGTCAACCATGAAAATAATAGAATCATGTTTCTTTACTGTCCTCGAAATACCTGTAATGAAATCCATGGAAATCCTCCCATTTCCATTTTGGAATTATTATAGGTTGTAGTAAACCATCAGGATGTTTACGTTCTTCCTTTACCTGCTAGCAATCTAAACATCTAGCCAAGAACTCCACCACTTCCTTATTCAAATTCGGACAATAGTAGAAATTCTTTACCGTTGTCAATGTCCTCTAATATCCTGAATGACTTGAGTATGGCTTGGCATGAAACTCCCTCAAGATAAGCTTCTTGATCTCACTGCGGTTTAGCACATAGATCCTATCTCTAAACCTCACCAAACCATCCATTGTGAGACAATAGTCTACATCCTAATCACATGTACCTATACCTACAGCTATAAGTGCACCTCTACCTATACCTATGCCTATACCTGTACCTGTGCTTTGTTGTAACCTATGCATAATCTCCATGTATTTGTAATCCTATTTTCTTTCCTACAAGATCCTATCATGTAGCTTTGTCCCATAAGAGCTCGTAGCTGCTATATGATTTACCTGTATATTTCTGCTAAGATGACCTGCAACCTAGTTCTCCTTCCCTTTGATGTATCTTATCTCGACATCAAACTCACTAAGGGTAGCCATCCATCTAGCTTTCTCGGAATTTAGATTCAACTAATCAAACAAGTACATCAACCCATTATGATCGCTCATCAATGTAAACCTCCTTCTCAGAATATAGTGTCTCCACATCTTCAATGCATATATAATTGTTGCTAGCTCAAGATCATGCGTCGGATAGTGTTGCTCATGCTCATTTAGTTTTGTGACTCATAGCACACTACCTATCCTTCTTTCATGAGAACTCCACCAAGTCCTCTCTTGCAATCATCTATACATAATACAAACTTCGTTTCCAGATCAACAATATGCAGCACTGGCGCATGTGTTAACAACTACTTAAGTTGCTCAAAACTAGCCTCACATTCTTCTATGCATTCAAATTTCTTACCTTTGTGCTGCAATGATTTGATAGGATATCCAATGCGTGAGAAGTTCCTGATGAACCTCCTATATTAACTTTCCAATCCCATAAACTATATCACCTCATCCACATTCTTAGGAGTTTCCGACTCCATGATTGCCCTTATATTTTTTGGATCCACTTTTATGCCATCCTTAGAGACAACATGCCCCAAGTAATGTACCTTAGTATGAAAGAAGTTTCACTAGCTAAGGTTAGCATACAATGGATTCTCTCTAAGGAATCTCAACATTGCTGCTAAATGCTCAGCATGTTCTTCCTCATTCCTAGAATATACAAGTATGTCATCAATGAATACAATAACAAACTTGTCCAGATAAGGATGCAACACACTATTCATCAAACACATAAACGTAGCTAGAGCATTAGTCAAGCCAAATGGAACAACAACAAACTCATAATTCCCATACCTGGTCTTGAACGTAGCCTTGAAGATATCCTCTTCCTTGATTCGTACTTGATGGTTTCCCAATATCAACCCGATCTTAGAGAACAATGCTTCTCCCTTCAACTGATCAAACAAATCAATCCTTGAAAAAGGGTACATGTTCTCGATCATGACTTTGTTCAGCTACCCATAATCAATGCACAATCTAAGAGTACCATCTTTCTTCTTTACGAACAACACTCGTGCTCCCCAAGGCGATACAGACCTAATGTACCCCTTGTCCAAAATTTCCTTCAGTTTCAACATTAACTCAACCAACTCAGATGTGCTCATCTTATAAGGTGTTTTTAATGTTGGAGTTGCCCCTAGCACCAAATCAATAGAAAAGTATACCTCTCCGTGAGGTGGAAACTCTATAATGTCGTCAGGGAATATATCGTAAAATTGCTGCAAAACTGGGTACCTTCTCAACACATCAACATCCTCAACCTCCTTACCCTTGTCACTAGAAATTTGTACTGCAAAAATCACACAACCTTTTTTGCAATTGTTCTTATCATGCATAGCGGTAACCATCCCCTACAAAGTCATCATTTCCCCACTATCATCCACACACTCAATTTCTTTGTTGAAGAATCTACTTTTGTTCTGTGAAGTTATATCCAATCCATACCCAAAAGCATACTATATGATCCAAATGGAGATACATTCAAATGTACTATTGTAAGCATACCATTTAACTCAAATGTACAAGCTCTTACCCAATGGTGAAATCGCTTCTTTGTACTGGTAGCCAACTCTACCAACCAAAGATTATGCATGCACTTATTTTCTCAAACCATACTTATTCACTAGGTCTGGATTAATATAACTATAGTTAGATCCAGGATCAATCAAAATAAAAACAACTTAATCATAAATCTTACCATCCATCTCAATGATTGATGCTTGATGATCGGCCTAACTATTGTCCACAACTGTGTAGATCTAATGAATGTTGTCAACATCACCAACTGTATGCACCTCCTCAGCACTATATATCTAGGCTCTACTGCCACTCTGCTACTTCAAAAATACCTCTTACGATGATACTTACCATATATCCAACACTACAATGGTTCCCTACCACTGCCTCTAGGTTGTTTCTCTCGACATCCCTTCTCGGTTGTATTGAATATCCTTTAAGGAACTTCATTTTATTTCTCACTTTCATCTTGAGGTCTTCCTCTCTTTGGTGGCCATTTTCTTTTAGATTACTCATTTATTTTCAAGTCATACTTAGGCTCAACTTTGTGCTTCGACTACTCATAAAAATGCTTCAAATTTCAGATGGCCTTCCCCAACAATCTAGGTTCATCGAACACAATTTGGTTTTTGTAAGAAACTAGCAGTCCACTAATGAATCTCTGAACCTTAGCCTTCTCCTCCCTGAGGTAAGGCACGTATCTCCATAACTCCAAAAATATACTAGGATACTCATCATCTGTCATAGAACCCATATGCAACTCATAAAACTCCTTAGTCCTATCATCATAGTACCTCTCTGACAAGTACTTCTTCTTGAAAATCCTTTCAAATTCATGCCAAGTCAAATCCTCCTCATGTATAACTTTGACATTCTTCACATATTCCCACCAAATATACACTTTACCTTTGATATTGAAAGTGGCTATCTTTGCTTTCATGTTTTTTGAATAATCATGCAATTGGAAGAATTTATTCACACCAAGAAACCATGCTTCTTCATCCTATGATTTATTCATATCTCCATCAAAGGTAGGTGACTTTTCCTTCTTAAACTCATCTGGAAAGTATCCCCTATCACTCCTCCTGTAAGGATGATAACGATGACGATCATGATGCCTATCAGAACCAGAATTGGAATAGTACCTATGTCAATCACCTCTCCTATCTAGAGTGTCCAACAGCGTGCAATATCTGATTTTGTCAGATCTATCCGACCTATGTCTATTAAAAGACTTACTGTCATATGCCCCATTAGTTTTGTCCTCATGTCCATGGCTGATCCGAAGCGGTCCTTGTTGCTGTAAATCTGACAAACTCTGAAGTAGTATCACATTCACCAATATTTGTTTCTCTTGTGTCTGCATGATTTTGTCATTTTCTTCTTTCCAACTCCTTTTTTCTTCGTTCAGGCTTCTCAATGTGTCTGCCAAGTGAGAAGAGTGCCCCACACCACGCTGCCCATATGATGCATATGAAGAGGTTTTCCGTTACACCAAAACCCGCAGATGTTGATAAATGTTCCAAACCATTAACTAGGATCCCCAGGATGGAAATTACAGATTCCCCGTAGGTGTTGATAAACGTTCCAAACCATTAACTAGGAACCCCAGGGTGGAAATTACAGATTTCATAGAGGTGCGATGATTCTTCCAACACCTCCCCTCAAACGTAACTTGGGGGAATCGAACCAGGGTGGTTTTTCGTTACACCAAAGTTCCAGCTGTTAATAACGTTCCAAACCAGTAACTAAGATCCCTAGAGTGGAAATTACGAATTCCATAGAGGTGCTGTGATTCTTCCAACACTCACCAATTCTTGGTGCACTGTAAATCACAATAAGAATATTTGTTTTAACTTGGTGAAAGAGGCTTAGCATCTATATAAATGTATTTCATGTAATCCCTTTTACATTGTTTAACTGCTAGTAAAATTTCTAAACTTTTATTTCTGTTTAGTTGCAGAAGTCTCTGCATCTATTATCCTTAGGAAGACTCATTTGCCTAAGTCTTTCACAATGGACATGTTGACTGACAAAAGTGGTTGGTAATCCCGTAAAAATATGCTAAAAACAACGTTCCCGTAAACAAATGTCTCTTAACTTTGAACTAAAAATCGTTATGATCTAAACCAATTCAGATAAGTCCCAACAAAGAAGGTTCAAGGCTTCCTGAATAAAGCAATTCAAATAACTCCAAAGAAACAAGGTTTTGTTTATTCAAACAAGGCTGAAACATCGCCATCAAAAATCAATCTTCTAATTGAGATACCCCAATACAATGTTCTATAGCTCTCGACGAAAAAATCGTAATGCCAAGAATGGATCTCTGTTTAACAAATTTAATTTAGTCTCGACGAAAAACATAGTTCGCTACTATGCGCACTGACAATGTCAAAGGCTTGATCATAATTTTCTAAGGAATTGTAAGGAAAGTGATAAGTCGCCACCACCAATGGTTAGTGTATATTGGAAATGGCATTTGTTTCTTTGGGAAGATTAAAATAGTTGATGGGCATGTTTATTTTGAAACAGTTAGGATTTTATTTGAACATAATTATGTTGTAATTTAATTTTTAAAATATAAGGTGCTATTAATTTTTATTGTATGTAGTGTTTTAATTGGAATCTAGTTATTTTAAGAGCTAAAAAAAGAGTTTCTTTTTATTTAATGATAATTACATTCCAATTTTAAATTTGGTCATTTTAATGTGTTGAAAAAAAAAGTTGAAGAAAATTACATTTTATACCATTGCACTTTAACATTGGTGATAGAACCATCCAAATAAATTAAAAAACAAGATTAATAAGCCCTTTTTCATGTGCTAAAAAAGCCCATATTTCTATCCACAGAATGCATGAGAAATATAAACAACGTAAGATACATGATGTTCTAGTCACGTAGGATTATAATCATAAATAAATAGTTTGGTTATGTGCCAAATGCAAGTCCTCTATGAAGAGTCCATGATAGTATTCTGAAATATTCCTATGTATCAAAAGCTAGCTTTAAATGCAAGATCTCTTCAACTCAACTCCACTCCCACACCACATTCACCTCCAATTACAACTAGACAGGCCATGTCCAAAAAATCCAAGGTATGATGAATCACTAACGTCATTTTTCCTTAATATATAAATGACTTCATTTTTCCTTAAGGTAAAAATGAATTTAGTAATTTTGGATATGCATTTGGATTGTTCGAAGTTGACCACTCCCAACAAATCCTTACCCAGTAAATTGTCCACAAAATATGCCCAGAAACTCCAAAAAGGTAGAGTAGTTAAACTACGACCTATTTTATAGATGTGATTATTAATAAACGGTGGTCATTCCAGATATACCGATAAGATTTGAATGAATTTTTTGGGTTGTTTGTCTCCTTTGGAATATCCACAGACTCACGCATCTTCCTGACACAAATAAACAGCTTGGTTCTGCACAGTACATTATACAATAAAAAGATACACTTTGTTGTGTTTAATACAAGGCCGAAATGAAGTGAGTGTCAAATCACTCCCCCATTGCCCCAATAGCAGAATGAAAATCAGGAGGCATATTAAAGCAAAAGAGAAGAGCATTTCTAACAGGTAAAAGTTGCAATGAACGAGCTCCAGCCTCCCATTTGTCACTAAGAATTTTCGGAGCCTCACGGTATATGAGAGAGACGATCGGATATATATGACATCAGAACAATAAGAGATACCAGAAATATGCCGAGGATATAATTGATGGTTTCACTGGATGCCATGTGTGATACGGTGTATAAATATTGCTTCATACGAAGAGCCTCTGTTGTTTCCACTATACATAGCTCTGACACTTATAGCATTTCATATCGTGTAGTATCGTTTGCTCAGTATTTCCCTACCGTTATATTCTGCTGATAAGCGTACTAATCAGTATTAGCGATGGAAATGAAAGAAATTAATGAAGATGCTGCCAGTTCATCAACTAAATCCCATTACAAGATTGATGATGTGCAGGAGTTGGTAAAATGTCACCCTCGAGCTGTTCCCGAGAGATATATCAAAAGCAAAGAAGAGATGATGGGATCAACAACAGTACTGGTTGTTTCCACTGACCTGCATATACCTGTCATCGACATGACCAACCTCTTCTTATACGGAGGCCGTTCCAGGGAGCATGAGATGGGGAAGCTCTCCGCTGCCTACAAAGGCTCGGGCTTCTTTCAGGTTGGGGAATTAATTTAGATTAGGGTTTGTTAGTTTGATCAGTTGATGGAGTATTGCCAATATTTTATTTTATTTGTTATTACTTTAATAAGTTGATAAAGTACTTCCTATATTTTATTTGTTACTCTGAATAAAATAAATTGTAACTATTGAATCATGGAATTAATTGTAGGTATTGAATCATGGAATTGATGAAGAAATACTTAAGCGTGTAAAGAAAGTGGCCTTGGAATTTTTCAAGTTCTTTTTAGGGTTGGATATATTAATCCCAACCACGTGTTAAGATATCTTAACAGCAATCATATTTGTCAGAAGTATTTTCGCAGGTTTTTCTGTTTAAATATGGAAGGGCTGAAGCCAGAACAGAAATCAGAACCATTCCAAAATACAAAAAAGATTTAAGGAATTTAATGTATTTTGGTAAAAAAATATGGGCAAGCCCACACTCCACAAACACTTGTGCAATTCTGATGGCACTCAACAACAACAACATATTAATTATTTGCTCCGTCACGCATTAATGTAAAATTTGTATGTTGAGATAAAGAAACAACATATTAATTATTTGTTGTGTCATGCATTAATGTAAAAATTGTATGTTGAGATAAAGAAGCATGTAAAAGTCATTTTGCAAGTAAGAGAGTAAGAGAAAAAGAAAGCGAAAGTCTTTGAGGAGAAAATGGTGGAGAAAATCTTGGTAGGCACATGAAAACAATAGTTATTGTGTTTTACTATGTGTTATTCCGCCTGAAGTGAAAACCTCTATAAACCTTGTTTTTACTTGGTGAATGAACTGCAGTCTCATGTGAATGTATTTTCATGTTTTAGAATTCATACTAAGTTATTATTGTGTTTCTCCAAACTTATTCTGATTTCTTTTTTCTTTTTCTTTTTTCTTTTTTTTCGTGAATGAATACTGTGTTTTTAAGTCTATGTGTAATTGGGCAAAAACAGCTTTTTTTCTTGAATGAATACTATAATTGGGCGAAATCAGATAAGTGTTTTTACTAGCAGTTAAAATTATGTTTTTAGCATATTTACCAGTAGATAGAAAGTGTTTTTTCCTTCACTCAGAAATGGCAACATCAAGCACAAGCTTGACTAATCCTCCAATGGAAAAAATTATGATGTTAAAATTGTTTTGAGGGCAGAATGTTTTTAGCATACTTACCAGTAGGTAGAAAGTTTTTTTTTCCTTCATGGCAACATCGAGCACAAGCTTGGCTAATCCTCAGATACCTGAGTTCAATGGCAAAAATTATGATTATTGGGCTATTACAATGAAAGCTCTGTTTTCTTCTGAAGACATTTGGGATTTGGTGGAGAATGGTTTTCAAGAACCAGCAGATGCAGCAGCATACAATGCCTTATCTCAAGCGGAAAGAAATTTGTTAAGGGACAACATGATGAAGGATTCAAAAGCCATGTTCTATACTTTTCAAGCAATGCATGAAAGTATTTTCCCGAGGGTTGCAGCAGCAACGAAGTCCAAGCAAGCATGGGACACCCTCCAGATAGGCTACCAAGGCATGGCAAAAGTCAAGACATCAAAGCTGCAAATGTTTAGGAGAGATTTTGAAACAATTTGTATGAAAGAGTCTGAGAATGTAGACTCGTTTTTTATGCATTTAAGTGGGCTAGTTACTCAAATCACGTCCCATGGTGAGACACTTGAGGAAAGAAGAACAGTTGAAAAAGTTTTGAGAAATTTGCCAGCAAGGTTTGATGCCATTATTGTGGCCATAGAAGAGATAAAGGATCTCTCACATTTCTCAGTGGATGAGCTTAATGCATCACTGATTTCTCATGAACATAGAATGAATAGAGCAAAAAGCTCCTCATTGGAGCATGTCTTCAAGGCACAAGTATCATTTGATCAAGATTGAGGTAGAGGAATATCATATGCTAGAGGAAGAGGAAGGAACCCACATAGAACTGGAAGAATCAACCCTTCAAACTCAAGTGGAAGAGGCCGCAATCAAAATCCAAGTTAAGACCCAATTCTAAATCAAGTACAAGGTCAGAGATATGATAAATCTCAATTTCATTGTCATTACTGTAAGAAGTATGGCCATTGTGCAAATGAATGTAGAAAGAAACAATATGACATTAGTAACAAACCAAGTGCAAATTTCACAAAAGAAAATAAAATCCATGATAACATGTTTTTAGCTTGTAATGTAGCGCAATAAAAACAAGTGATATACGGTATCTAGATTCAGGGTGTAGCAACCACATGTCATGAAACATAGAAATGTTTTCCAATCTAGATGAAAGCGTGAAATCTGAAGTGAGGTTAAGGACTGATAGCAAAGTCTCTATCATGGGAAAAGGAAGAGTTAATATTCTAAAAAAGAAGGGGGAGAAGAAGTACATCTCAGATTTTTACTTTGTCCCCCGTTTGAAGCATAACCTCATAAGCATTGGCTAACTCATGCAAAAGGGCTACAATGTCTTCTTCAAA
The DNA here is from genome assembly GCA_031772625.1 of Pinus tabuliformis. NCBI lineage: Eukaryota > Viridiplantae > Streptophyta > Pinopsida > Pinales > Pinaceae > Pinus > Pinus tabuliformis. The sequence continues at coordinate 353,194,358 of CM062808.1, read as the reverse complement.
AATGATGTTTGCACAATTTTGGAGAGGCCTCCAAGAAAAAATTTGATTGAAAAGGTGTAAATGAAAAACAATAGAATGTTTCCCCTAAAGATAAGATTAGGTTTGAAAGAAGAATGTGCACAAGAACAACTATCAATAAACTTACAAGAGGATGGAAAAAAAGAGGCAGATGTCACACAAGTGAACTATCAAGCAGAGGTCAAAGATGAAAATTGGTTATGGCATTTTATATTTGGACATCTCAACTTTGGAGGTTTGAATTTGCTGCATAGGAAAGGCATGGTGAAGGGCTTGCCACTCATAGGAAAACCAGATAGCCTATGTGAAGGATGTATCTTGAACAAGCAACATAAAGAGACATTTTCAGCAGGAAAGACAGTAAGGGAAAAGGTACCTTTGGAGATTGTCAACTTAGATTTATGTGGACCAATGCAGACATCATCAATTGGTGGCAGCCACTATGTATTGACCTCCGTAGATGACAACACAAGGAAGACATGGGTCTATCTCCTAAAACCGAAAAGTGAAGTGTTTGAGCACTTTCACCCATACAAAGCTCTTGTTGAGAAGCAAAGTGGACACTACATCAAAGTCCTCAGGACTGATAGAGGTGGAGAATACATCTCAAATGATTTCTTTCATTTTTGTAGGGAGCATGGAATTCACAAGAAATTTACAACAAGGTATACACCTCAGCAAAATGGTGTGGTGGAAAGAAAGAATAGGACCATTATGGAAATGGCAAGGATTATGTTGAAGGCAAAGAATTTTCCAAATGATTATTAGGCTGAAGTTGTTGCTTGTGCAGCATATATCTTGAACAGATGTCCAACCAAGAGCATCTAGAACATAGTTCCTGAAGAGGCGTGGAGTGGAAGAAAGCATAGTGTCACCCACATGAGAGTTTTTGGATGTGTAGAGTATGCACATGTCCCGAATGGGTTGAGGAAGAAGTTGGACAGCAAAGGGCAGAAAAGTATGTTTGTTGGATGCAGTGATGAATCCAAGGCATACAAACTCTACAATCCATTAACCAAGAAGGTCATAATAAGCAGAGATGTGCAGTTTATAGAAGAGGAAGCATGGGATGGAAGTTTATAGAAGACAATCAATGTGAAAGCATGTATACCACATGAAGACAAAGAGGAATTAACAACAACAAGTAATTCCTCAACAGTGACTCCCTCTACTCCTATTCAAGTGCAACAAAGCAGGTAGCAAGCAACGCCATTAACAAATAATAGGAAAGTTTCGCACAGCCAAGCAAGTGCTTCTCCAAGCACACCGCAAATCGCAAAACCAAGTGAGATGTCAAGCAGGGAAAATTTTAAGAACCCCCCCAAATTTATAAATATAATAAATGGGCGAATCTCCATGGTATATAGGAAAAATGGAAGGAGATTTTATCAATAATATAGTATGTATATATAATTTTTTGGCGAATTTCTCACGAGGCATGGCGAATATTTTACTCAATTATAAAATCTTGTAAGATCTTGGCGAGTCTTTCACTAAATCATAAAACTTTGTAAAGTCCTACTGAATCTTAGCATAGGCTACATGCTGGTTTAATTCCCCCATTTAAATAGGCTTAATTCCCCCATTTAAATAGGCTACATTCCAGGTGAATACCATCGGTCAATACCATGTGCCATTTTGGTGAATACCATGGGTCAATACCATGTGCCATTTTTATTTTTATTAATTCTAATATTAGTGTTAATAATGGGTTTTTGCATGGTATTAATAACAATCTAGTCCATGGTATTTGTCCCATAGTATTTTGGCCATAGGTTTCACCTAAATATAACCCATTTTTTGAGTGTTCGTAAATATAAGGTGACTTATCGAGTAAATATAAAAAAATGTTTTAATTGTTTACCATACCTCTGGTTTATTTATATTTTTATTAATTTACCATACCTCTTTTACAAATATGGTATTTGGCCCATAGGATTCACTTAAATAAAATCTCTTTCTTGAGCCTTCATAAATAGAACGAGGGTTATGGAATAAATATAAAAGGAGGTTTTATTTATTTAGGATACGTCTAGTTTACTTATATTTTTATTTATTTACCATACCTTTTGAGTAAGTATAAAAAGATGTTTTATTTATTTACCATACCTCCACTTTAGTTATATTTTTATTTGTTTACACCCTTACATGTATATAAGGTGACTTATGGAGTAAATATAAAAAATGTTTTATTTATTTATCATACCTCTCATTTATTTATATTTTTATTAATTTACCATACCTCTTTTATAAATATGGTATTTGGCCCATAGGATTCACTTAAATAAAACCTATTCTTGAAAATGGGCGAATGGATTCACTTAAATAAAACCTATTCTTGAAAATGGGCGAATGGAAGGTTGTAAGTCCTAATTTCAAGGGCTAAATTTACCTTTTTTACCCTCTTCCTTAAAATAAGGTGGGCTATTTGAGGTGATTTGTAAAAATGTACTATGATACAAAATATTCGCCCACTAAAAATTTAAAACCCCTTAATTTCGCCAAAGGGCGAACATTCGCCCCTAAAATTATCCTTGATGTCAAGCCCATCTTCAGCAAGCACAAGAAGACCAAAATTTAGAAATTTAAATGAAATTTATGAGCAAGAAGAAGTTGATAGTAGTGCTAGTCTGAATTCCTTATTTGCATTATTTTTTCATATAGATGACCCAATCCATTTTGAAGACATATTCAAAGAGGAAAAATTGGTTGCAGCAATGGAAGAAGAAATAGAAGCAATAGAAAGGAATGACACATGTGATTAAGTGAGACTTTCGATGTCATTGGAGTGAAGTGGGTTTGTATGACCAAAAGCAACATTGAGGGAAAGATTGAAATACACAAAGCAAGGTTAGTCGTCAAAGGATACAAGCAACAACATGGCAAAGATTACACGAAAATATTCACGCTAGCTGTGAGGATGGAGACAATGCACGTAGTTGTGGAAATTGCTACACAACATAGATGGAGAGTGTATTAAATGGAAATAAAATCAGTATTCTTAAATGGGGTGCTGAAAGAAGAAGTGTATGTTGTGCAACCACCTGGTTATGAGGTATAAGGCCAAGAAGACAAAGTGTATTAGTTAAGGAAAGCTCTTTATGAGTTGAAGCAAGCACCGGGGGCTTGGTACGATAGAATAGATGCCTACTTGTTAAACAGTGGTTTCGACAAATGTGACGATGAACACACTCTCTACATCAAAGAGAGTGAAAGTAAGATTCTCATTAACGTCTTATATGTAGATGATTTGATTTTTATAGGCAATGATGATTTAATCATCATTGATTTCAAACAAATCATGAAGAGTGAATTTGAATTGACTGGCTTGGGATTGTTAAGATACCTTTTGGGCATAGAAGTGAAGCAAACAAAAATGCCACTTTTATCTCTCAAGAAAAGTATGTGGCAGATATTTTGGAGAGGTTTAAAATGCAGAACAGCAAACCCGCACCAACTCCAACTATCATGGGGTTGAAGTTGAGCAAAGAATATTGTAGCAACAATGTCAATCTTACATTATACAAAAGCATGATAGGTAGCTTGATGTATTTGACCACCACTAGGCTGGATATAATGTATCTAGTAAGTTTGGTGTCAAGGTTTATGGAGACACCCAAGGGGACACACTGGCAAAAAGCGAAAAGGATTTTAAGGTATGTCAATGGAACAAAACATTATGGCATTTTCATTTGGGTTCCGAAGCCATTTCATGGGCCTCCAAGAAGCAGCCAATAGTGTCACTGTCAATAGCACAAGATGAATATGTTGCAGCAACAGTAGCAACATGTCAGACAGTTTGGATGAGAAGGATGTTGAGGGATCTTCGTCATGACCAAAAAGGAATGAAAACTATTTTCTGTGACAACACCTCAACAATTGCATTGTCAAAGAATTTCGTTTTTCACAAGAGGACCAAGCCTATTGATGCTAATATCATTTTCTTAAAGAGTTGATTAACAATGATAAAATTGTGTTGCAGCACTGCAAGTCACATGAACAATTTACTGATATTTTCACAAAGTCATTGACATGTGAAAGTTTTATTTATTTCAAAAACTATTTGGGAATTGTCAATGACTACAATTGTGATTAAGGGGGAGTGTTGGATATATTAATCCCAACCACCGCATTAAACACCTCACAGCAACCATACTTGTCAGAATTATTTTTTCAGGTTGCGTCTCTGTTTGAAGATGGAAGGACTGAAGCCAGAACAAAAGTACCGTACGAACCATTCCGAAACGCAACAAAGAATTTAAGGCATTTAATGTATTTTTGTAAAGAGATATGGGCAATCATTCATTCCGCCACTATAGCCAACACTCCACAAACACCTGCGCGATTTTTATCACACTCAATAACAACAACGTATTAATTATTTGCTCTATCATGCATTAATGTAAAAATTGTATGTTGAGATAAAGAAGCATGTAAAAGTCATTTTGCAAGTAAAAGAGTAAGAGAAAAAGAAAGCGAGAGTCTCTAAAAGGAAAATTGTGGAGCAAATTTTGGTGGGTGCGTGAAAACAACAGTTAATGTGTTTTACTGTGTGTTATTCTAGGAGAAAATGGTGGAGCAAATTTTGATGGGCACGTGAAAACAACAATCTTTTACAGTGTGTTATTCTGTGTGAAGTGAGAATCTCTGTAAACCTTGTTTTTACTTGGTGAATGAGCCGCAGTCTCATGTGAATGTATTTTCATGTTTTAAAATTCAACCTTAAGTTATTAATGTGTTGCTCTAAAATTACTATGTTTTTAAGTTTCTATATAGCTGTGCGAAATAAGCTTCACGAAGAGTCATAGAGCTGCACGAAATCAGCTTCGTAAAAGTCACACTCCTCTACCTCTCTACATGAAAAAAAAAAATCTCAACACTTAGAAGAGAGAGAAATACCCAATGAAGCTTGGGACTATCTAAGGATATGGCCATGATTTTATCTTCTCAGAAGCTGGACTGGTGTGATATGATGGCCTTGGGAATAATGCGAAAGGCTATCAGAATGGAAAAAATTTGGCCATCTAAACCTCCTCATTTCAGGTGATGCCAGTGCTCCCTTATGAACTGTGTAAATATTTAGACTTATGTGAACATACGTTTATTTTTATCATGGATTTATCGAAACTAGGTTGTTAGAAATAATAATCCAAACCACTGCCTTAACACACTGAAAAACACCATGCTTGCCTAGTCAACCACTGCAAAGTTGCAATTTTGTTTGTAGGCAGAAGGACAGAAGTCAGAACAGAAGTTCAGCAGACCATTCCATAACACAACAGAGGAGTTAAGGCATTTAATGAAGTTTATTAATTAGATATGGGAAAACATTTATTCCATGACTATTTCCCACACTCCACAATGCCTGCAATTTAAGAACATCATTTACTATGTAAATTCATGTTGCCCACACTCCACAACACCTGCAAGTTAAGAAGATCATTTACTATGTAAATTCACCCATGTTGCGTATTAAATATTTTCTCTATCATGTAATTAATGTCAAATTTGTATGTTAAGATAAATATGCAAGTAAAGGTCATTTGTAATGTTGGGCATGTTGGGCAAGGGAACAAGACTCTGTGAGGTAGTGAGGAGAAAATAGTGGAGGAAATTTTGGTGGACGCGTGAAAACCAGTATTACACAGAAGTTTACTCTGCATCCCAATGATGTGTAAATCATAGTAAGTTCTTTGTATTTTCACTTGGAACTGCAACCTCCATTTATCACGGGAATGTAATTTCTTTATTTTTTGACATATAATATAAAGTGAGGTTAGTTGCGTTATGGTTTTAATCTTACACAAGTAAATTTCCGTAACCTCATTTATTTTACTCTATTTTTCCGTGAGTGAAATCTGTGTTTTAATTAATTCCTTGTCTGGTTGCGATATCCTCACCGCAACCTAAGATTTACCTTTCCGCAACTGAATTTGACCTTGCTTACTTTTCCGCAACTGAATTTGACCTTGCTTACTTTTCCACAACTGATTTCTGAGTTCCTTTGCCCTCGTAAAATTATTTTTTTGGCATGTTGTCAGAGCGGATTAAATATTGTTAATGTAAAAACAAGTGTTTTTACTAGAAATTAAAATTTGTTTTGAGGGCAAATTGATTTTAGCATATTTACTAGCAGGTAGAAAGTTTTTGTTTCACCCAGAAATTGAAAAATAAAGCACAAGCTCGACTAATCCTCAGATACCTCAGTTTAATGGAAAAAATTATGATTGTTGGGCTATTACAATGAAGGCTCTTTTTTCGTCTCAAGACATTTGGGATTTGGTGGAGAATGGTTTTCAAGAGCCAGCAGATGCAGCAGCATACAATGCACTGTCTCAAGCAGAAAGAGATTTTCTAAAGGACAATAGGAAGAAGGATTCAAAAGCCCTATTCTATATTTTTCGAGTAATTCATGAAAGTATTTTCCCAAGGGTTGCAGTAGCAACAAAGTCCAAGCAAGCATGGGACACCCTCTAGACAGCCTACCAAGGCGTGGAAAAAGTCAAGACAACAAAACTACAAACGTTTAGAAGAGATTTTGAAAAACTTTGAATGAAAGAGTCAGAGAATGTAGACTTGTTTTTTACACATGTAGTTGGGTTGGTTACTCAAATTAGGTCTCATGGTGAGACACTTGAAGAAAGGAGAATAGTTGAGAAATTTTTGAGAAGCTTTCCAACAAGGTTTGATGCCATTTTTGTGGCCATAGAAGAGACAAAGGATCTATCACATTTCTCAATGGATGAGCTTCACACATCACTGATTTCTCATGAACATATACTGAATAGAGCAACAAGCTCCTCATTGGAGCATGCCTTCAAGATGCAAGTTTCCTTTGTTCAAGGTCAAGGCAGAGGAAGATCATATGCTAGAGGAAGAGGAAGAAGCCCACACAAAGGTGGAAGAACCGACCCTTCAAGCTCAAGTGGAAGGGGAAGAAATCAAAATCCAAGTCAAGACGCAAACCAAAATCAAGCACAAGGTCAGAGGTATGATAAATCTCAAGTCTAATGTCATTATTGTAATAAGTATGGTCATTATGCAAATGAATGTAGAAATAAGCAATATGACATTAGTAACAAGCTAAGTGTAAATTTCACGAAAGAAAATCAGAACCATGATAGCATTTTTTTAGCTTGTAATGTATCACATGAAAAACAAAGTGATATATGGTATCTAGATTTAGGGTGTAGTAACCACATGTCAGGGAACATAGAAATGTTTTCCAATCTAGATGAAAGTGTGAAATCTGAAGTGACGTTAGGGATTGATAGCAAAGTCTTTGTCATGGGGAAAGAAAGAGTTAAAATCTTAACAAAGAAGGGGGAGAAGAAGTACATCTCAGATGTTTACTTTGTCCCTAGTCTGAAGCATAACCTCATAAGCATTAGACAGCTCATGCAAAAGGGCTACAATGTCTTTTTTCAAAAATGATGTGTGCACAATTTTGGATAGGCCTCCAAGCAGACAGCTGATTGCGAAGGTGTAGATGACAAACAATAAAATGTTTCCCCTAAAGATAAGATTAGATTTAAAATAAGAAGGTGCATAGGCACAACTAACAATGAACTCACAAGAGGATGGAAGAAAAGAGGCAGCTGTCACACAAGTGAGCTATCAAGTAGAGGTCAAAGATGAAAATTGATTATGGCATTTGAGATTTGGACATCTCAACTTTGGAGGTTTGAATTTGTTGCATAGGAAGGGCATGGTGAAGCGTTTTCCACTCATAGAAAAACCAGATAGCTTATGTGAAGGATGTGTCTTGGGCAAGCAACATAGAGGGACATTTCCAACAGGAAAGTCAGTAAGGGCAAAGGCACCTTTAGAGATTGTCCACTCATATTTATGTGGACCAATGCAGACACCATCAATTGGTGGTAGCCACTATGTATTGACCTTCATAGATGACTACACAAGGAAGACATGGGTCTATCTCCTAAAACATAAAAGTGAAGTGTTTGATCGCTTTCGCCAATACAAGGCTCTTGTTGAGAAGCAAAGTGGGCACTACATCAAAGTCCTCAAGACTGACATAGGTGGCGAATATATCTCAGATGATTTCCTTCGATTTTGTAGGGAGCATGGAATTCACAAGAAATTTACAACAAGATATACACCTCAGCAAAATGGTGTAGCAAAAAGGAAGAATAGGACCATTATGGAGATGGCAAGGAGTATGTTGAAGGCAAAGCATTTTCCAAATGATTATTGGGCTGAAGTTATCGCATGTGCAGCATATATCTCGAATAGATGTCTAACCAAAAGTGTCCATAATGTAGTTTCTGAAGTGGCATGGAGTGGAGGAAAGCATAGTGTTACTCACATGAGAGCTTTTTGTTGTGTGGCATATGCACATGTCCCGGACGAGTTAAGGAAAAGTTGGACAAGGGGGAGAAATGCATATTTGTTAGATACAGTGATGAATCCAAAACATACAAACTCTACAATCCATTAACCAAGAATGTCATAATTAGCAGAGCTGTGCAGTTCATAGAAGAGGAAGCATGGGATGGAAGTTTAGAGAAGACAATCAATGTGAAAGCATGTATACCACATGAGGACAAAGAGGAATTGACAACATCAAACAATTACTCAACAGTGACTCCCTCTACACCTATTCAAGTGCAACAAAGCAAGCAGCAAGGAACACCATCAATAAATAATAGGACATCGTCACGCAGTCCAACAAGTGCTTGTCCAAGCATGCCACAAAGTGCAACACCAAGTGACATATCAAGCCCATCTTCAACAAGCACAAGAAGACCAAAATTAAGAAATCTAAATTAATTTTATGAGCAAGATGAAGTTGATAGCAACGTTGGTCTGAATTCCTTATTTGCTTTGTTTTGTCATGTAGATGACCCAATCCATTTTGAAGATGTAGTCAAAGAAGAAAAATGGGTTGCAGCAAAGGAGGAAGAAATAGAAGCAATAGAAAGGAATGACACATGGGAGTTAGTGGACTTTTCGTAAGGAAAACAAGTCATTGGAGTTAAGTGGGTCTATAAGACCAAGAGAAGTGTCAATGGGAATATTGAAAGGCACAAAGCAAGGCTAGTTGTCAAAGGATACAAGCAACAACATGGAAGAGATTATGAGGAAACATTCGCACCAGTCGCGGGGATGGAGACAGTGCGTACAATTGTGGCGATTGTCGCGAAACATAAATGAAAAGTGTATGAAATGGATGTAAAGTCAGCATTCTTGAATGGAGTGCTGAAAGAGGAAGTGTATGTTGCGCGACAACCTCGTTATGAGGTAGAAGGCCAAGAAGACAAAGTGTATTGGTTGAGGAAATCTCTTTATGGGCTTAAGCAAGCACTGTGTGCATGGTAAAGTAGGATAGATGCCTACTTGTTGGACAATGGTTTCAACAAATGTGACTGTGAACCCACTCTCTACATCAAAGAGATCGATGGTAAGATTCTCATCGTTGTCTTATATGTATATGATTTAATTTGAAATGACTGACTTCGGGTAGTTAAGATATTTTTTGGGCATAGAAGTGAAGAAAACAGAAAATGGAATTTTTATCTCTCAAGCAAAGTATGTACTTGACATTCTGGAGAGGTTTAATATGCAGAACAGCAAGCCCGCACAAACTCCAACTGTCATGGGGTTGAAGTTGAGCAAAGAAGATTGCAACAACAATGTCAATCCGACATTATACAATAGCATGATAGGCAGCTTGATGTATTTGACCGCCACTAGGTCAGATATATTGTATGCAGTGAGTTTGGTGTTGAGGTTCGTGGAGACACCCAAAGAGACACAGTGGCAAGCAGCAAAAGTAATTCTAAGGTATGTCAATGGGACAAAACAATATAGTGTTTTGTACACTGCAACAAGTGATTTCAGGCTGGTTGGTTACACTGACAGTGATTGGGAAATAAGTGTCGATGATAGAAAGAGCATGTCATTATATGTTTTTCATTTGGGTTGCGGGACCATTTCATGGGCCTCCAAGAAGCATCTGATAGTTTCATTGTCAACAACAGAAGTTGAATATGTCGTCGCAATAGTAGGAGCGTGTCAGGTAATTTGGATGAGAAGGATGTTGACCGATCTTCACTGCGACCAAGAGGGAGCGACAACTATTTTCTACGATAACACATTCGTAATTGCATTGTCAAAGAATTCGGTCTTTCAAAAGATGACCAAACATATTGATGCTAAATATCATTTTATCAGAGAGTTGATTAACAATGATGAAATTGTGTTGCAACACTACAGGTCACAGGAACAGTTTGTTGATATTTTCACAAAGCCATTGACACGTGAAAATTTTGTTTATCTCAGAGATTGTTTGGGAATTGTCAATGGTTGCAGTTGTTATTAAGGGATAGTGTTGGACATAATAATCCCAACCACTGCCTTAACGCACTAACAAACACCTTGCTTGCCCAGTCAACCACTGCATAGTTGCAATTTTGTTTGCAGGTAGAAGGATAGAAGTCAGAACAGAAGTTCACAACGAACCATTCCGCAACACAACAGTGGAGTTAAGGAATTTAATGAAGTTTATTAATTAGATATGGGCAAACATTCATTCTGCGACTATGTTTCCCAGTCAACCACTACACGGTTGCGATTTTGTTTGCAGGCAGAAGGGCAGAAATCAGAAGAGAAGTTCACAACGGACCATTCCGCAACACAATAGAGGAGTTAAGGCATTTAATGAAGTTTATTAATTAGATATGAGCAAACATTCATTGCGTGACTATTGCCCACACTCCACAACACCTGCAAGTTCAAAAAATCATTTACTATGTAAATTCGCCCATGTTGCATATTAAATATTTTCTCTGTCACGTAATTAATGTCACATTTGTATGTTAAGATGAATATGCAAATAAAAGTCATTTGTAATGTTGGGCATGTTGGACACATGTTGGGCAAGTTAGGGAACGAGAGTCTGTGAGGTAGTGGACACGTGAAAACTAGTTTTACAAAGAAGTTTACCCCAGTGATGCAAATCAGAGTAAGTTCTTTGTATTTTCACTTGGAGCTATAGCCTCTTACACAAGTAAATTTCCGCCCATTGTTATATCCTCGCCGCAACCTAAGCTTTAGCTTTCCGCAACTGAAGTTGACCTTGCTTACTTTGCCGCAACCAATTTCTGAGTTTTTTGCCCTCGCAAAATTATTTTTCACATAAGTCAAGGTGGAACCAAATTTTCTTATTGTTTGCAATTTTCAATTTATAATAGGTTTTGCTTGGCTTTGAATATGACTAGCAAGATAAATAGTAGATGGATTTTTTAATGAAAAGGCATTAGCTTACACTGTTCTTGACACACAACTTTGGGAACTCCTTTGCCTAAAAACTAAAGATTGAAAACGGCACATAGAGGATATGGAAAGCTAAATTTAAGTATAGATAGTGGGAGAGTTTAAATTATTTTTAAATGGTGAAAATAGATTCAGCACTATTATAAATTTATTTATACTTAAAATCTTTTAAAAACTTAACCACTCTAATTAAGATTTTCAAAAAAAAAATGAGCAAGATTTTCTCAAAAACATGCCCACTCTAACTAGAATTTTCAAAAAAACATTGGCCGATTTTCTATACTTAAAAGAGTCAAAGTTCCGCCATTTGCTTTTGCATTTTATCTTCCTATAGAATAAAGTATTGGATTTATTTTTTGGCTTCGTTTTGCTTTACAAAGATATTTTGGAAGATTATTCAAGGGAGGTTTTGAAGTTATGTAGAACACTTCTCCGCCTCATTGCCAAGAATCTCCAGCTGAAGTTATGTTCGGAGAGAATGTTCAAGCAGTCTGCATGAATTACTATCCACCCTGTAGGAGACCTGACCTTGTTTTAGGCTTAAGCGCCCACTCAGACGGGAGTGCTCTAACTTTATTCCTCCAAGACGACGAGTATTTCTTAACAACAACCGATGGATTTCGGTGGAATCTATCCCCAACGCTCTGGTCATCAATATCAGTGACATTCTAGAGGTCAATATATATCAGCTTTAACAAGAAAACATATATTCGCTTTAACCAAAAAGTAATACATAATTGTGCTCATTTGAGATGACATAAATTTTAGGGTTTTGTTCCGTCCATTACAGATGAACGGCTAGCATTAGAAATTTCTCTAGGTTCTAAAGAATCTTACTTTTCCACTTTAGTAATTAGTATATTTGGAAAACCTCCGCTATTTCCGTTTTTGAATTCCGTCTCTATTGCCATTTGAATCTCATTAGCAAAGTTATTACTGTTGCCACTTTACAATACTGTTGGAACTGTTGCCACTTTTTCTTTTGATTGGTGTATGAATTCCGTCTCTATTGGTGTATGAATTCTGTCTCGATTGGAAAGTTACTACTCTTCGTAAACTGTTGCGAATTTTTCTTATTGACTGGCATATGAATCTTATTTGGAAATGTTACATTCAGGTCCTAACGAATGGGAAATACAAGAGTATAGAGCACAGGGCACTGAAGAATAGGAAGAAGGAAAGATTGTCTATAGTCACGTTCGTGTTGGAATGTTAATTCCAACTGCAGGTGGCGGACGTGGACAATACGGTTGCACCCAAAACCACCGAACAAAACCACAAACCGCCCAGACCATATCGCACCGCCATCCAGGGAAAATCAGTTTCCGTATATTTGGCTCCGATGCGATTTGGTGAAGACGCGTGGCTCTCACCTGACGTCAGCATCTCTGACATATCGGGTGGTAAAGCTCAGCATTAAACTGCCTTCCAATATCAATCTCTGCCGTCCGATTTGCTTCTTCATCCTCCACCGTCGATTGCTCCAAACCTGCATACGGGCAACATTTAATACTTGCGTGGAGTGAAAACTTAAATCTGGTTGACCACCTGTTCCGTCTGAAAAGAGTTAAATCAAATTTAATGCTGGTCGTAGATGTTAGGTGCAATTTTAATTTTAATGTTTTTATATAGCGGAAGTATGGGCAGCTTTCGTGGGTTGACTATTTTTTGTTTTCACATGTGAATTACATTAAAAAAACATACACGTTGTGTGTTAAAAAGAAGAGGGGGCAGCGTAGGTTAAAATATGGTAAGTTGTAAAATGCACTATAGTGCATGGTGAAAAAGAATAACGCATATGCTCGTGGGTTGTAATGTTTTTACACATGTGTTGACCATTAAAAACCAGAGGAGCAGCGAAAAGCCAAGAATGATTGCACAGCAGTGCATATGGAAAAACTGTGGAGCGTATATATATTTTCTTTGAGTTAACATTGTATTATGGGAGATATGTAAGAGCGCAGCAGCGAAAGAGAATAGTGTGAGCCAAATGAAAAGAGCTCGTGGGTTGAATCTTTTTTGTGGAGCATTGTAAAATGATGGTGCAGTAAAAGGTGAAACACACAGCAGTGTGTAAAAAGACAAGAACAGGGTTGTAATGTTTTGTGTGGCATTTTTGTAAAACAGAGGTGTAAGAAAAACCATGTGTGGTTTTGCACAGAAGTGCATAAGGAAAATGGTGGAGCGCATTTGTATGCATATGTAAATTTTATTTTACAGCAGTAAAGTGTTTTTCACTGCAGTGAATGTAAAAGGGGATTTACAGCAGTAAACCCAGCTCAGTAATTTCTCAGGGTGAAAACAGAGTTTTTGTTTAATATTGTTTTTGGTGAATCCCTCTCAGCAAAGAGGATGAATGTTTGTATGAGGCTTTATATTTTAAGCAATAGAAATGTTTTTATGCTGTGTAAAATGTCCTGGAGGAAATGAAACAGAGCATTGGCTCTGTGGTATTTGCATTATTGGTTTTGGTATTTTCCCCATCAAAAATACCCAACAGTGGTATCAGAGCTGGCTCAGGCTCTTTAAAGAAGTTAAAGAAGCTGAAGGGAGAAGGTTGTTGCTGCAACAAAACTTCTCAAGCAGAATGAAGGCTCTCCAACAGTGTGAAGCCACAGCCAAAAGGGGTAAGGTATTCCTCAAAGCTTTCCTTTGTGTTACTGTTGAAGGAACAGTCAGTGATTTAAAAGAAAACACAATCAAGTATTTAAAGCCTAGATAAGAATGGCAAGGTCAAAGAAGAAAGCCTCCAATCCTGTTAAAAATGTGTCTCCCCCTTCTACTAAACTAGAAGGCAATCCATTAGAATACATTCTATTTGAAACCCCAAAGTTTGATGGAAACTTTAATGTATGGGAAATAATGATGAGGGCTTTCCTAATGTCTGAGGGGATCGAAGTCTGGGAGTCAGTGATTGATGACAACAAGATGGATAAAGAATCCATGGAGTATGATGCACAAGCAGCAAAACTAATCTTGGATGGACTCCCTGATTCTGTGAAGAGGAATCTAGGAAAATATACATCAGCAAAGGATATATGGGACAGACTGCATGAACTTCATGCAAACGGAGCACTGACCATGAAAATGAGTCAAGAAGAAAGTCATGAACCCATCATAGAATCTGAGAATGAAAAGCTTGACCTCATCAAGCTTCAAGTAAGAGAAAGGGATGAAGAGCTTACCAAGCTGAAGAAGGAGCTTGATCAATGCAAGAGGAAACATCATGAAGAAGTCATATCCATGACAAATCAGCTGAATGAAGCAAAGAAGCAGGCAGATGCCTTGACAAGTCAACTTGAATAAAGGCACAAGAGAGTGAACAAACTTGCAGAAGAGATTGGACAGTACAAGGTAGAGGTCACCTCCCTTAAGTCTGATCTACAAGAAGCCAGGAAGCAGGCACAAGAAGATGAAAAGAAAATGGAGAGCAGTCAAGCAGAAATCTCCAAAATGAAGTCAGATATTATCTCCTTCAAAATAGTAGCAGCTGAAGCTACTCATAGCAAGGAAGAAACTGAGGGAAAACTAGCAAAGAAAAATAATTTATTTGAAAAGTTGGAAGAAGAGATTGTCCTCCTCAGGAAGAAGGTTTAAGGGATGAACAAGATCATGAAGAGCTCTCAAGCTCTGGATGACATGCTCAGCTATCACAGATCTCCATTTGATAAATCAGGACTTGGGTATGTAGGTGAACCCTCAAACAAGGATGAGGATGCTTTAAGCAAAGGAGATGTGAAGAAGCCAGAAAGAGATGGTGATGCTCCTAGTTCCAGCAAAGGCAAGGAGAAAAATGAAGGCTGCAATAGAAGAAATCCTGCTCCAAGTAGAAAACCAGCTCCAAGAAGAAATGTAGCTGATGTCAAAGAGGTAAGAGGCAATGGTTATCAACAAAGATTCTCAAGGCAGCAAGGCTTCAGAAGTACATCAAGGAAACCTCCATCTCCCAGGTACCAAAGTTCATTTTATGGTTATTGTTATGCTTGCTCAAACTTTGGTCATATTGCAAAAGACTGTAGAGAATTTCATGGAGATAGATGTTGTGGTCCCCGACAATCTCCAAGAAATAATTTCACAAGAAGAAATCATGAATTCTTATTCATGAATAAAGTTGAATGCTTCAAGTGTCATAACATTGGGTATATGGCATGTGATTGTAACTTAACATGGGGTCTTACACAAGCTAGACCCATGCAAAAGAAGAAAGTTACACAAGTATGGAGAAGGAAGGAAAGGCAACCTGAAAACCCCTTGAACTCCCCAGTGGATCTAAATTTGTTTTGAGAAGAGTCTTCCAAAAGAAGACAAGCACACATTAAAGGGGAGCTTGTAATTTTTTTTATTGTTGAACTGTATTAACAGTTACTCCTTGATGAAGACCTTTTTTTATAAGGGAAGGACATGAAGTTAAATCTGCTATAACAGCAGAAAAGAAATGGGGGCAGCGTTCAACGGTAAAGAGCAGCAGCGCAAGAAGAAAAGAAAAATGCAAAGCATGGAAACCCTCATAGCAGTGGGAAGACAGAACATAAAACAGCAGTTTGGAAATTTTTTTATGGAGCACATGGATTAGAATGAATAGCAGTTTGAATTTTTTTTTGTGGTGCACATGCATTGAAATGCATAGCAATGGAATGTAGTTTCCTTTTATGTAGTATGAGAGAATATACTCACAGCAGAGTGAGTATAATACACAGCAGATTGAAATGTTTTCTATTGGGAATGAAAATGCAAAGCAGTGAGAAGAAAATGAGAAGAAGGCAAAACGCAGCAGAACGTAAATGCCCAGTGGCTGAGAATGCAATGAAATTCTTTCACACAGCAGTAAAAAAAATGTAATGTTTTTTTTATGCAATGCAGCATGCAAAGAAATGCATAAAGAAAAACAGGGACAGCAGATTTTTAATGCACACTGGATGTATAAGAATGTGTGTGGCAGCAGAAAGCCAAAGGAATTGCACAGTAGTGCATTGTGTAAAAAAATGAAGACTAAGATTGTGTGAAGCAAGGATGCATGAGAAAAGGCAGCAGCCTGTGTTATTTTTTTGTGGAGAATGAAGTGCCAAGAGTATGGGCACATAGCACTATGATGAAACAAAAGGCAACGACAGTGCAAATTGCAGAGGCAATGCAGCAGCAAGAAGTTATGGACAACAACATGATGGCAAGAAGGAGAAGCACACAGCAATGCAAATAAAAAAAATGCAGCAGCAAGAAGTTTTGAACAACAGCACATGCAAAAGAAATTTTCCTTACAACAGTAAAGGTAAATGTAATGAATTTGTTGTTCATTGAATTGAAATGCAATATATGCAACAGCAGTAAGTGTAAGAAATGTTTACACACAGCAGTGTAAATTTGTAAATTGGGACAGTGTAATTGTTCGAGAAAACACAGAGTATTTTGTCTTTGAAAAGTGCACAAGCAGTGCAAGTGTAGACACAGAAGTGTGGGGTAGACACAGTAAAGAAGATGGCACAACAGTGCAGCAGAGAATATGCATCAGCATAAGAGAACATTGTAATGAGTTTGAACACACAGCAGTGCAATGATTGTTTTTTTTTGAAACTGCATGCAAAGCAGTGTCTGTTTGTAATCCCTCTGTTAATGAGGAAGGTGTTTTTCAGCACAGTCATTTGGTGAAACCCTCCAAGAGGATGATGCTTTTCAGCATAGTCACAGGTGAATCCCTCTGTCAAGAGGAAGGTGCTCTTCAGCACATTGTTATGGTGAATCCCTCTGTCATGAGGAAGGTGCTCTTAAGCACAGTTTCAGGTTAATCCCTCTATTAAGAAGAAGACAACTTTGTTTGTTTATGAACTGCATCAGAAGCAGTTGGTGAATCCCTCTATGTGAGGAAGATATCTTTGTAACAGCAGTACTAAGGAATCCTTCTACGAGAGGAAGTGTTTTGGTATGACTGAATGCCCAACAGTTGAAATTAAAGGGGAGTGTTGGAATGTTAATTCCAACTACAGGTGGCGGACGTGGACAGTACAGCTGCACCCAAAACCACCGAACAAAACCACAAACCGCCCAGAGCATATCGCACCGCCATCCAGGGAAAAGCAGTTTCCGTATGTTTGGCTCCGATGCGATTTGGTGAAGACGCGTGGCTCTCACCTGACATCAGCATCTCTGACATATCGGGAGGTAAAGCTCAGCATTAAACTGCCTTCCGATATCAATCTCCACCGTCCGATTTGCTTCCTCATCCTCCACCGTCGATTGCTCCAAACCTACATACGGGCAACATTTAATACTTGCGTGGAGTGAAAACTTAAATCTGGTTGACCGCCTGTTCAGTCTGAAAAGAGTTAAATCAAATTTAATGCTGGTCGTAGATGTTAGGTGCAATTTTAATTTTAATGTTTTTATATAGCGGAAGTATGGGCAGCTTTCGTGGGTTGACTATTTTTTGTTTTCACATGTGAATTACATTAAAAAAACATACACGTTGTGTGTTAAAAAGAAGAGGGTGCAGGGTAGGTTAAAATATGGTAAGTTGCAAAATGCACTATAGTGCATGGTGAAAAAGAATAACGCATATGCTCTCGTGGGTTGTAATGTTTTTACACATGTGTTGACCATTAAAAACCAGAGGAGCAGCGAAAAGCCAAGAATGATTGCACAGCAGTGCATATGGAATATATATATTTTCTTTGAGTTAACATTGTATTATGGGAGATATGTAAGAGCGCAGCAGAAAAAGAGAATAGTGTGAGCCAAATGAAAAGAGCTCGTGGGTTGAATCTTTTTTGTGGAGCATTGTAAAATGATGGTGCAGTAAAAGGTGAAACACACAGCAGTGTGTAAAAAGACAAGAACACGGTTGTAATGTCTTAAAACAAGAACAAGGTTGTAATGTCTTGTGTGGCATTTTTGTAAAACAAAGGTGTAAGAAAAACCATGTGTGGTTTTGCACAGAAGTGCATAAGGAAAATGGTGGAGCGCATTTGTATGCATATGTAAATTTTATTTTACAGCAGTAAAGTGTTTTTCACTGCAGTGAATGTAAAAGGGGATTTACAGCAGTAAACCCAGCTCAGTAATTTCTCAGCGTGAAAACAGAGTTTTTGTTTAATATTGTTTTTGGTGAATCCCTCTGAGCAAAGAGGATGAATGTTTGTATGAGGCTTTATATTTTAAGCAATAGAAATGTTTTTATGCTGTGTAATGGACTGTTATGAGTCATTTGGTTTTATTAGCTTCGCTGTGCAAAGGTCCTGGAAGAAATGAAACAGAGCATTGGCTCTATGGTATTTGCATGATTGGTTTTGGTATTTTCCCCATCAAAAATACCCAACAGTTCCATGCTCCAAGTTACAATGTTGAATAATTGGTCCTTTGCCTTAGCTTATAGATGAAGCTCACCCACGGCTCTACAGATCGTACAAACATGCAGACTACAATCGCCTAACAAACTGGAAGAGAAAAAATGGCTAGATTTCGCAAAGATCCATCCTTAAAATGATAATGCTAGATTCGCAAAGATCCATCCTTAAAAAGCTAATGCTGAGACTTCATCTAATATACTTTGCCAGTATGCTTTTCTGTATATTCCGTAATTGTGACAATCAATATATTCCGTAATGCTTTTCTGCATATTCTGTAATGCTTTTCTGTGATTGTGACAATCAATATATTCCGTAATGCTTTTCTGTAATCGTGACAATCTGTAATGCGTTCACTTGCTTTCTTATTATGTCGACTAGTTTCCATTTTAGCATCTGTACGTGCAAGTACCCTATAGATTGGGGTTTACAGGAGGGCATCAGGCATATTCCGATCTTCTGATCATGGTAATTACTCCGATCATAGAGCATTCATTCTCCGATAATACAGAATTCCTATCATACAGCATTTGGATCATAATTTTCTATTTTTCCAAGGTAAATTCTGAAACTAACAATGGAATTTGAACTCTTATGCTGGAGCTAATGGTCTATGGTCATAAGCATGTAACCTTAAACATTGCCAAGACACAAATCGGGTAGGAAAGTCGCTACATAAAAACAATCTGCATGAAATGAAGCTTTAACTGAAGAAGCCCTATTGGCAAATATTTTTTCAATGATCCCAGAGTTCTTTAAAAAATCCCATTGGCAAGTTTTTGTTTTACTTTTCAACCATGTTTATTTATGTTTCTGAATGAATGAGTTATGCTGAGTCATACCCTTCTGGTACAGTAAGTGCATTATGAATGTAGTTATCAGATCTTACATGTCAGTGGAGCTCAATTTTTTGTTATGCAACCCGGCCTTCTTACGTGCTCTTTCACATTTCGATTTGTAAAGTTATGAAGTCTCTAACCGTTGTTTCAATAGGATGTTTTCTCGTGTAAATATTTTTTTAATATATATTAATCAATCGTAATAGAGCCTACTGAGTGTGTTCAACCATCGAATAATAAAAGACCAAAAATCTATCATATACTATTAAACGTGTAAGTTATGTGAATTGAGAACCACGTAAAACCACACTTTTCATAAAAATCCAATAAGATATAGAAACCAGATTATTTTTTTGGAATGATTCGAATGGTAAGTGGGAGTACTATGCCAGGAATATAAGGATATATGCAAAAATTAAGATTAAATAATGGAAATAACATATAACAACATAAAATACAATTGATATTTCAAAGTGGGCCAAGTGTATGAAGAAACAACATTAGTGGTAATTTCTTTTTCAGGTTTTTATATTTTTGTATTGTTAGGGTTTTCTCAACATTTTCATTGACTTGGGATAGTTATATCTTATTCTTTAAAACAAGGTAAGATAATTAATCTCTACAACCAATAATCTCCCACCCACTTGGAAACTGATAAAAGAAACTACATAGGTAATGCACCTAACATATTATGGTTCAAATTTGGACCTAGCAACTTTTTCATCAAATGCATCATGGTTGGAGGGGATGGCAACAATTTCTAGGAAGTTACTTTATCTATAAAATGTGTACAATATTCTAAACAGTTTGTATATTTTCCAGGATTTTTTTTTCAAATGGAAGATTGATTTACTCAAATGATAAATTGAACTCTCACTATCTTTATACAATTTACAATGTTATTGCTTATTTTTCAATTCCTACGCAAAGTTGCTTATTTCTTTTTATAAACGGTTTATTTCCTTTTGTAAAACCACATCTTTCTCCTCATATACTCTATATCACCTACCATATCTAAATATGCACATGAAAAATATTTGAAACTAAAAAAAATATTGCCTAAGTAGTAATAACTCTGAAGTACATAGGAATCTAACGTATTTCCTATCAGTGCTTTTTACATGGATTCTTCATACACCTACTTACATCTCCCACTCCCACTACATGTGAAAGATGTTTCCCTGCGCACATAATATACACCAACATGTTAATTTTGTGTGATTATAGAAAGTTAGACATGTCATCTATCTCCTCCTATGTCTTGGAGACATCTCCTTGGTCATTTTGAAATGGTTTTCCAAACATGCACTAAGTAGATTTACATCCTACATTTTAAATATTTGGAATACCTTCTCTATGTACTCACCACTAGAGACAATGATATTTTAATACTTTTTTATTCTAATATTTATTGCAAATAAATTATCTAATTTTATTTTTAGTGCATTTATATCCTAGATGTTAGATGCTTGGACAAGTACACCATCTTCATGTTATAACATGACATGATAACTTTCATTCTCTATTCTCTTAAAATAAATAAAATGGTGAGAGTGACATATATTTTAACCTTGTTCTATCACAATCCTATAGAATTTCAAATACCACTCGTTGCACATAGTTTTAATAAAATGCATTTAACAACCAAAAAATATTTCATAAAAATACATACCTTTATAACATATACAAGTATTTACTATACAATTATCTCTTACTTTAAAGTAATGGAACCAACTCCCAAGTCTGGTTATATGCTAAAGAATCTCACTCCTCTTTCATGCATTGCTCCCACTTCTGTTTTATTTCTATCTTCATTTATTATTGGTATCTTTTTGGTTCACCATAACCAATCAAAACTACATAACACAATGAAGGACAATATCATTACATGGGTATACTTGTGGTAGTAGATATTCTAACAACACTTGTAGGAGTTTGAGGTCCTTATACTATTGTTGCTAAAAAAGTTGGTTTCCGAGTATGTCTAAATTTAATCTTCTATTATTTCATCAAGCTCTATGTACTTTGTTTTTTCCTTGTCTTATTTGCTTCCTTGCATCTAGTGTTTGTAAATAACCTTCTCATTGACCACATCATTACTCCTAATAACTTTTGTGATATTTATAACCCCATAATCATTCACTCCATGTCTAATAAATATACATTTATTGGATTTCTCCTAAATCTTTGTTATATTTTATTTATCAATATGGATAAATGTTTCACTATTAAAGTAACTTACCTTTCCACGTATCTATGCCTCTTTGAGAATACAACCATCAAGAGAAATTGAAATCCCCTATTTACTAATTAAACAACAATATCCATAGCATCTTCCCAAAACTATAAAGGAAATCCTACATGCAATCTCTTACTCCTTGTGTGCAACAATCACTGTCCTTTTCATTCTTTTGACACATCATTTTCCTCTAGTGTTTTTGTAACTATTTTATCTCTACAAATCCTATAATATGATTATATCTATAAAAGACCATGCTAAAATCTTATAAGATTAAAATTATTTTCTATCTTATTCTCATACAATGCTTCCCATTTCCTAAAAGCATAAAAAACATTATATTATTTTTTAATGCAATAACCACAAGGTTTTCCTAGATGCATCATCAATCAAACTAACATAATAATAGGAGATACCAAGAGAGTTGATAACTAAGATAGCGCACATACATTTGTATGCACAAGCTCTATCTTTTCACTCTTATTTCCCTTCCCCTCTATGAAATTTAACTCTTTATGTTGCCCATAAAGATAGTGCTCACATAAATCCAAACTAACTTGCTTCAAATTTAGTAATAATTTATTTCATTGGAGAATAAAGATGCCCTTCTCACTCATGTGTTGAAGGCTCTAATTCCATAATCTTGTATTCTCTCTTGTACAACCTAATTCAATAAAAATGTTATCATTAGTAGTACATATATAGAACATAAATAACTTTTCTCCTTTTTCTATTATCACTAATCCTATAGTGACCTTCCATGAACATAAAGTAAATATAACTATAGATTTCACTTCCCAACTTCCTTGTTGCAATAATATTTGTTCTTACATTAGGAATGTGTCTTGCATATTTTAACAACAATTAGTTTTTATTTTGTAAATTTACCCATAACTTATCATTTCCAACAATTTTACATGGTTCATCATTAACCAAAGAAATCCATCCAACTAACCTATAGCTTAATATTGAAAATATTTCCTTTGGAGTGTGTCACTAAATGTAAAGCCATTTATTCTACAACTTGAGAATCAACAATACTATACACTGAAAGGATAAATTATCTTCTAATACATGACTTGCAACAAATTCTTCCTTTATACTCTCTTTCTTGTCCATCTCTTTGTTTTTTTTAAAGGTCAACAATATTATTCTTGTATCTTTTATTTAAATAAATTTAACATTCCATCCACCCTCTAGATTTGGATCTTCCCTTTTCAGAATTTCCATGATTCCTTAGACTCCTTCCTCACTCCATTTTTATTCCCCTATTCTCCATAGTCAAAGAATTATGCAATGTCTCATTTATGATTTTTCATCACAATTTATCACTACCAGTAACACCAAAAACATCATAACATTTTAGTGTGCTATATTTAGAGACAAAATTACTCATAACCATGACCATGCCATACCAAGATTTGGGCATTGAATAGAAAATCAAAAGAAACCACCTTATAAATTAATTGACCCATTACCATATTAACTTCATTTAAATGATTAAAAATAGACCAATCTTCTCACATCTTTATACTAAATAAATATTTGATAATAAATACTTTCTTGTAGGCTTAGGTTTTTCATACAATTCAGTCAACGTCTTCATCAAGTCCTCCATTTCCTTTCCTTTGAAAAGATGAAATCATTTGATGTTTCTAGGAACAATCATACTAGTCCTAATACCTTTCAATGGAGAACCTCCCATTCTTATCTTTCATAGTCACCATTTTTTCCCAATGGTAGGAAAATATCCTTCTTGTATAGGTTTTCCTCCATTTCATGTTCCAAAGAAACTATCTTTTACCATAAAAATTATAGACCATAATCTTCTCTTCTTTTTCCATTGCTCCCACTCAAGCTAGGATCTCTCCATTCCTATGGTTTTATCATTCAAACAAGCTTTCTACTTCATCAGTGATTTTTAAGTATATAGTAGCATGTAGTTAAACTTTTAAAAAATGTGGAAACAAAACATAGAAGAACAAAATAGAGAAGATTTATAAATATACATAGTTCGCAAAATATGAGATACATCTATGAAGAAATATCAATTGTTTCCATTATTCAACCTAGAATCCATGGGCTACAACCTCCTCCTCTCATACTTATAGTCTCCTCCACTTTTTACCATGCTCTCTCATAATACACAACCATGGAATAATGAAGTTTCCAAACCCTTTCAAAGGATTCATTACATGTGATCCACATGCAGAATACCAGATGCTACACTAGTCAATAATATCATGGATCACCAATACCATGGCTTACCAACAATATGATCTCAAAACAAAATTGTTTACCTAAATTAAATTTTGATTCTTTCAATGAGTCAAACATATTATGCCACATTCCTAGTAAAGTAGATCTAATGGTTTAGCTTATGTCGATCTAATGGTTTATCTTTTGAAGCTTATAGAGAGAACCTCATAGGTTTCCAAAGGGATTAATATGCATGTTTTATGAATGAGATGGAAGAGTAAAAAAAATGCGATAAAAAACATTCATTTTATTTAAAAATTCTCTCAAAAAAAATTATTCTTAGTAAGCATCACAACATTCTCTATATAATAAACTTCAATTTTCAAAACATCGGATTGAGTGTTGCTACATTATGGTTTAATGTTAAATGTTTTAGACGATTCAAGTTCAAATGATGGGAACTTGCAACATGATTTTTAATATTAGAAGTTTTATATGATTAGAGTGTACTATTACTTTTAGATTCAGTCTTAAATGGTATTTCACTAAAAATATATGGTTATGTATAAATTGTAGAATATTATACCATGCTACTCCATTGAAGAAACTCAACATTTCCATTCTAGATAGGCACCATTCTCCTTTTCCGATATACTTAATGTGCCTTTCCTAAATTGGTACTCCAAGTAATGAAACAAAACTCTCAAGTGTATCTCATGAGTATTGTCACCATTGCACGTAAGTCTTCAACCTAGTAAAGGAGTGTCTCCACAAAAGCTTTAATGAAATTTTATATAAATCCATGATAAGGTTGATTCTAATGTTGATTGTGCAAAGAGAACCTAGTATGGGGAGATGTTGTAGAGTTGTTTAATTTTAAAAATAATAAAATGTAAAAATTAATAAAATTAATAAATCAATTCAACTCAATTTATTATATTGTAATTTTTTTTTGTTATTAATATGACAATCATTTTTTTAAGAAAAAAATAATAATATGCATGTCACATTAAACTAAATTTAAATAATAATGGCTCATATTTCTAAATATAATATTTCAAAACATAAAATTTATAAATTTATAAAAATTTAATAAAAATTTAATAAATGCATTTAATAATCATATAGATTGAAACAAGAACATTTATATATATATATATATATATATATATATATATATATATATATATATATATAGATATGTGATATGTATAAAATAAAGATAATAGCTATAAATGAAGATACAATTTACATATAAATCAAAATAATGGTCCATATTTGTAACAATTATATTTTATATATTCATATTTAAATTTAATTAATAAACATATAAAAACATAATATTTGCATATATTTTTCTTAAGGCAAGCTATTTATTTATCTATCCATCTACAATCAATGTTATGCATATCATATTAGAACATTAAATTAAAAAAACTTTAAAACATTTCAAAGAAAAGTTCC